>CAHIKZ030003131.1:330000-412500 GCA_903632075.3 Acanthosepion pharaonis
CAGAGTTTGAGCCTTTTAATGCATTTATGAGTAATTCTTTAAGTTGTTTCTGTTGGAGTTCAGCATTCTGAAGCGTAATTTGTTGGAATTCCATTTGTTGTTTATGTAATTCCAAAAATAGTTGTTGTCTTTCTTCTGATTTTTGTTGCTGATCCAAATGTACTTTTAGCATTTGAACGATTACTTTTTGAAAATCTTCCATATTTAGACAAACAAAAATGACAGCGATTTTTTGTTGCTTTGAAACCCGTGTACCAAGGGCAGGTACACAAAAAAATCTTGATAGATTTTTTTTTTTTACAAAACAGACAATTAGTTAAACTAAACTAATTATGTATTTAGCTTTTTTGAGATTCCGTGGTTCCGTTAATTTTAACATAATTGTATAAATTTTCACCACACTTATTATGTATTTTTTTTTTTTATAGAGATACAAAAAAGAGAAAACTCGCCTCAGTGAATTTGAGGGGAGAATAATTTTATGCATGAGATTCAACTCAGTTACATAAAAAATTTTTTAGATAGTTTTTTTCGAAAACTTGTGTCGTAAGTAGTACTTTGGCTCTTGTGTTGTCAGTTTGTTTTATGAACAAACTGGGTTTTTTTCTCTGTCTGTGGGTGTGTAAGAAATCATTCTCGTAATGTTATTTGGACAGACTTTAATATTCCGTAGATGTCGAATCGCTAGTTCGTCACTGCTGTTTGGTATCGGAATATATTTTCTTTTATATGTAGATGCTGGGTGTTGTGTTTAAATTGCTAATGTAGTAATACCAGCTTAATTTCTCATTCAACATGTGGGAATGCGTGGAGTTTCTGTGTATTTTTTGAGTACTCTGTAGCTATTGATATGGTGAGAATGAAATTCTCAAATCTTTCTGTCGCCACTGATGTGGGACTGGCAAGGTATTGAGGTTTTCGACATGAATGCGTTTCCCGAATTCTTCGTCGACACTGATGTGGACCCAAAGTTGGGACTACTTAAGGAAAACATGGAATACGGATTAGAGGTAAGAAAGATATATTAAACAAAAAGGTTACAAAGATAGTGTAAGTGTAAGCGGAGCTTACTATGTGCTAGTGTCCAATATTGGTAGTCGTACACGGCTGATACTACAGTATTAGAATACTCTCTCTCTCTCTTTCCTCCTCTTCTCCTAGAGTGTTATATAGCATACTTTATATAGTCCTGGAAGAGTCCATGTTGTAGGTATGTTACGGTCTCACAACAGAAACACATCTCTGTTGTCTCATGTCTCCTCTTTATTTACGAGGAAATTGTCCAGCATTCATTATCATGTATGAGGATTGATATTACATAGCAATTCAGCACTCTTTCCTTCGTTTCAAATTAAATTTTCTTGTTTCTTAGTGTTTTGCTTAGCTTTTGGAAGGCATCTTTTTCTTTTCTAATGAATTATTTGACACTGTAAAATCCAGTACTAATTATACATATAAAAATAAAAAAAATTTATTATTGAACTTAACCGCAGTACTAGATTGGTTACAGGGTCTTATCAATTTACAGTTGAGTTGGCTAGATGTAACCATAAGTTCTATGCTAATAGTTTCTTGTCACACATCACATTTGTGGAACTTTCTTTCAGCTTCATGCTTTCCAGCCAACTTTGATCTTCATAAATTTAAATGCAATGTCAATTGTTATCTACTGTTCTCCTGATTACTCTTCTATTGTTCTTGCTCCTCCATAATGATTTCTGTTTTCTAGTTCTTCCACACTCAGTAACCCCTTGTATCTTAGTGGCTTTACTACCTTGTTTGGAGTAAATTCGATAAGAAAAAAGGTTATAGGTTCCGAAAAAAATTTGGTATTAATTATAGGTTTATTAATGAATTATAATTTAATAGGTTTCTACCAGTATTTTTTTCTTTTATTAAATGTTCACCCAATACAAATCCCAAGAGTCACTCAATGTAGGGAGTTACTGAATGATGTTATTGTATAGATGTAAGTGCAGATTATATGTATCTATAATGGTTGAACCTAGACTTAAAGAGGTTAAGACTGTAGTGGTCAGAAAAAGCATCCCCTCAGGAGTCTGTTAAGCAAAGTAGCTTAACCTATATAACCTATAAATGCTCATTATCTGCAAAAATGAGTATTAATATATTAACAAAAATGAGTATTAATAAAAATGAGTATTAATAAAAATGAGTATTAATAAATTAACAACCCCAGTTTATGTGAATTAAAAAAACCGTTTTGCCTGAATTTTTGAGACCTTTGCATTTGTAAATCCATCATCTATAAAATGCTAATAATAATTTGGAATTTTATTCTATAGAAGTTACATAAATATAACGATTATTTTGCACTTAATTATGAGAAAAGAAATTATTGCTTCACTGTTATAAAAGAAAAAATTTTGAGTGTACATGCATTGATTGCTATAGAGTCAAAAATACTGGATTCTTTGATAGAATATTGCATGAATATAACCCTACCTCTGCTGTAACTTGTTAATACCAAGGTGGATTATTTTGTCATGGAGGTTTTTTGTATAACTCAATGGAAATGGAAATTTTAGAATCTGAGACTTAATTTCAGGTTAAACGGGAACTATTTTGAATAAATAATCCTAGCAGCATGTAATTTACTGCATGCTTTTCTGCTGTCTGTCTCAGAGGCACAACGTTTCTTATGTTTCTTCTTTATGTAGTTTTATTTTGAAATGAAAGGAATTTTATTTTTATTGGGAAGTAAGAAATTTTAACAACCAATGAGTTCATTGTTCCTATTAGCTGAAGGTGTAGCTCTAGATTTGCTGATATAAAAAGATTTTATAAAATTTTAAACAAAAATCCATCAGACTTAACCAAACTATACAGAATAAATAACAATTCTTTACAATTGCTGGCAAATCATCAGCTTTATTCAAGAGAAACCTATATTTATCTTTTGTTCTGTCAGCAAAATTTTCTAGTTAGGTTTGAAAATAAGCCTTATATTGGCATAATACAATTAAATATTGTTGGAACTTTTTAGATGAGCAATTATTATTATTATTATTATTTTCTTTGATCTCTGTTGTTGTATACACATTTCCTTCCTGGTTCCAACCAGAGACCTAAGGTCAGAAATGGCTTCATGACCTTTTCTACTGATCATTTTTGTAAAAAAATTTGTTAAAAAACCCCTAAGATCATAAAAATTTTACATAGCTTTTTGTAATGTGTGAGCTGTACTTGTGAGTACAATTTTTTGCATTTCTTTAAGGCATGGCTCTCAGGAATCTCTTCAATGTGTCTATTGGAACATTTTTCAATCAATCTGAGGACTCCAACTACAACTGGAATTATTGATGTCTTCATGTGCTACATTTTTGAGATTTCTACCTCAAGATTCTTGTATTTTGATAATTTTTTTTGAAGACCTTCAGAGATAAATTACAATCTGCAGGGACCACCATATCAAATAAGAAAGCATATTCTGTTCTTGTGGTCTTTGATCATAATGTCTGGGCAATAAGCTTTGATTGTTCTGCCTGTGTACATTTTAAAGTCCCATAAAATTGTTAGAGATCCTATCTCTGTAACCAGGTCTGGATGATGTTCATACCAGTTTATTGCAGTTTTCTTCTTGTAAAAGTTGCATATTTTCCAGTTTAGATATTGGCCAACTCTATCATGCCAAGTTTTATATTCAGTGTGTGCTAATACTGTGCAAACTGGTCAATTGATTTTGGATATATATCACAAAATCTGCACATTTGGGTTAATACAATTTTTCAGTATATGTGTTTGGTAATCTCTAGTTAGCAAGCCTTGGTCTTGTGCAGCAAGAATAGTACCATCTGAGAGAAACACCTCCATGAAAATTATCAAGAAATTGTCCAAATACAAGGACCTGAAGATCTAGATTAACAGTATGTCGGGAATGAAGCCTGATACTGTATGAATAGTAATCAGAGTTCCGGGCCTTGTGAGAAAAGGAATGGACAGTTTTATTAACAGTGTCCTAGGTAACATCAAGTTTCCCAGAAGATCGCCCTACTAGGAACATCCTATATATTAAGAAAAGTGCTATCAATTAAATGGCAATTCTCTTATAGGGTCTAAGGACCATAGTTTGGACCTGGCTCTATAGGATACATAACATACACAAATAATTTTTTTTTCCTCAAAAAATGCTCAGTGGAAAATGTCATGATGCCATCTCTGATCTTAGGTCTCTGGCTAGGACCCAGAAAGAAATGAGTATACACCAGAAACCAAAGCGCAATTTCCCTTGTGAAAGGCATGAATCCACCTCTTCTCCCACAGATCTGGCTTAATTAGTAAGACTTGTATCACTAAATCATTATCTCAAAAAAAATTCTTACAATCAAAAATATTTTCTGGCTTTAAGTAATCTGCAAAGCATTGATAAGCCATAGAAAATGAATCAATCAGTCAAAGAAGAATCTGCAATGTTATCAATCTTGACTTGGCATCTTGGCTCCAATCACTGTCAACCATCATAACATAGCTTCCCTGTGCCTTTTCTTATTAATATTTTCATGGCAATTGTCTTGATTTGCTTTCCTTTTTGGTACCGCGACTTCATGAATTTAAGGGTAGTACTAGATTGGCAGCAAGGTCTCATTATTTTATAGTTGAAATTATTAGTAACTGTAAATTCTATTCTAATAGTTTATTCTCTCACACTTCTTAATTGTGGTACTCTCTTCTGTCAATTGTCATCTTCTGGCTTTTTAAATCCTGTTCTTTTATTGTCCTCCTAGTAACACATTGTGTCTTAGTGGCTTTATCACCTTGCTTGGAGTGACATGATTAAAAAAACAACTCCAAGTTCAGATTCTGAAAATATATCTATGAAAGTTAGAAAATGTTAAAGAGAGCAAGAAAAACGATCATACATCATACTTGTAAAATCTATTTCCATCAATTAAATCAGTATATACTTCAGAAACTTGTAAACCATGATAAACTTTGTTGGTTATTTTCAACTTTTAATTTTCACCAAATATTAACTTGCCTGTTGGGTGCTTATTCAGTTCCACTGATTAGTGCATTTTTCTGTTTTAGTCATTAAATGCTGCCACACCCCTAATATGTGGGCAGGCGGTCCCATCAATATTGCAGGTTTTGAATTCATTCTAGTAGGATGGTTGCCAAACAAGGCTAAAGAGCCCAGTCTGTTCTTCTGTTTAATCCATAGCTATGAAATGAAGAGATATACCTTTCTGAAGTGTATTTAAAGTGAATGCACTAAATTGAAATTTGAACCCAGGACACTGATGGCATTTTCATGCCAATAACCATTATGCCACGCACCCATCTATATTTTAAGTTGTTTGTTGTCAAACATAAGAATAAATTTGCTGGTGACTGGGTAACAATTCTCAATTGTATGCTACGATTGAGGAATTATAGGCTTAGGTTTTAAATTGACATGGTTCCAATATAGATGAGGTTTGCTTGCTCTGAACCATTTTCTGTTTTAGCCATTAAATGCTGCCACACCATTGATAGGTGGGCAGGCTATTGCACTGGTTCCATCACTATTGCAGGGTTTGAAGTGACATGGTTCCAAGATAAACTTTTTCATTGTGTAAAAATATGCTGGTACCTAATTTTTTTCTGTATTCAATAATGTTGTTCTTCTGTAAATTGAAAATCTATCTGAACTTTTTCTAAAGACTACTTGTTGCAGAAACTTCTAGAATGAAATACTTTGCCTCTTCACACATATTTCTATAAATGGACTCTTCCAAAGTATATAAGTAGACTAGGTTTCTCAGTTTTCACAGGGGGAAATTAAATGCCTAATGAATTTATGTTGTTCAAATCTATAACCAAAGTAGCATTGTTAGAAAATTAAAGAAATAGGCATGAAAATAAAAAATTAGCTATGCAATAAAAGAAAAAAAAGCAAAAGAAATGATGCTGCAATGCAGATAGAAAGAAGAAAAAATCAAGTGCCATTACAATATTTTTCCTTTGATTCTATGTATTATCACAAAAGAGATAACACTATTATTTCAATATTTTTTTACCTATTTTCTTTTTCTAGAATTTTTTCTTAATTTTCTTTCACTTTTGCAATTCTCTATTCCCATTGCCATTTTTGACAGCTTAAATAACTTTCTTCTATGCGATTGTTACTTTGTTACTTCCATTTTTTTTCTTGCTGTCTTCATGTTTTTTTATTTAAATTTTTTTTGTCTTTCTTTTCTCTTGTTTAATGTTTCTCTCTTTCAGCATTGCAGCACCCTTTCTTTTGGTCTATTCCCTTTTCTCTCTTCTTTCTCTCTCCTATAGAACTCTCTTGTTTTCTTCCTTCTTTTTCATGATTCTCTTTTCTTCTGAAACTTTTTTCTTGCTGTATTGTCCATTTTTTTTTTGTATTTCTCTATTCTTTATTGTATAGTTAATTTTTATTTTCATGCCTATTTCTTTAACTTTGATTTGTTCTTGTTAGGACTTGGCTACAATTTTCATTCTTTCATTTTATTTCATTCTATTGCCTTTTCCACTGATACTATTTTGCCTTCCCTTCTGACACAGTGTAATGAAAATGCAATATCAGGCTTCATGTTTGTCACAAGGCAGTCCTTACCTGACAGTGATTCCAAATGCCAACAGCAAGTAAATGACATGGGACTCTGTATTATCTCAAAATATTGGAATTAGTAAAGAGAGGTCAAGAAAACAAAAAGAGAGGTACAGTATGTCATCTGTGGTTAAAGCAATAAGGTTGACTTTCTCTTAAATGGGGAACTTATGTTTTCTTCAATTCAAAGTTAAAGACTTAGTGCTTTTGAACAAAAGAATGGCTTGTCATCAAAAGCCTTGCCTTGCTAAGTTTTGTTTTTTCAATGATTGCATTCTCAGCTAAATAATAATATTTATAAAGTTTAGAAAACCTGCAAATGTCATCCTTGGAAAGTAATAAAGGAGACTGCAAACAACATATGAATGATGACAAAGGGAATATAAAAACAAACATGATAGAGTAGGAATAATAATACACTGGAAATAGTGCAAAGAACTTGGATCTGACTATAATAATTTCAGAAAAATAAGAACTAGATATAATTGGGCAGGAACAGTGATCTACTAGGAATTGTGCAAATGACTAGAGTTTGACTGCAAACGAATGGTATAAATTCTAATCTTGGGGGCAGTCATAAAATAGTGCCCTGGAAACCATGTCAAAGACATCAGATGTTGAATGGGAGTTTTATGGTTGGTTAAAATTGTCCAGCCCACAAGAGTGATGGGATTAGTGAAAGTACTGAAAGGTTTGAAAACACTTGCTGTCACTTGATTCCAAGAAAATACTGTCAGACAGTTGGCTTAAATGGACAAATAAAGATCTACAACTGCATCATATGGGTGGCACTCCTCTCCTGTCTTTTGAACAGGAGTAAAGGTTTATTCTTTGTTTCCAGTTTAGGATTGGTTTTCCAGTTCCTTCTAAAATCTTTTCATTCTCCTTCACTTCCATTAGCACCTTGTGTCTTAGTGGTATTATTGCCTTGTTTGGGGGTGAATTGATTAAAAAAATATTGGGTATTTGATGGCAAATGTACATGAGTGGCATTGATATCTATGAATGCAGTCAGTCTACTAGTATCAAGTCTCTCGTACTTTAGTACTACTTGTGATGAAGTGGTCATTTGATTTGGATGATAGGTCCCCTAAGAGGTTTCTATACAGTGAATTGGCTGAAGGAAAAAGACACATGAACAAACTGTAATTGAGGTATAAAGATTGCGTCAAGAACACACTACAGAAGGTGATGTCCATGAAAAGACAGGCTTCTCAGATTGGAGATGTGAGTTTGTCAGACGTTTTTCTTTTCAGCCTGTTTACTTAAGAATTGAAGAATTTGTCAACACTCGAGTGGTATGAAAGCAAAACAAAGAAAATGGAATAAAACTGGTAATAAACTGGTAATAATGAAAACTTAGTCTACCACTAAACCAACCAAAACAAACATGAAAGCAATCAAATTGAAAACAAACAAAACTAGCAAACCCAAACTCAAAAAAAGTAGACCCTAGTTATACCATCTCTTATATCAATGTGAGGGATCTAAGTTCCAACTTTCCAGAATTCCATCTTCTTTAGTCTAAACCTGACCGCCTGTTCCTGTCTGAAATAGGTATCAATGCCTCAATCCCATTATAGGAGCTCAGAATCCCAGACTACTCCCCACCGCCATTATAACAAAATATGACCAACTAAATTACCATGGTCACAAGCTCGGTGCCTTCATCAAGGATGAGTTTCTATGTGGCAGACACAAAAAACGAGGACCCTGATCTATGTGTTTACACCTGGCACTTATCCATAGTACCTTATTCATCTTTGCCCTGTGTTGTCCTCAGGATGACAGGCTAGTAATTTTTGATCGAATATCAGAGAGGATTGACAATATCCTCACCAAATTTTCCTTGGCCAACTTTCACATATGCAGTGATTTCAATGTTCACTACAAAGAATGGTTAGTTCACTCCAAGAAAACCGATGAGGAAGGCAGATATTGCAGAGACTTCTCCATCGCATATGAACTAACCATATCATTGAAGAACCCACCTGAGTCCCGGATGCAATGGGAAAACAGGCAAACTTCTTTGATCTTTTTCTAATATCCTGCCCTGACAAATGCTCAGCAAAAGTTTTAGCCTCCACTGGCATTTCCAATCATTCCCTAGTCAGTGTCCAAATTGACTCCAAACCAATGACATTCTCTGATTTACTATTCCATAGAACAGTTTTTCACTATGTGAAGGCAGACTGGGACAGCATTCGGTCCTATATGACAGAAGCTCCTCTCCCAACCTTCTTCAAACATGTTGCCCCCAAAAACACTGCTCTAATCTCTAAATGGATCCTTTCTGAAATGGAATTTTTACCCCACACCCCAAAAAGATTCCAGCAAAAATGAAGCAGTCAGCCCTGGTTCACTCCTGAATGCACTGCAGCCTTAGTACACTGGAACCACTACTTCAAAATCTATTACAGGGAGTGGTGTAGTCTGGTCCTTACTTCATTTAGAACTGCTTGCAATCACTGTAAGAGAGTCCTGGAAAATGTGAAGTGTAGCTGCATGTGATCTGTCCAGGCCAAGATTGAAAATAAACAATTTGGATCTCGTGAATGCTGGAAGATCACCAAACAAATTATTAACTGAGGCAAAGCAGATGTGCCCACCATTATAAACGTCTTTGACACCATATCATTCTCAACAGACAAGACAAAGCTCTTTGTCTTGATCTTTGCCTCAAACTCTATGTTAGATGACAAAGGTCATCTTCTCCCCAACTTCTCAGTGAGCACTATTTCAGTAATATACTCATTTCAGCAAGAGAAATCTCAAGACTTATCAAAAACCTCAACCCCCAAAAATCCATTGGTCCAGACAAAATTCCAGTGGTTGACCTTAAGAATATCAACCCAGAATTATTCCTGATTCTAACCAAGTTCTTTAACTGCTGTTTGCAGGAGAAATCTTTCCCAAGTATGTGGAAGGTGGAAAGAATGTGGGAAACTAATCCTCCCTTCTCCCAGTATAAACCGATTAGTCTTCTCATATTCATCAGTAAGCTTTTTGAAGCTTTAATCAACAAGAAGGTCATCAAGCACCTGAACAGGAACAACCTCTTGTGTGATGAGCAGTGTGGGTTTTGATCAGCCCGATCCACTGATGATGTTCTAACATCACACACAGAATTAGTGTGGCCCTTGATGACACACACACCACAAAGAGCATAGCATTAGATATCTCAAAGGGCTTCAACAAGGTGTGGCACAAAGGTTTGTTGCACAAGCTCTCCAGCTATGGAATCATTGGAAGGGTTTTCTCTATTATAAAATCCTTCGTAACAGGTAGAACCCTTAAGGTATTATTAATGGCCAGTCCTCTGAGGCCCTGGTGGTCAATCCAGGCATCCCCCAGGGGTCACTTCTCAGATAAACCATTTTTCTGATTTATATAAGTGATCTACCTAAGAATATACTTTGAGCATTTGTAAACATCTATGCCAATGATACGGTGATATACATGAGCACATCTAAAAGTCTTGACGATCAGAGATTGGCAGCTGACCTCTCTTCTGATCAAATACTAACTTCCCAATGGGAAAAAAAAACTGGCTGGTTACATTCAATGCCTCTAAAACCAAACTGGTTACATCCCATCACTGCTGATCAGACCGTGAACCACTGCCAGTCACGATGAACAGATGTCTCCTCAAGGAGGTTCCATTCATCAAAAGGATATTGGGCCTCAAACTCACACCCAACCTCAAGTAGAATTCCTATTTATGACCCATCATTAAAGATTCAGGTAAAACGATTTGTTCTCTGTACCACTCCAGTAAGTACCTGGCTTCTCATACCATCCTCTCTCTTTATAAAAGCCAAATCAAGCCGAAAATGGAGTACGGTTATCATATTTTGGTAGGAGCTGCTCAGACCTCACTTTCCAGTCTCGATAGAGTTCAAAAGTGTCTCCGAGTCCTTATGGTAGAAGAATTATTTTACACACTTCAACCTCTCTCTCACAGGTATGATGTGCTGAGTCTGTCACTGCTCTATCACTACTATAATGGAAAGTACTCAGACGAACTTCTAGTTCCACAGATCTGATCTTCATGGATAGAACCTGCCATGCTACTTACATAGTAGCAAACCACCCATATTTTCCCTGTATTATATTAGCATGAAGTAAGTTCAACTCAAACAGCTTCTTCCTTCAAACCACTTCCCTATGGAACAGACTCCCAAGAAGATGTTTCCCCAATCACTTCAATCTTAACCTGTTCAAGTCTAGTCAACCTTTATCTTATCTTCTTATCCATATAAACCACCCTTTATCATAACCTACCTCAAGTGCCTACTAAAAAGCAAAAATAAGTTGAATAGAACTAGAAATAAGATAATAATAATAATGAATAAACTGACATGAATGATTATATTGAATCAATTGCTAAGTCTGCAGCTAGGAAAGATAATTCACTGTGTTGCACTCAAAAATTCTTCTTGCCAGAATCTATGTTGCATATTTAGAAGTCTTCCATTCATCTGTGTAATGAATATTGGTGCCACACTTGGTCTGATGCTTCTGCTATAATTCTAGCAATTCTTGACAAAATCCAAAGAAGAATCTGCAATGTTATCAGTCTTGACCAGGCATCTCAGCTTCAGTCACTTTCCCATCACCATAACAGAGCTTCCATGTGCTTATTTATAAATACTTTCATTGTAATTGTTCTGATGAGCTTTCCTCTTTTGTATTCATTTTAAATATTCATTGGAGTTTTAATTTTTTTTTGTAAATGTTTTTATTTTCATTCACCACCCCACACAGAAAAATTGTACATGTGGGAACTAGTTAGGAGTACATAAAAACTTTGATGTATTATGGTGGCTGTAGTAAGAATGGTAAGTAAGAATGTGTTGTTTTGGCATAAGGAATACTGTGGTATGTTTGTGTCAGGAATTTGTGACTAGCTAAGTTTAAGACAAGACAGATTGATGACCAGCCTTCATCTATTCCCCACTTTTGGCCTTGTGCCACATTTTTGTATTTTTCAAATTAAATATTGCTTTCCTCTTTGATACGTTGATTTCACAAATTTTAGTGTAGTACTAGATTGGCAGCTAGGTCTCAAAAATTTTACACTTGAAATTGCAGAATATAACCATAAGTCCTATGTTTAATGGTTTCTTCTTTCACACTTCTCATGTGGGGAAATCTCTTCTGGCTTCTTGCTATGATCTTCAAAAATTTAAATGTCAGTCATCATTTTCTATCTCCTTGAATCCCAGTCTCTTATTGTTCTTACAGTTTCTTTAACCCTCATTAACCCCTTGAATCCTCATGGTTTTTATTGCCTTCCTTGGCGTGAAATGATTAAAAAAATACCCTCCATCTATCAGATGCCCAAAAAATAGTTTGTGTATTTTTTGATGATTTCTTTCAAACTCTTTTTATTTATTATTATTACATAGTAAATTTAAAATCTAAAATAATTATGTTTTCTTCATAGCTTTAAAAGGATTCTCAGATGGTATCTACATCCCATATCAAATAACTAGCAGTAGAACCTGGCATTGCCCGGGGATGTAACAATAAGAGATGGATCAAGTATCGACCATCAAAGACTGTAAAATAAAATTGACAAAGATTATTGTTTAAGGTTGACAGACACGCATGTCTTAATTAGTTTTTTTGTTTTGTTTTTTTTTTTTTTTACGAATTGGTTGAACCCAAACTCAAACAAAAACATTGTTTTCAATCGTTATGAGTCTACCGATTGAATAGAATTTTATTATAAACAATTGTCTTGTAAATGGAATTTTTAAAGCATTCTGAATGTAAAAATAAAGAAAAAAGTGTGCAAGACAATAAGAAATACTACCTGCCAAAAAAAAGTGAAGTTTTGTTGAAATCGGTTGAAAAATATAGGAAATCTGATCCCATATATAAATGAACACACACACAAACAACCTGGGTTTTATAATAAGTATAACTTGATATTTGTCCCCCTTTCTTAATTGTGTTTTCAAATTGATTTCATGCAAAAACAATTGTGTTTTTCCCATTTTTGGCACTGTCAGAACACCGCAAGGTAATTTTACGTAGTCCTGTGAAGTTTTGTTGAAATTGGTTGAAAAATGTAGGAAATCCGATCCAATATATAAACGAACAGACACACACACATACACACAACCTGGGTTTTATAATAAGTATGATGAGTAAGATGTTGAACATAAGATGGTTTGCTGCCAAAACAATGATATTGTCATCACTATTATGCAATTTCCTGTATGATAACATTGTAATCTTGTTGCTCATTCCCAGAGTGACATGCAACATCATATGGATTCTTTCTTGATGGCATGCAGTGCATTGGATTTAATGATTATCCAGAAAAAAAAACTACTGTAATGCAGCAACATGTTCCAGGCAAAGACTACTCTGAGCCTAGCATTCATGTGTATGGACAGAAATTGCAATTTGCAGAAATGTTTGCGAATTTAGGCAGTACTATAAATGTGACAAATACTGTTGATGATGACATCTCCCTCTGAATCAAGAAGACCAATTATTCTTTTGAAAAACTGGATAGATGTCTACTGTTGACAATTTACAATATTTGTGTTTTGTTTTCATTGTTGTATGCATGGGACACCTGGGTCACTTACCAGAGACATATGAAAAAGCCAGATCAGTTTCATCAACAGTGACTCTGCCATATATTTATTTTTTTTTTTTCAATAGGAGTAGATAGATATGCCTATTATCCAGTTCACACTCCTCCACAGTCTTTTGAACAGGAGTTGAGGTTTATCCCTTGTGTCCTGTTTATGAGTGGGTTTCCAGCCCCTTCTAAAGCCTACTTCAACTCTATACTTCTAACATCTCTGCCTAAATGCTGAAATTTTATTTACTATTTATTTTTTTATTTTTTTCTCAATGGGAGTAATTAGGTTTGCTTATCATATGGTTCACACTCCTCCCCAGTCTTTTGAACAGGAGTAGAAGTTTATCCCTTGTATCCTGTTTAGGATTGGTTTTCCAGTTCCTTCTAAAATCTTTCCATTCTCTTTCATTTCCAGTAGCACCTTGTGTCTTAGTGAAATTATCACCTTGTTTGGGGTGAACTGATTAAAAAAAAATAAATATTGGGTATCTGATGGCAACTATACATGAGCAGAGCTGATATCTGTGAATGCTTTCAGTCTACCAGTATATAGTATCCAGCACTTTAGCACTAGTTGCAATGAAATGGTCTTTTTATCAGGATCCTAAAAAAGTTTCTCTATAGAGAATTGGCTGAAGGAAAAGGACCCATAAACAAATTGTAAATTGTAATTAAGGTATAAAGATTGCATCAAGAACACACTTTGAAGGCTAACATCATGCAAAATAACAAGGAAAACCAAACTCTAGATCAGAGTTTCCCAACCTGGGTGATATTGCCCACTGGTGGTCAATTTCAACTATTGGATGGCTGAACAGAAAATATTTGGCAACTGGAAATTTTGGTAGATATTATAGGATTTTGAGTATTAAAAAAGCATTTCAACATATGCTACCTGGAAAACAATATTCAGAGGAGATATGCAAAGAACCTGTATAAAAAATAGATGAAGCTAATTGGAAATAACGGGGTCATATTCCTAGATAAAATATAAATATCTCCGCATACAATGAATATTTTGGTATTTTCTATAGTTTTGAGAAAGGCCACTAACATTCAAATAGTTCTTCAGACAAAATAACATTTTTGGGGGATATAAATCAAATAAAGACAGACCAAGAACAACAAAAAAAAAGATTTGCTGAATTTTTATTAGTAGTGTATATACTTTTTAATTTTATAATTATGTACAAAAATTGTTTCATTTTTTGTCAACACTTGCAATGCTGACCTTAATCATAAAATTAACATTGACCATAAAACTAAATTATATATATAATTTTTAATGGTCAAGTTTGATTTCGTTTCTTCTTTAATACAGTCAGCATTATTTATTACCTCCCTTTAGTATTTTTTTTACTGCATCATAAAATCAGTTTATGAACCAGTAACAAACTTTTACCAAACAATATGACCATTTCAGAGTTTTGGGGTGTCAATCTGAAGACAATGCAGAGAATTCAGAAAGAGTTGGATGAGTTCAATGGTAATTATGAAGATACAGCAGCTAGGAAAACTCACACCGATCATTCTGATAAGAAAAGAACTCCTGAATTTGTTGGTCAGGGCCTCAGACTCAACACACAGGCCTACATCAAGAGTCTTGAGGAGGTAGCGCTGCCCTGGATCAAGAGATTAGCTTCTGAAGACAAGATATCTGTGTAGCATGCCACACAAGCAGGATAAACCAGTCATGGCTGTCAGACAATTTTTGCTACCACATCACCCCTTACAACTGGTTGTTTTTGCTTAGCAACATATCAACCTCCATATATATATATATATATGTATTGATTGTATCTAGCATGAAACACTTTGTCGCCTCTGGGTGTTGACTTCAATGTTCACTTTTATATATATATATATATATATATATATATATATATATATATATATATATATATATATATATATATATACATTTCATTGAATAATTTTCTCTCTTAGATATAAAATAGGTGTTATTAAAAATTTCCTCAAGAAAGTGTGTGAGAATTCGTCCTCTATCATGCTTTTCTTTAAAGAATTAAACAACATAAAACAAACACTTATTAATAATGGATTTCCTAATCAATTGTTGAATTTCCATATTAGGCGTTTTCTGTCTAAGGTAGCTAATAGCAATGATGAGAACAGAAACATAAACAATAATATTAATATTTTTTATAAAAATCAAATGAATGAAAATTATAAACAAGATGAAAATTAGAATTAAGAACATTATAAAAAAATGCACAACACCAGTAGACAATAGCAAAAAAATTAGATTAATTATTTATTACAAAAAATTTAAAACCTCTAACCTTATAGTCAAAAATAATAATTCACCTCTTAGAACAAAATTAAATAGGACAAATATTATTCATGAATTTAAATGTCCATTAAGGAATTGTATTCCAGATCAATCAAAATTCATAAATAATTAAATAGGCCACACTATAACATGTTTGACATAAAGACTCCCTCTACACCTTTCTGACCGTAGCTCAGTTAGATCTCATTTAAATATTCATACACCTCTAAGTGTTGACTTCATTTAAATATTCATATGCCTCTAAGTGTTGACTTCAAGGTTCACTTTTATATTTATATATATATATAATGGACTCTCCTGTCAGTTTCGACGTATGAGGATCTGACAGCTTATTGATTCAGTTATGAAAGTTTGTGCGATAATCTTAAGTGGCATTTAGGACCTGCTAGTGATTTACAAAGGAGGCCACATATGGAGCAAGTGTGAGGATTGTGAGATGAGATCACTGTTAGATTGTCTGACCTTTTAGATCTTGCTCTCGCTTCTTGAAGATGATTCAGACAAGCAGATTGAAAATTGCTGAGTCCACTAAAACACATTGATCTCCATTCTACCTGCTCCAAAACTAAGCGCTCAAGGGTGTTATGTGGTATATTGACAGCTGACAAGTTGCTTTTCAGCTCATCTTTGTATCTTAGCCATGGGCATCCAACATTCTTGTAGCTCTGATCTAACTGGCTGTACATTAGGATCTTGGGTATCCTGTCATCAGACATTATCAAGACATAACCAGTCCACCTCATATATATATATATATATATATATATATATATATGAAGGTTGTGCCAAAATCTAAATATTTTGGATGCAATTTTATTTTATATTTTTGGAGATAATGGTTTTAGTGATACAAGTCTTACTAATTAACCCATAATTCTGTGGAGAAGAGGTGGATTCCTAACTTTCCCAAGAATATTTGTATGTAAGTGTGTTGTAACCTAGAAAAGGTGACTGACTGAGGAATAACCAAAACCAAAGTTGGAAATGAAATGAATTGGTAATCTTTATAACATCAACAAAATACAATACATACCAGTGGCATGAAGTAGGTAAACCACTGGACTACTTAGACAGCATATTACCCCCACTTACAATAGTGTCCAACGTATTTATGAGGATTGGCACATAACCATTAGTTCTCATAGGTATGGTGGATATAATAAACTCAGTTGGAATTGGAACTTGTCCCTCTGATTAACAGTTCTGAACCACTAACACCACCCACACATCCAAGCTTACAAAACCCAGTATTCCCAAGTGGTCAGCTATCTAGGTACTGAACAGGCTCAATGTTGCTTAATTTTGGTGATCATACAAGAAATGGTGTTTCATTGTGATATGTCCATAAGCCTGTATAGACTGAGATGAAACCAGCAACATCTAAATGGAAGGAGACTGACATTAAAATAATAGTAAGGGTCTCTATAGGCAGAGTGGGTAGGGACAATTCAATAAATAGAGTCTATCAATAAAATAATAGTATAAATGCAATATAATACAAATAAAACAAACTGCATCAAGTCTTGCATTTGTTATTAATTGTTACAATTGATGAACCAATAAAGAAAATCCATAAGCATAACCAGTAGTTTTGTTTCAGTTTCATATCTATCTTTAAATCATTCTATATTGATTATATATTGACTGAATACATGTTCAGCACACAATATTCACTTTTTATTTTTTGTCTTGCTTCAAGGATTGTTGGCAAGTATAAAATATCCTACTTTGTCCAGTTTTGAAAGAGGTTGCAGAATAACAGAAAAATTTCATTAGAAATCAAGAAAAGAGTACTGAACTTGTACATAATATCAGTCCTCCTATATGGCAGTAAATGCTGGACAATCTCCTCAAAGATGAAAAATAAACTTGAAGCATGTGTAAAAATTGGTTGGATGCACACACAGGAAAAGAAAGGAGGGGAAGGTAGTATGAGTCAGATAGGTTCACTAGGCAAAACAAATCCACACTTCTTTTCATGTCATGATCTCTAATATACCACTCCCTATCAGAAGCAAACTACAGTTGAATGAGCATACCATGCTTTTATGCACCTGACCCAGCCAACACTCAGCCAATGAGCAACCAGAACCAGCCAATAAAAATGGCTACAAGTGACATCACCATCTCCATAAACACAAAGTGCTGCCTGATTCACTGTCCATCTGAAGCTTGCAGGTTCACTGTCTCCACATTCCCTTGCAAAATATACATGTGACTCTAGCCCTTTTTGGTTGCCGAGGTAAATCACCACTACAAAGCAACAGAAATGTGGTTCTACAGAAGGATGCTGAGAATACAATCGGTAGACATGATGAAGTTTTAAAGAAAATAAAACCAAAAAGGACACTTGTAATTCACATCAGAAAGAAGCTATTGAAATTTCTAGGACACGTAATGAGGAAAGAGAGCTTGGACAATTTGATACTCACAGGGCAGGTTGAAGGCAAGAGGCCTAGAGGAAAACAATGCATAACCTACCTGGTAAGCCTGAGTAAATGGATGGTGGAGCAGGATTTAGGAGAGATAACAAAAAGACAAAATTTGTTAAGAGCTACAAAGGATAGGAAATTGTGGAGAGCCATGATCGCCAACATCCTGAGGGGACATGGCATATAGAAGAAGCTTATTTTTAAAACAATTTTAAATAATAGTATATACCTAATTATTTAAAAAAAAATAATTCAAATTTTTGTAGACAAAATTATTTTGCTAAATAATTTTTCTTTTTTTCTTCTTTAGCCTCTTTTTATTCCTCCATTCTTTCTTTGTCTCTCCTTTTCATTTTTTGCTCCCCTTCTTTTTCTCACCTTATTTAATTAATATTTAGTCAGAATATGCCAAAACTAAATGAGGAATTAATGAACCATGAAGACAACATTACAATAAGATTTTAAGTAATGAGAGCTTTTCTACCTGCCTTGAAAATCAGCATTTAAAATATTGTATATCTGAGCTTGAACACCAACTACTGGCACCAAAGGAAAACATTATTTTAGCTATGAAACAGACACCAGTTCTTATTTCATTTTAAATTACTTTCCAGTTTATTTTTCACTTTAAAGTTTTTTCCCTCATATTTTTCCTTTTTTCTTCATCATCTCACTCTTTGCCTATTTTCTGTCTGGTACTATTTTCTTTTTCATAAATTATCACCACATCACTGAAGCAAAGACAGATAAAGATTTTCTATTAATGTCAGTTGCATGCAGCCTCTTAATATTTTATTTATTTTTTGCATGGTGGTTGGGGGATTGCATTATTACTTTGAACTAGAAAATGTGCCATTTCTAGATTGGGGTCAAGTTTCAACCTGCATATATATATATATATATAAAAAAAAAAAAAAAAAAAAAAGAGAGAAAAGAACTGGCAGGTTTTTTAACTCTTTCCTGAAATGTAATAATTCTTGAAGCATCCAGGCAAGAACATATTTTCCTGTCCAAAAATGGATTTGTAAATTGAGAAAAGCATAAAAATAAAAGAAATCATCATTTCTAAGACATGAGAAAGAAGATTGATACAAAGAACATTCAAGGAAACTCTAAGACTGTCCCTTCCATGCCAGTGCTGGGGTAACTTAGAGTGATGACAAAGAGTTTATAGATTTCAGACTGTAAAGGTAAAACAAAAAACTTATTGACAGTTGAGAATGATATAAATAAACCTAAGTTGGGAATTGAATGACAAAAAGAAAAATAGCACCTATGTTACACATTTTGTTCTTCAAAAACACTAATAACCATTTTATTGATGGTGTCATATCTATCTATCTATCTATATGTATATATATATATATATATATATATATATATATATATATATATATATATATATATATACATACATACATATACACACATCACAAGTTTTGTTAAAGACAACTGACAAGGTACTGCGATTAAGCATTTTATTTCTGGACACAAATTGTGTAAAAAGGGAAAACCAACACTCAATAATATTGACAATGTACTGACTGTGTTTAGAAAATAAAACATTCTTATAATCACAGAGACATACATAAAAAACCCATACATTCAGTTAAAAATAAAAACTGTCCTTGATAAAGGCTAAAAGAATACTCAAAATTACTCGGATATATAGAATTTTCACACAGTTTTTACACACTTTGTTTTCAGAAACAAAAACAGTTGCATGAACAAAAGAAAAATTAAATAAAAAGTTTAATCATAGTACCTTGTCAGTTGAAATGTGTAATAAAGAGGGATTGCTGCCCAAATACACAATATATATATATATATATATATATTTTATTTCAAATGTTATTATGGTAATAGTAGCTCTTTCCTGATAAAGAAACATTTATTTGGCATTCATTGACCAAGTAGCCCATATTGTATTTGGTTGAAATTTATAAAATCTCTCTCTTCAAAACACTTTTTTCAGAAACCAGGTTTCTCAAGTTGAGTAGATGTTATTGCTCTTTCCAGTATTGATGGGGGTTTCCTTCCAAACTTTCTATTTGAAGTAGTGTGGAATGTTAACATTTTGATTATGTCCTTAGTTTCTCTTCTGGCTACACATGCTGTATATTTTAGTTGTTGCTGGTATTTTAGTTGTTGATTGACGTAAAGTGATGTAGTTTCTGTTATTTGATAGTTCTTTGTTTGTGATTCTGTCAGTAGTGTATAGAAGGGGTTGCAGAGGGAGCAACAGCCCTGGGCATCTATATCGGGAGGGCATCCAATCAAAGAATGAAAAATTTAGATTATATTTAATTTGAATAAAGTGTTTGTTTCATGTTTCACCTGTTTTTACCTATTTAAAATGTCTTCCTTTCTCACATTTCTCAGTACTAAGCCCTATAGGTACTTCCTACCCCCACACTTGATTCTTAGGGGCATACAATTAAGGAGTTGGCCTTGGACATCATCAGACTTTACCAATCCTTTGAACATCACTGGATTATGTTGTGGCAACTCACAATGTTCAAAGCAGGATGATCTTTGCAAAGACCCTTAGACTTGATTTGCTCAAAGCCTTTTTTCACCATTGATCTTAGAAAGCCATTGTATACAGCTGACAGTATAGATATTTCTGAAAGGGTTTGGTGTCATGCATGGCATTCATATGAATGTTGGGACACCTCATTTTTATTTGAATTTTATTTCAAACAGTCTGTATTGTCTAGTAATTTTACTAAAGAAAATGTGTTCTTTGGCAGGGATTGAACCTGTGCCCAACTCTGCTGGAAATATTTTATTTATTAAGATTTCTCAAATGACGTAACACACACTATTTAAAATAAAAATGGAGAACTGTTTCAAATACAAGTATCCAGTATAATAATGTTTAATGTAATAAATATGTTGGAATAAAAATAAAATCTTTTAATTGTATATATATATATATATATATATATATATATATATATAAACAATTAAAAGATTATATATATAAAAATATATATATATATATATATATATATATAGGTAAACCTAGTGAGCCAGACAAACCTACCCAGGTTTCACCTAAATGCATCGTCAGGGAAAGCCGGCTTTCCCTAACGATCACGGTTGTATCAAGCTTTTTAGTTAGTTGTTTACTCGTGTTGGGGTTTTTTTCTTTAAACTTCAAACCTGTATCTGTGCGATTTTTTTTGACAGACTTTCATGTTTCTAGCTCTTTCTTTTTTTAAAACCTTTTTTTCCCTTGGGATTGATTTGGTTATTGGCAAATCAAAAATTCGAAGGTTTTTCGAAATGAGTATAGTTACCTACATTTGTATATATATATATGTATGATAAAATATAGTTTTATGGCTTAAAGTGCTCATTATCAGGGATAGAGTATAAGAGTGTAGATAAATATGTAAATGGACATTGAAATCAACACACAGTCTTTTTCATACTTAAAGACAATTGCCAGGCCATATGCATTGTGTTTTTGCTCAGCTTTTTATATATGCAGGTCAGTGATGCATTGTGGGTAACAATTATATTTTGAATTCTTCTAAGGGCTATTGAGTGGAAATAATTAAGGATGTATTTGGAGGCTATTTTAGTGTTTGTTAATTTTTTTTATTTATTATTGATTGTTTTATAGTTGGTTATCATTATGTTTATTCATGTTTATGTGTGTGTGTTCATGGTTTATTAATTTGTTTATCATTTACTTAATTTATTTACTAATTTATTTACTTATTTTTGTTTATTTTGATTTAGTTTTTTATTTATCTATTTTTGTTTATTCTTATTCATTTTTAGTTTTCGATTTTTTAAGAAACAGTAAAAATTTGTTTTCGAGTCTAAATTTTGAGATGAGTTCTGATTGTTTATTTAATAGTTTGTGTTGGTCTGGGAAAGTAATTACAGCTATTTTTAGCTTTAGACAAAGTTTACAGTTTTTGGATTTATTGTTTAAGGCTGATGCTGTTTTCCTTATTTTCCATGTTATTTTTGGTGTGATTTGTTTTTCGTTTTTAATCTCCTACATATGTTTAGAAAGCATTGTGCTGTTTGCATATTTACTATATGTAAAGGTTATTTTGTGTACTTAATTTCTTTGTTTCCAGGATCTTTCAGTTACTTCTATATATATTTTTACTTCATTATCTGCTGATTTTATGGCGGCTTGGTATATTACATTGTTTTGCAGACCAACACAAACTACTAAATAAACGATCAGAACTCATCTCAAAATGTGCATTTCATAAATAGGGAGAAGGAACACAAGTTCAAACCATGCAGGAAGTTACATTTTCTTGATTAAAACTCTCGAATGCACTATACCAAATAGCAGAAATCACATCATTTGAGAACTTTCAAGAGAAGCAACAACTAAAATGGATATCACATGTAAATAGAAGAGAAAATAATGATATAATCCAGATGTTGACATTCCACACTATTAGAAACAAAAGATCAGGAAGAAATCCACCATCAATACTAGAAAATGCAATAAGAGTTAGTGGACTGGAGAAACCTTTTTTTTTTTTCGGAAAAATTGTTTAAATAGAATTATTTTACCAATTTCAATCCAAAATAGCACTAGCTGTTCAGTCAAAGAATGCCAAATATTTTCTTATAAGGAAATGAATAATATTGCCATTAAAGATGAGAAGAACAGACACTATACTTTGATCCCAACATAATGGCCAATGAATGAAGAAATGCATTGCATGATCAATAAATGCTGAATGTTTACTTATAAGGAAACACCTAATATAATCATTACTAGTAGAGATGAGGAGGACAGATACTACACTTTGATCCTAACCCAATGGCCAAGGAGTGATGAAAAGTGTAATTTGAGTAGCACTGGCTGTTCAATCAATGATTGCTGAATGTTTTCTTATAAGGAAACACCCAAAATAACCATTACCATTAGAGATGACGAGAACAGATACTACACTTTAATCCCAGCCAGAGAGTGAAGAAAAGCATAATTTGAGTAGCACTTTCTACTCAGTCAATGAATGCTGAAATTTCCCTATTAAGAAAATGACTAATATTACCATTACTCAGTTTCTGAATTTCAAACAGAAATTGTATCTTGGATGGTGTGATGGTGGTCTTGGTTTGAAATCAAATATTAATAGAGAACCAAAACCTGGATCCAATACTGAAAATCTGTTCTTTTCCAAGCAATGGCTTGAGGTAAATCTCGAGTCTCAAATGCGGTAAGATTTCAGATTCTAATGTTTCATGTGTATCGATTTGGATAATATTGATGCCTTTACATCTTGATTGATTTTTTTTCTCTCAAGGGACAAAAGTTGACATCAGGTCAATTGCTCATTTGGTTACGCTAATTAATTCTTAATGCTACTTCTCGTCTAGTGGTATGCTGGCATGCTTTAATTACATGACAAATGCGTATATACAAATTTCCTCCTAAGCAAAATAGCTTCATCTCTTTTGCTCTGAGGAATGGATTATTAAATTCCTAATATGATGGGATAAAATCTCCAGTTTTAACAGAAGATAGAAAGTGTGATACTGACATTTGAAGGTTCATTGGGATAGCGAAAAAACATAAACAAAGTATTAAGAAAAGAGTTCTGAATTGTTATGTAATACCAGTCCTCCTATATGGCAATGTTTGCTGGACAATCTTTACACAGATGAAGAAGAAACTTGAAAATGATAGAAATGTGTTTCTACAGAAGGAATCTGAGAATATGATGGGATGAACATATGAGCAACTACAACGCTTTAGAGAAAATGGAAACAAAAAGGATACTGATACCTAACATCAGGAAGAGAGAGTTGAAATTTCTAGGACACATAATGAGAAAAGTGAGTTTGGAAAATCTGATACTCACAGGGTAGAATGAAGGCAATAAGGTCAGAGGAAAGCATATAAACTACTTACAAGCTTGATTAAATAAATGGGGGATCAAAGTTTAGGAGACAGAACAAAAAGACAAATTTTATTAAGAGCTACAAAAACAGGAAATTGTGAACAGTCATGATCACTAACAGAAAAACCATTTTTTAACAGTATCATTTCATCCCTTTGCAGCTAATACCCACTTTGTTACATCCACAGAGTTGAATCACCCTCATTCCCTATGTATCCCATTGGTAAGAAAAATGTTTCACTCAAAGAAGAACTTCTTCAGAAATGTTACTTGGATGCTTTTCCTAACACTACAAACTTAATCTCTTATATCAAAAGTCAATCATTATTTATCCTCCATATCGTCATAATCATAACAATAACAAGTGACATTGCATTGACATCGTCAATCATTATATTCTGTCTTCTTAATTCCTGTTCTTTTATTGTTCCCTCTCTTTAATAATCTTTTCTTTTTCTTTTATTTTCTCACACTAAGTAACCCCTTGCATCTTAGCGACTTTATTGCTTTGCTTGGAATGAACTGATTGAAAAAAGTAACTGCTGTTCTTTTAATGTTCTCTCTCCTTGATAATGTTTTCTTTTTCTCATATTCTCTCACACCCCTTACATCTTAGTGGCTTTATTGCCTTGCTTAAGCTGAAATGATTAAAAAAATGTAATTCTTGTTCTTTTATTCTTCACTCGCCTTAATAATGTTTTCTTTTTCTCAGATTTTCTCACACTCAGTAACCCCTTGGAACTTAGTGGCTTTATTGCCTTGCTTGGGCTGAAATGATTAAAAAAATAATTCCTGTCCTTTTACCATTCTCTCTACTGAATAATGTTTTCTTTTTCTCATATTCTCTCACACTCAGTAACTCCTTGCAATTTAGTTGCTTTATTGACTTGCTTTGGGTGAAATGATTAAAAAAATATCTTCAGTTTTAGCTTCTTCCACTTATGTTCATATCCCACAACTCATTCAGTAACCCTCTGCCTTGAGTGGCTCTTGGGCCTTGTATTGGATGAACATTATTATAAAAGATAAGAATAAGCTTAACTGTCAGATTCTCATTGGAGAATTAATAGAAAAGATTATAATCTACAAGTCAAGTGTGCAAAGTCTCCTCAAGGAATTGGTTTTTCATCAGAAAATATATTTACAGAAGATAACTTGAATATCAGCTTCAAACGTGTGTCTCGTCTGAGGATCAGTAATAAATTAATCCTACGCAGTTTGGGTGTTTGGTATTTATCGAGAGTTAATGCTGTTATTTATTGTCTATACATAAAAGCATCTGGAGCATCTTCTCTCAGGCATTCTACGGTTAGATAATAGATTGATGTATGTGCCCATTTTTGTCATAATTTTCATTTCCTTAGTAAAATTGTTTGCAGTACATTTATATATATAAAAGTTTTATTGTCAACATTCTTCTATGTTCCATGTCTCTTCAGGACGTTGTCAATCATGTCTCTCCACAATTTCCTGTCCTTTGTAGCCTTTAATAAATTTTGTCTTTTTGTTATCTCTCCTAAACCTTGCTCTGCCATCGCAAAGATCCTATGAACATTCTAGAATATTCAACTATAATTACTCCCAAAACCACAAACTATAGCCAGTGGTTGGATGAGTGAATTACTTCCAATCTGAACAGTTTACTGTTCATAAAATACAACTGGACAAAATTATTTTCCAATAAAAAAATTCTCTCCTCCTGGCTTTCCTAACAATATAATAATGATGAAATTAGATGTTTCCATAGAGTAAACATTTGGCATATATTGACTGAACAGCAGTATTGTCAATTGAAATTTCTTAAATCCTTTTGTTAAAACATTTTTTCAAGAACTTCTTCTACTATGTTCCATGTCCTTTCAGGATGTTGTCAACCATGGCTCTCCACAATTTCCTATCCTTTGTAGAGCTTAATAAATTTTGTCTTTTTGTTATCTCTCCTTGACCCTGTTCGTCCAACCATTTGCACAAGATCTTTCTTCTTTTTCTATGTACTGTGTCTCTTCAGGACATGGGCGATCATGGCTCTCCACAATTGTAGGTCTTAACAAATGTTGCGTTTTGTTATATCTCCTAAACCTTTCTCCAACATCCATTTACTCAAGCTTGTGAGGATAGTTATGTGGTGTTTTTCTCTATTCTTCTTGCTTTAATCTGTCCTTTGAGTATCAAATTTTACAAGCCTTCTTTCCTCATTATGTGCCCGAGACATTCAACTGTCTGTTCTGACAATTATTTCCTACTTGATCTTCAGTGCATTTATATCATATGTTTAATGATTATTGCAAATAAAACATTACCGATAAAATAATCATTACAGAGACTTTAAGCAAGAGAAATGTGATTCCACAAAAAGATGTTGAGGATACCATGGACCGAACATGTGATCAACAACAAAGTTTTAGAAAAAAAATGGAAACAAAAAGGAAACTTATACTTAACATCAGGAAGAGGCAGTTGAAATTTCTGAGGCAGGTAATGAGGAAGGAAGGCTTGCAAAATCTGATACTCAAAGGACAGATTGAGGGAAAGAGGGACAGAGGAAGCAGTGCATAATATACTTGATGATTTTAAGTAAATGGAAGGTAGAACAGGGTTCGAGAGAAATAACAAAAAGGCAAAACTTATTAAGTGCTACAAGGGACAGGAAGATGTGGAGGGCCATGTTTGCCTATGCCCTGAAGAGACATGGCACATAAAAGAAGAAATGGAATTTTCACTTAGGTATGTATATCAGTTAGTGTTCTAATACAAGAAGTAACTTCTTGTTGCCATATCTTTTCAGAATGTCAGTGATTATGGCCTTCCACAACTTCCTATCTTTTTCTAGCTCTTATCAAATTTTGTCTTTTTATCAATCCTCCCATCACCTGTTTTTCCATTCATTTAAACAAGCATATTAGGTAGGTTACTTGCTGTTTCCCATTCTTCCTCCTGCTTTCATTATGTCCTGTGTGTGTCGAATTCTCCAAGTTTCCTTTCCTCATTATGTATCCTAGATATTTCAATTGTCTCTCTTTCTCTCTCTAATTCTAAATATAAGTGTCCTTTTTGTTTCTATTTTCATTAAAACTTCCTCATTACTTAGATGCTCTAGCTATGGTATTCTCAGTATCCTTCTGTAGAACCACATTGTTGCCCCAAGTTTTCTCTTCATCTGTGCGGAAATTGTCCAGCATTTACTGCATATATCCTGGCAACTGATAATAATCTTTCCTTTGTTTCTAATTTTTACATATATATTGAGTATGAAGACAAAATCAAAAAATGTTAGTGGACAGTGATGAGAAAAGCCTTGCTTTGCCTGCATTGACAGACAGAAATGAAGTGAATGTTAAGAGACGTGTTATTACTAGTATTGTGATAACAATATAAAGAGAGAGATATATGTTTTAGAGAGAGGAAGTATTATAGACATAGATGTGGTAGAGAGAGTGAGGTGACTGGAATTGATCATACTCTATGGTGTGATAGGTGTTTGTAGTTGGAACAGGGTTAGCAATGATGGGAGTAGAAATGATGTTGGTAATAATAGAAACGTACTTGACTGAGGTGTTTCTGAATTGTTCGATTTGGTTATGAAAAGAATTGTAAAACTAAAGCAATAAGAAATATCTTGATGTCGTGACATGATTTTCATTCCGTTATTCAGCCGCTTTTCAAATATTTCTTTGTCTGCTGAGAGTGGCCAAATGCTTGCCTTGAGTCACGTGGAACCCAATCTTTTCATCAGCCGAATATTGTAGACATTTTTTTGAAATTTACAATGATCTTGGTAACTTTTAAGAATTTTCTTCTAATTAACAGGAATATTCATTTCTTCCAAGATTTTATTGGACTTTTTATTTTTAATTTATTTTGCTTTTATCCATCTTTTCATACTTTATTTACTTGTGTTTTTTTTCTTGTTTCAACCTTCAGCTAGTTTCATCTTTCATCTTTCTCTTGTTTATTTATCTTTTGTTTTCTTTCATTCTTTTCCATCTATTTCTTTTATTACCAATTCTTTTTCTTTGTGATATTTTTCCTTTTCCATCATTTGTCATTTTTTTCCCTTTTATTTTCTTTCAATTTTCTTGAGTTTTTCTATTACCTTTATTTTCCCCATTTTTATATTTTAACTATCACTATTTCCATCGAAAGTGTTCAGAGTTTTACTAGTTTCCCTAATTCTAACCTTCACAGACAAAACCCACCCTACCATGCACATTGTAGCAACCCCCTCTTTTTCCCTTCTTATTCCATTAGCAAAATGTAAGTTCTGCTCAAGCAGCTTTGTCCCACAAACTGCTGCTTTGTGGAACCAGTCCCTAAGTTGATGCTTTCCTGATCACTACAAACTTAGCCTGTTCAAGTCTAGATTGAGACTTAGATAGAGTCCAAAAATGTCTATGCATTCTTGTGGATGATGAATTATTTTCCACCCTACAAACCCTTTTCCACAGGCTCACAATATTCTATCGCTATTTCCATGGAGAGTTTTCAGATAAACTATATTCCTTAATTCTACCAGTTCTAAACTTCATGGTTAAGACCCACCATGCCATGCACATTGTAGTGACCCACCCTCATTCCCTTCGTATTCCATTGGTGAGATGTAAATTCCACTTGTGCAGCTTCTTTCTACAACCACTGTTTTGTGAAACTGACAATCAAGAGAATGCTTCCCTGATCACTACAATCTTAGGCTACTAAGGTCTAGGGTTACCATATATGCTTGAGGATAGGTTACACTTGCTTTCACCAAAATTTTTATAAAAATCAGGTGTTCAACCTATCCACTTGACATCATAAAGAATCTGAAGTAGACTGTGGCATATCAGTAGTTCAGGTGAGTGCCATGGGCTTGGGCATAAGCGAAAGCAAAGTAGAAAATGAATTTTTCCTGATGTTTTGATTTTATGCAATCACCTCTTCTAACAGTACCATATCACACATCTAATAAAAGCACTTGATCTGTATTGCTCATATTTACCATTTATTATCTGATTTACAATAAACAACTATCATTTTCAAGTGATGAAGCAATTACTAGTATCCAAATTTTCATCTAAACAGTGCTGCTCCAGACTTGATAAGTAAATACCACACAATTACAACCAATCACTTTTTTTATGTTTTAATATAAAAGCAAAGTTTAGAAATAAAGGTGAATATTTGAAAATATTTAACAAATATTAATTATATTTACATTAAAAAAGGGCCATGTAACTTTCCAGATTATTAGTACAACCTATCTGTGAGTCAACCACAAATACCCACTTTGACAACCCCAAACTAAGGGTGCAACCTATTTACTGGTGTGACCTACGTGTGATTATATACAGTAACTGTTGTCTTCCCCACATATCCACATAAACTGTTCCTCTTACTCTGTAACCCTCTATCTTGAGTGGTTCCCAGGCCTTGTAAAGGATGAACATCATTGTAAAAAAGAAAAATGTATTTCTTCCTTATGTTGGGTTTTCCTCATACTCCCAAGTTTACTTTCTTGAATTCTCACTTTTTCTTTTTGACTCTTTTTATCATTCATATTTCTTTTTGTAATCTATTTTTTTCTTCTCTCTCTTTATTCTTCTAACTTTCTACTCTATCTCTCTCTCACGCACACAGACACTGAAAAAACCATGGCCATTAACAGAACTACATTTGCATATATACAGAAAAATATGATTGCATACATATAAATGTTTAACGTTGTTATTTTATAAATTGTCGGACCTCGTCCATTTCTTAACATACATATAAATCCAAACTGATATCAGCCAAGTATTAAACAAAATTGTCTATGCAAATGTAAATATTATTAAAAAATGACAGACGTTTTGTGTCAATTAATTTTATTGATTGACTTTTCTAAATTACAAATAATTCTCAAACAAGTAGGGAATTCCATCAGAAATTCTTTGAAGTTTTTTTGAAAAAGTACAAGAAATATTGTCCAAGCTTTCAACTTTCCTAAGTCATCATCAGGGTAGGTAGAGACAATTGGTAAAAACAATAATAGCTTATTCATACACATATTCAGCAAAATGAACACACATGTCACAACTTTCTTATATCACAAGAGTCTTTGCTTATGTCACAACACTCACTAGTTTTATGAAACTCACTAATTTTCTCTGCCTACAAATCACAGGCTCAAATTGAAAACTGTTTTAATATACCAATATTGACAAGCAATCCATTTACTTATGAGAAAAATAGATAACTTGGTAAAAAATGCATTTAATTTCAAAGAACAAATAGATTACAAAAAAAAATTAAAATATATATTCACATACTCATATATATATATATATATATATATATATATATATATATATATATATATATATATATATATATATATATATGGGTTGAAGATTGTGTCTAAGCATGAATTAGACTGTCACCATTTGGTTTTGTCTTTAGTATCCACTTTTATATTTACATATGCTCTATCCCTGATACTGAGCACTTTTATCCATAAATATAGCATACCTCAAAACTATATTTTTATCCTATTATAAGAATCTCATTTGAGTAGGCAAATATTGTTACTTTTCTTGTAATCACATGAAAACTAAGCCAGAATGTTAGTCAAGAAATGATTGCTCTCAGCAGGGCCCATGGGAGAGAAAGTCTGTTGTCATGAAATCCCCCAATTTTTCATGACCCCAGAATAGACATCACTGAGGAAGCATTCTTGTGTGCAATATGTGTATATAATGAATATATACATATATATATATATATATATATATATATATATATATATATATATATATAAATATATATATTACAATAAACGTGCAATCAATTTACAAATACATGAATTATTCACACAAAACTAATGCAAAGGTTAATGATTTAAATGGCGAGACATCCATCTCGCAAACAATTCAAATAGTACACAAAAACCTCCAGCTCCGTTATGAATGAATTGATCCTTGTTTATATAAATTTCTGCCGTATTAGTTGTTATTTTTACTACAAGCTTTCGTCTGTTCCTACAGACATCTTCAGGTATATAATAGATGTTGTTCTTGTTTTTTTCTCTTAGTAATAAGAGGACATCGAAAATATATGTGTATTGTATCCGAAATGCTATTGAAAATGAGATATTGGTTTTTGAACGCGCCAAAGCAACGCTGAGTTTGAAAAAATTTTTTTAAAGTGTTTGCGTTTATACCAAATATGGTAATGAACAAATTATTTTACTGGTAAATTTTACTGTCAAAGTGGCATGAACTATATTGTTCAATAATTACAGTAATGTCGCACTTATTAACCAAAAGAAATTTATATAAACAAGGATCAATTCATTCATAACGGAGCTGGAGGTTTTTGTGTACTATTTGAATTGTTTGCGAGATGGATGTCTCGCCATTTAAATCATTAACCTTTGCATTAGTTTTGTGTGAATAATTCATGTATTTGTAAATATATATAAACATAGATATATAAATAGCAAATTATGAATATATATATATATATATATATATATATATATATATATATATATATATATATATATATATATATATATATATATATATGTATATATATAAAAACAAACATGTTTGGGGCACTTCAATGTGATGTAATGGTTAGCAAGCTTATCTCTAGATCAGTTATAATTAAGTAGAAACTTTAATCGTTGCTGGGTATCCCATGCATTTGACCTTGTGCCACATCTGGGCTATGCATAGAAAATCACCATAAACATACATGTTTTATATATATATATATATATATATATATATATATATAAAATATTGAATTGATTCTTAAAATATAGGCTCTGTTATTTTAAAATGAACATTGTTTTATTACCACCACATATGGTGCAACAACCCCCAAATTTTCACTTAGAAAAAATGATTTTATCATGTGTCTTGTACATCATGCAAATTCCTTTTTTGAAAGACCAAATTACAATAGACTAATTTCTTTTTGCCTTTATTCCATCTTTTAGCTAAGTTAAAAAGTAAAAGAGAATGATAAAAGTATTGTTAGTAATGCTATACTCATTGCATAATCACATACAGCCATAAACAGATAAACATCTTATAAGCAACTGAAAATATGCATATTTACCATGTTCATATTTTATAATACGATATAATTATGTGAATATTTTCATGCATTATTAATGGATACAGTTAAGTAAAACATCAGTTTTATCAAAATCATGTTTAATTTAAATACACCTGTACTTCTTGACTACAGAAAATGGATATATATATATATATCCAGGGCCAGCAGTACATACACGAATTTCATTTCTTGTGAATGATGCAACCCCTTAAAATTAGCTTGAAAATTAGGTCTTCAAAAATTACATGATACACAAATATATAGAGTATATATATATATATATATATATATATATATATATATATATATAGAGAGAGAGAGAGAGAGAGAGAGAGAGAAAGAGAGAGTGTGAATATATATATATATATATATATATATATATATATATATATATATATATAGTATATAGGTGAAAATCCATGGGTATGTAATCCAAGTGAATCCTATTAATATAAAATATTAAAACAGATCCATAAAAGAGAGCACAATATATTTATTATTATAGAGCATAGAAATGAATTATATAAAAATGAAATTCAGTTTTATGGCCATTTTGCCCCCTCGATATAAATTCCATGGAGCTTATCTTGAGGTACGAAATGGCCATAAAAATGGGGTACAATTGAGTTACATTTTTATGTCATTTATATATACAGTATATATATATATATATATATATATATATATATATATATATATATATATATATATATATATATATATATATATATATATATATATATATATTTTTTAAGACATTTTATATTTAACATTCTTTTTATAGATACAAATATTTAAGTAAATGCTCTGTTTATAATAAACAGTATTAAATAACATTTACTGGCCTGAATGTCTGAGAAATTTTCATACAAAATATTCGTCCACCAACAGGATTCGAACCTGTATCCTATATGGAACCGTCATATACCCTGTCGGAGGACGAATATTTTCTATGAAAATCTCTTGGACATTCAGGCCGGTAAATGTTATTTAATACTGTTTATTATAAACAGAGCATTTACTTAAATATTTGTATCTATAAAAAGAATGTTAAACATAAAAACGTCTTAAAAATAATTGTCGGACTTTGTCCATTTCATAATATATATATATATATATATATATATATATATATATATATATATATATATTATTTATTTATTTCTAAAGAATTAATTGGTTTATTTTTAATCCAACATCTATTATTACTTCAAAGGTTATTATAGTGGATTTTTATTTAATAAACACTGTGTGCTATGTATATCTCTATCACCTTGCACTTTTCAATAAATCTCAGTAAAGAAAATGTATCCTCCAGGAGGAAGTGAAACTGCATTCCCCTTTGTAGGGGAAACTAACATTTAATGTTGCATGCTTAATCACTCATCCACAAAGGACTTCACAGTTAAGCAAGGTTATTTTTCTTGAGATCTTTATACAACTTATCCAATCTTAACAATATCAAAATAATTACAAACATATCTAAAATTATTATGGATATGATCAGAATCCAATATATCCATTACAATAGCAAATATAAATATATTTTTGACAACTGGAAAACATTCATGAAAATATATTCATTTTGGAATATATCTGATTATGCATTTTGCTGTTTAAAGCTAGATTGGATCTGAAAGCAAAGAAAGAAAATGAGATGTGTGCGTGTATATTTGTGTATGTTTAAATAATGAAATCTTATTATTTTTAAAAATACACAAATACACATATACGCATCTCATTTGGTTTTTTCGCTTTCGCCTCTCATGTAGCCTTAAATGACAAAATGCATAATTGGATATATTTCAAAATAAATATATTTTCATGAATGTTTTCCAATTGTCAAAAATTTAAAACTTTGTCAGGATCACATACCCAAATTTTAAAACATATATATATATATATATATATATATATATATATATATATATATATATATATATATATGTAATCATGTAGAAAGGACAATATGAATAAAGACAAAAGTTAAACTTATGAATATTCATCAGGTTAGATGGAAAAAATGCCAAAATACCTCCTACTCACTTTTGTTTATTAGGAATTGACCTGAATCACCTTATATCATTGCCTGACTTTTCTGTGAACATGATGAATATTCATGAGCACCCCTATATCAAAAATGTTGAAAAACCAATAACATTTTTGCTCGTGCATATAAATATTTGTCAGAAAATAAAATCCTTACATTTGTCTTGCTAAAGGACCACAGAGGATGAAACATGTTGGCTAACAGAAGTTTTACTTTTGTCTATATATATATATATATATATATATATATATATATATACATAATTAAACGTAAAGAGCCAGACAAACCAAGCGAATCATCAGGGAAGCCAGCCTTCCCTGATGATCCACTTAGGTGAAACATTGGTAGGTTTGTCTGACTATTTAGGTTTTTTATATCTTCTTTTTCCCTTTGGTTTTGGTTTATTTGCAAATCAAGACACTGAAGGTTTTCCGGACGAGTATAATTTCTTATACTTATAAGATTGTTACTAATATATATATATATATATATATATATATATATTTATTGGCAATTATAACAAAAACGTTGTAAACCAATACATAATTATGTTTTGAGACTGTATGTGCCTCCTTTTTAAAATATAATGTCTGGACATTGTTACTAACCTACCTTACACTTGGATATGTGTGTATATATATATATATATATATATATAGATAGATAGATAGATAGATAGATAGATAGATAGATAGATATGTGTGTGTGTGTTTGTGTGTATATATACATATGAAATGAAAATGAATTGAATATAAATTCAAACACTCATAACATTAGTTTAACATAGGGTTCAATACAATCAAATAGCAGAGCAGTATTCTTTATTAGAGAATATTACATTCAAACATGTAGAAACAACACTACACAAATGCACTCATGTTTCGATGTGTATCAACACATCACATTAGGTGTTAGTAGATGACTAATTATTAAAATTATTAGGATTATCCCACGAAAAAAAGAAGAAAGAAAAGAAAAAGAGCAAGAAAGAAAAACAAAAAATATAATCTCATTTTCCAGAGAAAAGGAAGAAGAGAAAAGGAAAATATAAGGAAAGTATAGAAATGTAAAGTAGCAAGATTTATTATATTTATAATCGCTGCAACCAATCAAAATAGCTTATGCTAAATAAGGTGTCATGAAACACAGATTTAAAATTGCAACGAATACAGACGTTATACTTGAAACAAAGACTTTACTACATTGTTAACATCAATCGGCTGACACTTCCTATGAGGAAGAAAACGTAATTTAATAATACTTTATAGTAAATAAATAATATGCCTCTTTAAGAAACAAATAAAGAAAAAGGAAAGAAAAATATTAAACAAAATATTTAAATAAATGGAGTAAACTAAACTTTTAGAATATAGATCATATAAAATAATAAAATAATAAAATATATAGATCATACTCAATGGAATGCAACTGTTAACTATAGGGTTTTATATAGGATATTAAAAACAAATCAATAGAAAATGTCAGCCAACTGTATATACCTTTAGACTAAATATTACCAGTAATGTTAGAACAACATACAAACTATACTATATCGAAAGGTCTAAGTAAAGATAAGCTTTATAAGTTTACAACAAGGTTATTTAACATATAAGTAGAAGCAATTGTCAAATTAAAAGTCTAGCAAGATTGCTGGGTCAAAGGTAAAATGTGTTTACAATTGACCGTTAATTCAAATCTTTGATTTAATAAATCCTCCCTATTTAAAAATCTGATTATCTGCACATTTTCTCCTGTAAACACAGAAAATAAGGTTTGTATAAGGATCTATCTATCTATATATATATATATATATATATATATATATATATATAGCAAGTAATAACGATAGCGAACACACAGCCAAAAATCACATACACATTTATTACAAAAACCAAATGCATATTAAGTACAAACAAGACGAATCTTCTCTAAGGCATATTATAAAGAAATATACTACTCCAATTGATCCGAATAAAAAAAATCAAATTTATTATCTATTATAAAGAATTTAAGACAGCCAACCTTATCCTCAAAAATAACCACACACCAGCTAAGTCAAAATTACAAAGAACGAACATTATCTATGAGTTCAAATGCCCCTTAAGGAACTGTGTTCCTGATCAAAGCGGACTCATAAATAATTACATCGGTTACACAACCACATGCTTATCCAGATGCCTTACGTTACACCTATCTGATCACAGCTACACTAGAACCCATTTAAACACACACAGAAATTTACCTGACTCCATTAGGAGCATACTAGTAGAAAACACAAATATATTGACTGCATCCATCTGCAAAAAAAGACTAAAAATAATGAAAGCTTTAATAATAAAGAAGAAAAAGCTAACTCTTAACAATATTAACTACGAACAAAGCCACAATGTGCTAACCGTATTTGAAAATTAAAAACATCCCTACCACACACTAAAGCGCTCAGAAATATAAAACATTTGGACAGTTCTTACACACTCTTTATCCAGAAAAGAAAGCTCTTGTTCGAACACAAGAAAAATTAAATAAAAAGCTTAACCGTAGTACCTTGTCTGTCGTTTTTAATGAAACCTGCATAAAGGAAGGATTGCTGCCTAAATATGCAACTATCATATATATATATATATATATATATATATATATATATCTTAAGACATGTCTCATTAAGTAATTTACATAGGTTTTGTCTACTTATTTTTAATAGGATTCTCTCATAATTACAGAGAAGTTTCTTAGTATCCTTATTAAAGGAAGAAAGAAAATTATCATGTTGATGCATATTGATTTTATTACAAGTACTTTCAACATTAGCATAATGTCATCATCTGGGTTTTGTTTTTTTCTAAGACAAAAAATTGTTGTGTTCATCATTTTCCTAAAACAAAATTGTTGCATTCATCTGAAAATTAAATTTTTACATGTGAAATGAAAAACACTAAGGTTATGTACTGTACAATTTTTAAATCTTATCATGTAGGCATACATGCAAGCGTCAAGGGAGGTAACTATGTTATTGAAATGTCTAAATCTTTTTTAAAGAAAAACTATTTAAAACTATTTGTTAAAACCTAGATATTCTAAAGTATCTACTGTAAACATTCTAAAACATTTGTACAGTATTCATAATTAATTTTATTAGGAGTTAGTTTCAATCTTTCAATATAGATAGCTTCAAGAATTTTTAGGAACTTGTCTGTAATTACGAGAGGATCCTATTAAGTAGACAAAACTTGTCTAAATTATTTTATGAGACATGTCTTAATGAAAATATGCTACCAAACTATATGCAATTTATATATAGAGAAAAAAATTATTAGATTGCATGAGAAGTTGTATAAAAAAACTAAATAAAAGCACCTTGTCTGTCATTTTCAATGAAATGTGCATGAAAGAAGGATTTCTGCCTAAATACACAAATATATATATATATATATATATATATATATATATATATATATATATATATGCATGCATAGGAATACTTATATTGTTGCACATCTTTTATTTGTGAAAAATGTTTTGTACACAGCCTTTGTTCTGTACAATTTTCCTTTGAAACACTTGTCTTTTAAATGAGTTCCTACTTTTCAATTTATTGCTACCTTTCTTGGCTTCCTTCACTCTCTGCCCTTTGACATAATATAACCAAATTTCTAATCATTCTCACCTTAGATTTTGGAGTTAAAAAAAATGGTGTTGAATTCTCAAAGTGAGACTGGATTATTTCTACACTTTTAAAGATTTGGGAAGCCATTTTTTTCCTTTTATTAAAAGGAAATGTTTCTTTGTGTTTCCTCATTCTAAGGGAATTTGGGGAAATCTAACTTGCTTAGTGGTTATCAATGAAGTAAAACTTAATGAAGTCAAATTTCCTTTGCTTTCCTAGTTATTAGGAATAAGGAAGATTTTTCATTAAATCTGAATGATGAAAATACAAGAAAAGAAGACATCACTTTTGTATTGTTTAATACTAGAAGTGTTCATGAATATGTTTTTGAATTGAAAGCCAGTTTCATTCTCTTCAGATAAGAACTAAAGAAAATAGATGGAAACAATAGAAATTGATAAGTTAATAGCGTTAACGAAGAAATTGATAGAAATAGGTTGAAAATAAAGCGAAAGGAAGAGTATGGCAAGAAGGGAAGAGAGAGAAGAATGAAGTAAGAGAGGAAGAGAGAAGAATGAGGGAAGAGGGAGAGAGAGAGAGAAGAATGAGGGAAGAGAAGAAGAATGTCAAGGGAAGAAGAGAGGGAGAAAAATGAGAGAAGAGGGGAAGTGATAAGAAAGAGGGAAGAGAGGAAGAGAGAAGAATGAGGTAAGAAAGTAAGAGTGAGAAGAATAGCAGGGAAGAGAGAGAAGAATGAGGTAAGAGGGGAAGAGAGAGAGAAGAATGAGGGAAGAATGAAGAGAGAGATGAGTGAGGTAAGAGGGGAAGAGAGAGAAGAATGAGATAAGAGGGGAAGAGAGAGAAGAATGAGGTAAGAGGGGAAGAGAGAGAAGAATGAGATAAGAGGGGAAGAGAGAGAAGAATGAGGTAAGAGGGAAGGAGAGAGAAGAGTGAGGTAAGAGGGGAAGAGAGAGAAGAATGAGGTAAAAGGGGAAGGGGTGAAGAATGAAGGAAGAGGAGAAAGATTATGTAAGAAGAATGAGGTAAAAGCAGAGGCTGAGGTAAGAATGTGGGAAGAAAGTAAGAGAGGAGATTGTGTTAAGAATGAAGGATGATGGGAGACTGAAGTAAAAATAAGGGAAGAGGGGAGACAACTAAGAATGAGGGGAGAGAAAGGGGATACTGAAGTAAGAATGATGGAAGAATTTAAGAGGGAAGACTGAGGTAAGAATGGGAAAAAGAGGAAAAGGGGAGAATGAGGCAAGAGCGGAGAATAAGAAGTGGGGAAGAGGAAGAGAAAGAGAGAAGAATAAGGTACAAGGGGAGAATGAGGTAAATATGTAGTAAGAGGGAAAGAGGAAAGTGTGAATTTAAAAAGGAGAAGTAGGTAAGTGGGGAGAATGGCATTAAAGGGGAGGAGAGGAGAATGAACAATAGTTAGATCTCAGTTTTCTGATTCTTTTTGGAAGCTACTTTACACTATACCCTTCGGAAAAGGGATGAATTCACATCTCTTCTCACTATGTCCAAATTATCTTGACAAACATTTTCATTACTGTATGGTGTTATGGTTAATACAAAGGAGAATGGATAAGTGAACATTTGGTTACACCATTCCCTCATAATTATCCTTGAAATTCAGACTGTAGGAACAAAAATCTGTTACTTAAATAGTCAAATAATACAGAAGCTAAAACATTCCACTTTTGTTTTTTTAAAAGTTGATCTCTAAGTCAGAAGAATGTTGTAATTATGCAATGAAGTTTGATCTGAAATTTTCACTGTATAACTTTTGATTGATATCATGATTACTTGTGCAATGTAAGAGATTATTGAAAAATAAATATATTAAGATATGGACTTATTGATATATCTATATAGATATATTTTAATTTCTTTCTAGACTTTATATTATTTGTACAATTCTGTATCAATAAATGTATTTGTATCTACAAAGAAAATGAAATAAACCAAAAAGAACAGATGTGAGCAAAGAGAGAAAGAGAGAAGGAGAATGGAGACAGAGAAGGGGAGAGAGAGAGAGAAATATGTCTGACATGAGACATTGCACACAAATAAGCAATGAGAACCGGATGAAACTGATGAAAGATTCTAGCAGTTTCTTCCTTGTTGATTAACACCAATTAATGGAGAAAGAAGCCTGAGACATGACTCCTGTATTTAACTACGTGTACAGAGTGGCTGCTTCCTAAAAGCTAAGTAAGAAGAAAGGAAGAAATCTGAGTGTGTGGCAAATAAGTGGAATAAATAAAAATGGCTGGAAAAGAAACAAAATAGAGGAAAAAAAATAAAGAGAGGAAGGAAGGAATAATACAATTGAATAAAGATGAAAGTTAAGAAATGTTATAAAGCAGATAATAAAAATAAATTATGGAATAAATTCTGAAAAAAAATAGAAAGAATGAAATAAAATAGCGAAATTAATTGAGTAAGGTGAAATATCATTAAGTCACATGGCCATTTATTAAGCTTTAGTATAGCACAAGACAAATAATAGTAAGATGTTCTGCAGCAATTTTTCAAATGCTTGATGTAACCATAAGTTCTATGTTAAAAGTTTCTTTTCTCACACTTCTCATTTGTGGAACTCTCTTTTCATCTTCTTTCTTTCCTGTCAACTATGATCTTCAAAAATTTGAATGCAATATGAATCATTATCTGTCTCCTTAAATACTGCTCTTTTATTGTCCTTTCTCTTTAATATTTTTCTCTGATTCTTTTACTCTCAGTAACCTCTAGCATCTTAGTGGCTTTATAGCCTTCCTTGGAGTGAAATGATAAAAAAATATGCTGAGGGTAACTGACCTGAAAATCAAAAGTGGAAATCACAATGCACATATCGACAGGTCTGTTTCTTCTGATTTTATCAAAGGTTTTATATATGTATTTTCATTACATTTCACTTCATCATCGTAATAGTGAAATTAACTGCTTCCTTATTGATGTAATGGAATAACCTGTCACCCCCATGAGTGACCACATTATAGGTAGTAATTACCTATAAGTATCTGTAAGTCAATGGACTACAGAGACTAGCTGCGACCTGTTCCAGCTAAACAGTCAAACTCTCTGCCTTCAGGCAGAGAGGAACTCGAACAAGGCTCTGCTGAAGGGTAGAGTCTTGTTCAGGGAGGTGAACTGCCCCTGAACCCATTTATATGGGTTCAAAAGGGAATATTTTTGGCCGAGCCTACAGGCTTGGAGAACCCACATTAAACTGGCCTTGTGCCACATGCAACCCCCATGGGGGTGGGTAGCTAAATATACAAGCTGGGATCTGTTGCTCAGCTCTTAGCTATTGTCAAACTCTCTGCCTTTGGGCAGAGAGGAACCTAGACAAGGCTATGCCGAAGGGCAGAATCTCATCCAGGGAGGTAGACAGACCTGATCCCGTTTATACGGGGTTATGTGGAATTTTTGCCGAGCCTATGGGCTCAGATTGCCCCACATTAAATTTTTGCCTTGTGACACATTGTACCTCATGGGGAAGTTGGTAAATATTACAAGCTGGGATCTGTTGAGTATGCCTTAGACTTACACAAGAACTACCGACCTTCTAATAGTAGCACTCACAACTGGATTGACTTGCGACGACCTTGTGAATAACTGTTACTTTTATTCTTATTGTACTGTTTTTTTTTAAATAAACCTTTACCTATGTTATTCACCTTGTTTTTCAAGTATATATTCCTATTAGCACGGAATATAACACTTATAATGAAACATTTGGCATTCATTGATTAAAGAGTGTTACTATTAGTTGAAATTTATAAAATCTTACTCTTAAAACAGTTTTCAGGAAAACAGAGGCTTCTGAAGTTCAATAACTCTTATCACTTTTTCAAGTACTGATGGGAATTTCCTTCCTAACCTTTTGCTTGAAGTAGTGTGGAAAGTCAACATCTTAATTATATCATTATTTTCTCTTCTAGCTACATGTGATATTCATTTTATTGTTACTGCTGCTGCTGGAATTTTTCAAGTGATACAGTTTCTGTCATTTGCTAAAGTTCTTTGCTTGTGATTCTGTTGTGCTACTCTATAAGGTCTGATGAAGGATTGTCCTGTTTAAGACTTACAGGATTCATTTGATTGAAGCCATTTTTAATCTGAGAAAATGATTTTATGTAGCTGATAATGTAGACATTTTGTAACTGCTTGGATGCTATGCATGATATCCATACGAGAATTTAGATTGTAACGTTTTTTTCGGAGATAATAATGATTTACTGATACAAATCCTACTAATTAACCCATAGTTAGGGGAAGAAGAGGTGGATTTACACCTTTCCCAAGGGTATTTGCATGTAAGCGAATATAAAGAACTTAACTGGAATTGGAACTTGGCTCTCTGATTTCAAATTCCATTATCCATTACATCCCTGCACATCCAAGCTTACAGCAGCTGGTATTCCCAAGAGGTTCCCCATATAGGTACTGACCAGGCTCAATGTTACTTAATATCAGTGATCTTGTAGGAAACAGTGTTTCAATGTGATTTAGTTGTAAACCAGGAGAATCTAGATCTGACAAGTCTATTTAAGAACTTAATTAGAGTTCACAGGTTTATATTTTGTTTTTATGGCATCTTGTGGTGTTTGGCAAAACTGACCCTCATAGTACAGCCCATTCTATGTTCAGTTTTCTTCCCTCCTATACTAAATTTGCTACAATTGATCCATACATTGAGGTTATTTGAAGTATTTCCACATTTTGAATTTTTATGAGGGATTCACTGTCATCCCTATTTTCATTCCAATTTATGACTGGTATCAATTCAAACAAATTTTCCAATAAAATATTTGTTATATTTTTCTGATCTGTCTGTATTTCTGAGATGAGGTATTGTAAGTATTTACACTATTTACATTGTTTGGACTGTTGTCTTCATCTTTATAAATATATTCACAATGTTTTGGCCATTGTAAGCTTCGGTCTTCTTCAGGTAATATATGTTGGAATTTTGAACTTTGTTTAGGTTACTGGGGTAGATTGTTCTAGTTTCATGTGCCAAGGTTTTCTGGATAACTCAGTTTTTTCACTTAATAAACTCAACTCTCCAAGTTTTTTGTTCACCTCTGCTGTGGCCAGGTATTGAACTCACAACACTTTGTGACAAGGCACTTTTGGATTACTTCAACCAATGCTTTTATCCACTGGGCTACATGTACTTGGGTACTAGAACAATCTATCCCATGGACTTTAGTTCGAAATTCCAATGAATATCACCTGAAGAAGGCCAGAACATACAACGGATGAAACATCATGAATATGACATTAAAGATGTGGACAACAGTTTGAGCAATGTAAATAGTGTATATAGTTACAATACCTCATCTCAGAAATATAGGCACATTCTGAAGAAGGCCAGAGTGTACAACCATTGAAACATCATGAATACGACAATAAAGATGAGTACAACAATCCGAGCAATGTAAATAGGGTATATAGTTACAATACCTCATCTCAGAAATATAGGCACATTCTGAAGAAGGCCAGAGTGTACAACCATTGAAACATCATGAATACGACAATAAAGATGAGTACAACAATCCGAGCAATGTAAATAGGGTATATAGTTACAATACCTCATCTCAGAAATATAGGCACATTCTGAAGAAGGCCAGAGTGTACAACCATTGAAACATCATGAATATGACAATGAAGATGTGGTCAACAATCTGAACCATGTAAATAGTGTAAATTGTTTTTCTGATGTTTAGATTTTTAACTTTATTAATACATAATCTCAGATTAAGAGTAATCCAACACTATTCAAAAAATTTTCCATCTTCTGATACTGTTGAACATTTTTCTATTATAACCATATATGACTTACAGCATCATGCCATAGAAAAACTGTTATATTCAATTGATTTTTATTCAACAAGATTCAATATGATGATTTAAAACTTAGTATATATTGTTCTAAACACAAAATGCTCAAAAACATCAAAATATGAAAATACTGTGAATCTTTTTGATATGTAGAATGAAGACAAAAGTAAAGAGCAAGACAGTTGAACAACAAATAAAAAAAGGTTTCTGAGTCAAAGGATTCATACATACTTCTGGTTAATGAATTAATGCTTTGAGAATAAGTATTTAACATTTTTCAACCAATGGGTTGTGTTCTTGACAGCAATAAAAAAAAAAAACATGCTTTGTGATCCCTTTGAAGTGTATATAAGCAAAGTTTATAAACCAGACAAACCAGTAAGGAATGGCATCAGACAGCAACAGTTCACAACATGGCTCAGCTTAAAAGAAAATTCTTTTACTCATTCATCTGTCTTTCACATCAAGCTATGTATCACATACACTTTCTTCCTCACTTTCACCCTTGCTTCTTTTTCTCACATATACATATAAAGAAATCACATTTCTTTTCATCATAACAGGCAACTACAAAGAACTTTAACACATATACATGCTAAGAAAAATTAGTTGTAAAAACACAAAAATAAAATTATTTTATATTTTTATATTTAAAAACCTTTCCCGCCTTTTTCTTTGTTGTGTGTTGATTCAAATCTGCAATAGATACACTATAATTTCGTTTGGCTCAAAACCAAAAATGTCCTCATTGTTTTTACTATTGCTGTGAAAGGAAGCAGATGTTTCATCAATGTATCTAATATTATGATCAAAGAGAATGTCATCCTCAATCTCATTCACTGAGTTACTGATACCACATTTCTTAAATGACTTAAACACTATATTACATCTTATTTTCTCCTATGAATTCTTCATTCACATGTACACCTGAGCAAGCGTCAGTCTATTCCTTTGTTCAGTAGAAGTCATTGTAAGATCTTCCTACTGCATCCAGTTCGTCTTTCACTCACTCATTACAGTCTTAAAGGGTTTGTTAATAGAAACATTGGGAAGTTGCAGTTGACTTGTTAAACTACCAATTGTAATTTCCATAATGTTTTTTAGCGCATTAGCTTGTTATTTAATTTATTCATACTATGAAATCTAAGGCAATTCCCAATGATGAGAGAAAAATTTTTAAATAAATGTAATAGTCTTAAGTTGTCTGAATTTCTTAGATCAAGCATTGTCAATTATTATTCATTTTTGATGAGCATTTCTTTCATCTTATTTTTCTTGCTGATTTATACCAAGTACTAATAAGATGTAATATTCTTAAGTTGTCTGAATTTCTTAGATCAAGCATTGTTAATTATTATTCATTTTTTACTAGTGTTTCTTTCATCTTATTTTGCTTGCTTATTTATACCAAGTAGTAATAAGATGTTATGGCATTACCTATCCATGTTTAATCTCAATTCTATCCAAACATTGTTTAGTTTCATATGCCAAAACAAATTAAGTAATATATAAATTTGTTATAATATATCACAATTGTTGTGCTACTTCATCTGTATTAGTCATTTCTCTTGAATCCATCTGGCAACCCTGACTACATTTTATTACCATTTGTTTCCTTGTTCTTTCTATATGTTATGGTCCAATATCCTCGCACCACAATTATGGTCCAAGGTTAGAACCAAGGAAGAACAACATGAACACAAGAGTAGAATAACAAAGATATATTACAACAGAAATATAGTACAAGAGGTTGAAGGTGTTAGTAATGACTGTCCGTCTGGTTTAGAGTGAACTAATATTGTCTCGACTCATTACACCATTCATTCATTATACCTCTTGAGAGGCGCAGTATTTATAGTGTCAAGAAGAGTCCATTATCGTTATAGGTAAGTTCCCATAACACTATATACATCCACAATTTTTTTTTAGTCGGTTTTCTTTTCATTTTTTCTAACTTTCCTACTTCCTACTTTTTCTTTCCCACCCTCTTTTCTATTCCTCTTCTATTTCACTTCTCCAGATTCCTTCTTTATTAATATTGACTGGTTGAAACTCAGAAGCGTATTAGTCATACACATAAACAGGCAGAATAATTGTCTAGATCAAAGACTGTGCAGATACTACAATATGATCCTTGGTAGATACAGTGTAACAGTTGTACAAATATCAAATCTGTCTTATCTTTCTTTTAAGATTCCAAAATGTTATCAAGCAAGTCTATTCCAATTATTCCAACCATTTAAATAACTCATATATAATATTTAATAGAGTCATCAAAATTTAAAATAATATCGCTCCAAATCTTATATTATTCAAAATTGTTCTGAATACATATACTTTTGTTGTTACTATAATATTTAAGATGATACATTCTTTACTCTTCTTTAATTTTGGAAAGAGTTATCATTTCAATAATTATTCAGATTATTTTCTTTTCTTATTGTAGCTGATCCGTTCTGTGGACTTATATAATTGTAAGATGAATCCTTATCATTATAGTTCTTTTACTGATTTTAATTTTGAGATGAATCATTATCATTCTTTGGCATTCTGTAACTTTGGGATGATTCATTATGGTTATCATTCCTTAGCATTCTGTAATTTTGAGATGAATCATTATAATTCTTTGGCCTTCTATAATTTTGAGATGAATCATTATCGATATCATTCTTTGGCTTTCTGTAATTTTGATTTTAATCATTGTTGATATAATTTTTTGTTCTCCTGTAGTTTCCAGATACATCATTATTGTTCTTCATTCATCTTTTGTAATTTTGTGATGAATCATTACCATTATCATTCTTTCACCATCTGTAATCTTGAGATGAATTCTTATTGCTATCTTTCTTTGGCCTTCTGTAATCTTGAAATGAATTATTATCATTCCAAGAAATATTTGGACTGGTAATTATTTCTTTTTTAGAACTACATCTTTTTTGTTTGGGGGTGATTCTTTTCTTTCCATACCGTATGTAAATTTGGGTAAAACAGAAGAATGGACCAGCTTAAAATGTTGTGGAGATAACTGAAAAGAAAACACAAAAATATACAGTGATAAAAATGTTCCACAAAACTGCCAATAAGATTGTGTCTACCTGAAAAGATTTGCATGTTGCAAAATTCAGAATATACCTGAGATTTTGAATATTATCTCCTGTTGCTTGAAAGACAAGATGAGCTCAAATGACCCATTTAGTCTGTCCGGGCTGAAATTGATCGGCTGCTAGAAATGAAATAGTTTCAGAAAGTAAACTGAAGATCCTTGCCATTGGAGGCAGAAGCTGAGGAGTAAGCAACACTCAGATTTAGGAGAATGAAAACTGATGCTTTTAACTAATGGAAGTCTACTTGAACTGTTTGTTTGGACAGGGAACTTTGATTGTATTTCGACATATTTTGGGAAAGAGATTGATAATATGCAGAATTTTGGAAATAAATTATTCAAAAGCTTGTTATTTAAATCTTGCAAATCTTTTGAATACAACTTGGTTTATTGATAGCCTTTGGAATACACTGAACCTAACAAGCCTTTTATTCCTGGCATTGAATAATAATGACAGCATATGTTCCCTGAAGTAAATCTATAGAAACAGTGGTTGGTGCCACCCAGTGCAGTAACTCATCAATGACTTTCTCAATGTCATCATTTCTCGACTCAGTATCTATGATAATGACACTATGACTATTTACTCCCATATTACTCCTGTATTAAAATGAAACTGCTTTCTTTTAATCATCTTAGAGAACATTTTTGCCATTTGTCAACATGTCTGAGGCTAACCTCTAGGAAAGTGATTCATTGCACCTTCTCAGGCTAATGTTTTCCACTAACATGAATGATTATAATGAATCAATTGGTAGGTTTAGGAAACTTGTTTCAACATGCTGTGCTAGGTAATTTTTCTTGTCAGAATTTATCTTACACTGTTATGGCCATCGTTAGTACATGCATTGAATATTGCTACCACATCTGGTTTGGTGCTTCTGCCTTGTATTTAAAGATACTACATAAAATCCAAAGAGGAATCTGCAATATTATTGGTTCTGACTTGGTGTCATGGCTTCAGTCACAGTCGTAAGGTAGCTTCCCTGTGCCTTTTCTGATATTTTCATGGTAATTGTTTTGATGAGTTTTCCTCTTTGGTATCTCAACTTTATGAATTTAAATGCAGTACTAGATTGGCAGCTAGGTCTCAACATTTTACAGTTGAAATTGCTAGATGGAACCATAAGTTCTATGCTAATCATTTCTTCTCTCACACTTCTCACTTGTGAAAATTTCTCCTGGCTTCTTTCTTTCTAATCAACTTTGATCCTTGAAGACTTTGACTGACTAGGCAGAAGATTTTCCTGCAGTAGGTTGCCATTTATTTCCATGTTAGACTGGATGCCAACCAAGGCTATAGAACCCAGACTGTCTTTTTATTCAATCCATAGCTAGAGGGAAAAGAGATGGCTTCATACCTTTCCCAAGGGTATTTATTTGTAAGTGAATGTAATGAACTTGACTGGAATTCAAACTCATTCTTCTCACTTTACCTTTAATACCTACTCTCAGAGTTATTTTACAGAGTCAGTAATGTTTTTTGTCTTAACATTATTTGATAATTACAATTCAGGCATAGGAAAGTCAATTATCAGATCTTGTAGACTGGCACTACAGAATCACAAGAAATTTACCAAATAACAGAAACCACATCATCTGAACTCTTCCAACAAAAACTCAAAGGAATAGCACATATAATTCTAAGAGAAAATAATGGTGTTGACCCTCCACACCATCTTAAAAATAGGTTAGGAAGGAAACTTCCATCAACACTAGAAAGAGAAATAACGGTTAATGAACTTGAAAATCTATTTTCCTGAAAATCTCTTTCCAGAAAAAAATTTTATAAATATCAACCGACAGTAACACTAACTGCTTGGTTAATGTATGCCAAATGTTTCCTTATAAGGAAACGTCTAATTTCACCATTACCAATGACAAAAAGAAAGTGTAAATGTAAAATTAATTTTTTAAAGTAAAATATCATACATTCAAACTAAATATATTTCTTTTTATATAGTTTAAAGTAAAAATTCCATATGAAAGAAAAAGATTTTAAAGTAAAAGCATTTAAGCATGATATTAAAATTATTCTGATTTTAATGTCAAAATTTGACATTAAATTTGTTATAAATGTAAATATTTATAAATCTTAAGCTAAACAAAGTATTAAGAAACAGGAAAATTTCATTAGAAACAAAGAAAAGAGTACTAAACTGTTATGTAATACCAGTCCTTTGATATGACATTGAATGCTAGACATAGATGAAGTAACAAAAATATGATTCTACAGAAGGATGCTGAGAACATCATGTATTGAACATGTGAGTAATGACAAAATTTTAGTGAAAATGGAAACAAAAACGACACTTATCTTTAGTATCAAAAAGAGATAGTTGAAATTTCTAGGGCAAATAATGAGGAAAGAGGGCTTTGAAAATTTTATAGTTATAGGGTAGACTGAAAGCAAGAGGGATAGAGGAAAGCAATGCATAACCTACATAGAGAGCTTGAGTAAATGCATGGTGGAACAAGATTTAGAAAAAATACAAAATTTAATAAAAGGTGTTGTCTTTGAGTTTCTTCTTCTCCTTCTCTTTTTTTTTTTTGTTTTATTACCTATCTGGACTGATTCATGTTTTGGTTAAGAGAGGGTAGGAAAGGAATTGGGGGTCACTTGACAACAAACAGAATGACTTAAGAAAGTGAATAAGAATCAGTCACCTATGCTCATGTGACATATATTATCAAGTGGAATATTGGTATTGTAGCTTTAGTTTTCCAATGATCCCTGATGACAACAGTTCACAAGAAAAATAGAGTCTGATCATGTAATCATAAGGGATGAGAAATACACACACAAGCCTATTCCAGTACTTGTTGTGTAGTGAATAAGGAAATTTCATTCTGGAGATCTTGGGTTTATTTGACTATTTAATGGGTAAAGGATAAAGGAATATTGTATCCAAATAAATATAAAGAAAACATCGTTCATCTCAGATGCAATCCAATTAACCAAGGAGAAATGGAACACAAACAGTATCCCAGAATCTCATATTTTACATCGTGGAAGAAAACGCAACCAATTTTTGTGAACATTCTACAGCAAATTTGTCTGGCGCTCATTACAAACATTCAAACTCAAATTCCTGAAACAAAAACATTTGAACTGACATCCAATATTAGTTAAGTGTTCTTTTAATTATTGTACATCTGTCACTATACTTTTCCTATATTTTGTATTTTGTTATATAAAACTTATTTACCAATGTTAATCTTGTGTTTGTTGTTCGTCAGTACCTGTTCATGTGCTCCTATATGAGTGAACCCACCTTTTTTCTTTTTTCTTTGAACCTAGGGTTCATACCTTTATATGTTGTGAATTCATAACACAGCATATCAACCTCTGTGGGTTATTTAATGCTGAAATCTAAATATTTTGAATGCAATTGTATACCTTCAAGTAAAGATAAAATGCATTGTTGGTAATTCTATGATAAATGGGTATTATTGGTAATTTTGTTTTGAAATTTTATTGTTGGTAATTTAACTATCAATAGGTATTATTGGTAATTTTACTTTAAATAGTTATTGTTAGTAATTTTACTATAAATAGTATTGTTGGCAATTTTACTATAAATAGTTATTGTTGGTAATTTTATTATACATAAGCATTGTTGGTCATTTTTTATATAAAAATGCATTGCTTGTATTTTTACTATAAAAATGTATTTTTATACTTTCATAGTGTTTTGTATTTGTTTGAGGATTCATGATTTGCCCATAGCTGGGACCTTAACAGGTATTGTGACCCCAGATCAGGATGAACCTGGGAACAGCAGCAATTAAGAGGTGGTTCCACAAGTCTCAAAACCTCCTTATCAGAGGTCTTGTTGCTGGATGTTCCATGATTTAGTGAAAGAAACAAACTAGCAACACATAGATGAATAAGACTGATGTATATTAAATGATACAAAATATACTCAAAGTATGGACATTGGAATAAAAACAATTTATCCCCTTAGACTGTTATAAGTGAATCCTTTATTCACATATCCAAAGAAGATTAGAGAATAGAATGCCTCAAACATGACAATCATGCTGGTCTGAATTCTTCTTTTATATGCCATGTACATTTAGGATGTGGGCAGTCATGGCTCTCCACAATTTCCTGTCCTATGTAGCTCTTAGTAAAGTTTGTCTTTTTGCTATCTTCCTTAAACCCTGTTCTGTTATCCGTTTGCATAAGTTCATTAGGTAGAATATGCACTGTTCTCTGTCACTTTGATCTTCAATATGTCCTATGAGTGTTAAAATTTCCAAGTTCTCTTTCCGTCTTATGTGCTCTAAAAATTTCAACTATCTCTTTCTGATGTTAAGTATAAGTATCCTTTTTGTTTCCATTTTCTCTAGAACTCTGTCATTGTTCACTTGTTTGGTCCATATTATTTTCAGCATCCTTTTGTAGAATCACTTTTCTGTTGCCTCTTCTTCATTTGTGAGGAGACTGTCCAGCATTCAATAGCATATAGTAGGAATGATATTACATAACAGTTCAGTACTCTTTTCTTAGTATCTAATGAAATATTTCTGTTTATTAATACTTTACTTAGCTTTTAGAAAGCATTTTTCACTATTTCAATACACCTTCATATTACAGTGTTGCATTTTTCATCCCCTGTTAAAAAATTGTTGTGATGGAATGTCCCACTCTCCTTATCGCCTATGTGGACTGACTATATCAGTATATATATATTGTGAGCACAGGATATACCTGGGGGCTTGCTTCAGGAATTACTAGCCTGCTACCCGATTCCCTGTCTTTCTTTTACAATAAACCTCTCTTCTTTCATCTACACCTGTGTTGCTGTTCCTTCACTCAAGTACAACCTTTGTCTTTTTGTAACCTCTTTAAGGATACAATATTAGGTTACAATAAAAATTGTATTTTATATGAGTACAACTTTATGAAATTTGAGCTGTAGTAGAGTGCTCCCTTATATATATTGGGGGTTATCATAGATTTGTGTGAGTGGGGACACAAGATGCTTGTATCAGCCCTGTTGATTAGCCACTCCTAAAAACTTCCTGTTCACATGGTTTGTTTTTATCTAGGGTATTTGTTGGCTTGTTTGTAGATACTTTGAAGATTAATTAAAGAAATACACCTTCCCTCAACAAAAAAACAACCCATAAAGCTGTGTAATGATAACATTTACTATTTCTTTATAAGGAAACATTCAACATTAGTATTTATTTTCAATTTTTCTAGTTGAATTGTTAATCTATATAACATATTATCCATTATTGTACATAATTAGGCATTGTGATGGAATGTCTCACACTCCCTATCAGCTATGTGGAGTGACTATATCAGTAGCTATATATGGTGAGCACAGGATATATCTGGGGGCTTGCTTTGGAAATTAGTTGAAGATCCATCTCCAGCTGTGCTTGTTGAACTCTCTGCCTTCAGGCAGAGTCTTATTTGGGGTGGTAGACAGCTACCTAACCCCGTTTTTTACAGTGTCTATGGGGAATTTTTGCCCGAGCCTATGGGCTTAGATACCCCATGTTAAATTTGGCCTTGTGTCACATCTGACTGTGTGCAGCAGTTGGCAAATATCCTTGCTTTTGAAATTACTAGCCTGTCTTTCAGTAGTATCATTTTTTTTACAATAAACCTCTCTTCTTTCATCTACGTGCGTGTTGCTGTTCATTCACTTGAGTACCACCTTTGTCTGTTTGTAACGTCTTTAAGGATACAACAAAAATCTTCCTAGATATTTAAATTTTGTACTTGATTTTGGTATGTCCAGTTTATAATTCATATGTTGGGCCATTTTTTTTTGTTGAAAACCATACATTCTTTCTTCTTAAAATTGATGTTTAGTCCTTTCTTCTTGCTTTCCTTTACTACTTTCTGTAGGAGTTCCTTAAATGTAATATTTCTTGAATTAACAACAAAAGTGTAAAATATCTATTGAAATTTCTTTCACAAGAACTTATCAATATTTACATTATATACACACAGAGACAGCATAACAGATTTTATTTTTTAAAAACATGTCCCTTTAGGATGTACTCAGGAGGTTAATCTTTAAAAGTTTAATGAAGTGTGTTCATCATTATATCTTTAATGAGGTCATTATTGATATTGGTGGTGTCATCAAAAACCAGTTTTTTAATAACATGTCCCTTCAGGGTTTAATCAAGGGTAATTTAAAATAAGATAAGAAAATGATTATTTAGAATTGTGAAACTGATTTGGTATCGGTTCTAAAACTTCATTCAAATTATAATTCATTCAATTTTAAAAATTAATTAAAATCAGAATAAATTGAAATAATATTTTATTCATCTGAAATGTTTTTCTTGTATTTTAAAAATGATTTAAAAGATATGGTTGAGTAAAGAATATTTGGAGGGTTTCATGATCAGGAAACTTCAATATTTTTCACATTTAGCTCAGAAAAAAAAATTGACTGGAATTGTCATTTGTCTGTCTTGATAGAACTAAAAGGCATATATGAAGCCATGTGGGTGATGAATTATTTTCCACTCTACAACCCCTTTCCCACAGATGAAACATTGCAAGTGTCTCGCTACTCTATGGCTATTTCCATGACATGTATTCTGATGTGCTGCATTCCTTCATTTCACCAGACCTGACTTTTTCAACTGGGACACATCATGTTATGTAGACAAAGATGAATCATCCTCATCACTTTCACATTCCATTAAGTAAGTTTCACTCAGATAGCTTCTTTCCAAGAATTGCTGCTTTGTAGAACAGCAAGATGTTTTCCTAATGGCTTGACATCTTCAAGTCTAGGGTTAATTGTTATCCTTTCTGTATAGCCTCATGAATTGTACTTCTTGCTTTTTCTTATGCTTATACAATACAAGCCAGTAAATCTCTGCCTTGAATAGATTTTAGGCCTTGCATTGGGTGTGGATTAAATTTCAGTGAAACAAAAATATTTTTAGTTGGTATAAAATGTTTTGAATCCAGTATTTCCATATGCTTGACTATTAAGTGCGTTTTCTTTAATGTAAAAACATTTATTTTCTAGAATCCTTTATTTGTAGCGATACTTGATTCTATTTTCATAATTACATTTGATCACACTATCATTTTTTAGTTATTTTTTTCATAATTAGTTTCATCTAGTGTAGATGGCATATATCCTACTCAGCCTAATTTTACCATTATCCTATCTCGATTGGACTATTACATGGATTTTGCAGACATTTCATAACTTGACAAAGATTATGCTTTAGGAATAGATGAAAGCTTGTTAGAATTATATTCGCATGATTATTTATAAAAAGGTCAAAATTTTAATTTTTTTCACAAATCTGTGTCTCTGTGGCCAAATTTTCATATTAGGGCATTTGGGCCCCTAAACCAGAATAATTTGAGTAAAAATAATTTTTGAGAGGAGGTTGAAGGTTCATTTGATTTGTATTAGTGAAGTCATTCTGAAAGTGACAAATTTTTGGAATTCTTATAAAATCACGAAAAGTTGGATTTCGATATTTTTGCATTTCTGACTCAAAATCTGAAGATGAGCACAATTTGAATTGGAATAATAATTGAAAGGATGGTTATGGCTCATTTGAATTGTATCGGTAAAGCTATTCAGAAAAATGACAATTTAAAAATTTTCTTCAACTATATAGATCAGGGGATAAATTTCCATATTTAGACATAAAAGGGCATATCTTGGATTAAATCTTCAAAGTGTTTTTGGATTGTTTCATGACTACAAAGAGAACAACTTAGAAAAACAGTTTCTGAATCGTCAATCTGAGAGGAGACTAATGAATTAGTGAAGTTTCACAAAATTGGTGGATCAACAAACTAAAACAAATGCAAAACAATCAAAGCAAAGGAACTTACTAGTTTACAAAAAGATACTGAAAATATAAATGGTAATTATCATAGTTAATACTTGAATTAACTTGTTACATGAAACTCAGTCATTTGAAATTATAGACAATCTGACTTAGTTTCAATACAAAATCCATAAGCCACAGTCTTTTCAGTTTTCAGAACTTCAGAATGGACTAAATTGTATTTCTACACTTTCATAGTGTTTTGACCCCAGTTTGAGGGTTCACTATTTGCCCATAGCTGAGACCCTAACAGGTGCTACCACCCTGAGTTAAGGTGCTCCTTAAAACCTCCTGATCAGAGGCCTTGCTGCCAGATGCAGCTTATCATCATACCCAAGACGGTATAAAAAAGGACCGTTGTTTAAATAGCTGAAGCTGAAGAGCACGAAAAAACTTGAAACGTGTCTTATATAACGTCTATTTTATAAATGTGTAGTTTGTTCTGTCTGAGTGACATTTTCCTGTTTCCCATTGCAATTAAAGAATATTGATGTTGGGGGGGGGTAAATTTCAGCATTTTTAGACAGGTTTTTTGACAGCAAATTGCTTTAAAAATCTGTTATTTTCTTGGTGATTTCAGAAAATTTGAGGCATGAAAACACAATAAATGTAACATTTTCAGGAATTTAAGAAATTCCTTGCTCATTTAGACCCAATTTGTATGGCTAATTGGATACAATATGCTGGAAAAAGCATAAACATTTGAATAGTTATTTCAAACACATAAATATTGACTGGGTAATGATATGAACAAAATTTAAAAAGCCAGTTTTCAAGATTTCAAAATATTCCTAGCTTGCTTAAAAGTAGAAACTTCAAAAATTGCTAATGTCTAGATGTCTCCCACTGGATATCTGTTATTAAATAGCTAATGCATGGCAGTGATTTCCAAACATTTTTCTCTGGGCTGCATTTTTTAAATGAAAATTTGCTTGTGCCTCACCAAATTTTATGTGATAAAAAGTACATTTAAAAAAAAAAAAAAAGAGTGAGAGGTTTAAAGGGAGATAACCATGGATTCAAAGTCAAAACATTATCATTAATAACTTTCTCGTCCAATTTGAGGAACTTAGTTGCTATATTCTTAATACTTGATATAATACCAAAATATCACAATGATAAAATCAGTCAATAATTATTTATAACTATTTATACAGGGATTCATCCATGTAATTACAAGTAATTCATAACAATATTTAAAATTTTGAAATTATATTGATTTTTGACATATTAATTTTTTGAAACTATTTCTAAATCTTTGATTGTCTTTCAATCATTCTGTCTCACCTGCTATCCTCTTCCACCCCAACTATGATGCCCACCACACCGTTTGGGAACCACTGATATATGGAATAGACAATTTGTAAGAAAATACAAATCAAAGGCTGCAGATCTTTCTGCGGCCTTTGATTTGTATTGACCTTAATTATCACATTGGATTTTAATAATATTGTGATACTACAATGAGCTCTGATTAACCTGGGATTGATACAGGTCAGGTATGCTAATCTAGGTTGGTTTTAATTAAGAAGGGATAATATACCTTCCCTTTTTTAATTAAGAATTGTTTGTTTAGATTTCTCCTCAGTAACTTCAGTCAGCTATCTTCAAAGAATTCTTCTTCTTCTTCTATGTGCTGCATTACTTCAGGATTTGACCGATCATGGATTTCCACAAGTTCTTATCCTTTGTAGCTCATAGTGATGTTTGTAAATTTACTATCCCTTCCATTACTTGTTCTGCTATCCATTTACACAAGCTCTTTAGGTAGGTGATCATGACTCTCCACAACTGCCTATCTTCTGTAGCTCTTAGTAATCTAGTGCTAAAAATCTAATTCTTTATACAAGTGATCTTTTTGTTTCCTTTTTCCTTAAGATTTCTTTGTTGCTCTGTCCATTGTATTCTTGGCATCCTCCTGTAGAATCACATTTCTCTTGCCACTAGTTTTCTTTTCATCTGTGAGGACATTGTCCAGCATTTACTGCCATATAAAAGGATAGATATTACATAAAAGTTTAGTACTCTTTTCTTTATTTCTGATAAAACTTTCCTCTTTCTTAGTACACTGCATGGCTTTTGAAAGGCCTCTTTTGCTACTGCAATGCTATTCAGATTTTGGTATCACATTTTACATCAAGAAATTTAATTGGGTTTTAAGTTGTATTTGAGGAAGATCAAAATCTGGTGATCTCCTCTTGATGCTGTTCTGTAAACCGCCACCCAAAATTCAAAGATGTTTTTTTTATTAAAGTTCACACAATATAAGGCCCAAAAGACACCCATTGATGAAATTGGGTGTGTGATATGAATATAAAGAGAGGAAGTTGGAAGTGAAGATTATGAGGATAGGGTGGATAGATAATGACTGAGCCTAGACTTGAAGAGGTTAAGATTGTAGTGTTCAGAGAATCACCTGTGTGCAGATGATCGTGGCCAATATAATTGGTCTAAAATTGTATCATATTCCTTAGTACTTACTAACACATGTTCTAATATGATGGTATTAGTGTGATATTAAAAAATATAATCAATAAATGTTCAAATTTAGGCTCAGTATAGGTAGCTACTTTAACTTGCTGGAAATTGCACAAGTGATTGGAAAGTCATCTTGTAAAAAAACAAAGAAGAAAATGCACAAAATCAATTGGAAAAGAAAAACAAAGATCATCCAATCTTGGTTCAAATATCTGGTCCACTGAAACAAGGAAAAGAAAACTCTCCGAATTGACAGCAGAGAAGAGAAAATAATGAAGGAAATGGAGAAATCTTTTTAAAAAGTTATTTTAGGTGTAGACGGAAATTTAGAAATTGACGAAATAGATCCAGTTGTGTTGGAAACAATTTAAGATTTTCTTTAGAAAAGATTGGATCAAGATAGATCTAATATTTTTTTTAATCAGTAACACCCCAAGCAAAGCAGTAATACCACTAAAACACAATGGGTTACAGGGTGTGGAAGAATTAGGAACAGAAACATTAATGATGAGCAGAAAGAGAAGAGAGTAATCAGGAGGACAGTAGATAGCAATTGACATTGCATTTAAATTTTTGCAGATTAAACTTGGCTGGAAATAATGGAGTCAGAAGGGAGTTCCACAAATGAGAAGTACGAGAGAAGAAACTGTTAGCATAGAACTTATGGTAGAAGTTACATCTAGCTAGCTTAACTGTAAATTGATGAGATTTTGATGCCAGAGCTCATCTGAATATAGTGGGAATACAGCAAATAGTATGGAATCTAAAGAAACATTCTTCCATGCTTTAAATGTTTAATGTTCTGAAATAAGCAGGAAATTAAAATAATCATTGAAAATTCAGGCATGCTATTTGTAGGTTTTTTATGTTTTGGTAATATTTGCTCCAATCTATACATAACTAGAACATCTGAAATTTGATTCTCTGCAAATTATTTGACTCTCTAATAACAATTGAGCTTCCTTCTGGCTACGTTGGGTTCAAAGAACACAGTGCTAGCTATTCTATTGTAGTTAAGCTCATGTTACAGGTCAATTCACTCATGTGGTGATTTCAGCATGAAAAGTGGAATCAGTGGTCTGAGTTCAAATTCTGGACTAGTCTGTTGTTTTCACTTTTGAACTAATGGCTGTAGGAAAGGTGTAAACCCATGTCTTCTTCTCCCATCTATAGGCTAAATAGCAGAATAGACTAGGATATCTAGCATTAATGGCAACCAGTCTAAAAGAAGGACTTCTCTGAATTCAAAACTATAGAGAAGGCAATGTAAAGCCACACCATTATCTTTTGCAAGAGACTTGGGAGTTTATAAATAATAAAGAAAAGGAATCTGGAGATTCTACACCCTGAATCATTATTATTATTATTATTATTATTATTATCATTATTATTATTATTATTATTATTATTGCTGCTGCTACTACTACTACTACTACAACAAAAACATCCATGTTGCACCATCTTTCCAGGAGATCACCCCAAATATGTCTAACAAGCACAGCCCCTATCCTGTGGAGAGCTTTGTTTATTTAAGCTTTGTTTTTGTTAATAGCTGTTTGTTTAATTAAATCAAAACAAAGAATCACATCCTTCACTTGTCCTAGGATATTGGTTAGAATTCAGCATGGAATTATAAAACAAATGCAGGTCAAAAAGTATTTTTTATAATAATAATAACTGAAGATTCTTCTGTGAGTTTGACGCCTGTGACATAATTGTAGTTTTCCAGACTCCATTTAACCTGATTGCACATTTACACTGTACATAAATTTTACCTGTGCATACACATACACAGTTTAGTGAAAGGTTTAACTAATATACATAATCATATGACATCATAATAATGTTGGGAATGTCAGCTTCATATTCAATGAATTATACCAACAATCATGATCTGTTGGCTTGAAGTCTCTTCAGGTTTCAAGATGAAACTTGGTAGCAGCTCATAAAAGAAACAAGCAGACTCAAAACAACAATAATAATAATAATAATAATAATAATAATAATAATAATGGCAGTTGTGGTGGCTGAGCTGCTGCTGCTGCTGATGATGATGATGATGATGATGATGATGATGATGGTGATGATGATAAATATCAGCCAGAAGTAGTAATAGAAAATGGCAGTATCAAAATATGATGAAATGTCTCATTCTGAACAGATCATGTTACTGAAACATAATGACCAAACCTTATTGTTATAGATAAGGAGTGTAGCAAGTATCATGTAGTCAAATGCATTTGATATTGTTTAACTGGAATTAGAGACACTAAAAACAAGCAAATACAAACATTTAAATATCTAGGAAGTGTTTTAATATATTCCACATCATAGAAGAGTGGACTCCAAAGAAACTGAAAAGATTGAAAAACACCAGGATCTTGCTAGAGAGTTTAAAAGGCAATATAACATGACAGTTGAAATCATTTCTGTATTAATGAGGTGCACTTGGAACACCACCGAGAAAATTGAAAGGTAAATTGGAACCGACACCAACAGTAAAGACATCCAGTAAACTGCTCTCATTTACTCTGCTAGGATTCTTCAAGTTCTTAAGTTTTGAGTCTTGTTGACATCATCATGCCTCAGGAACAGAATGTCCATTGACTAAATCAATATGTGGCACTAACATATTAATAAAAATTTAACCACCATAAACAAACTGCCTGGCTGATGCTAGACTCATAGAGAGCAACATTCTTCACCTTCTTGTCATCATATTTTCAACTGACTTAATCAATAGCTGCATTTACTGCAAGGAAATTTGGGTCATTGTGTTGTGCCAGAAAATTTTTCTCATCACAGTCCATCTTGCACATTTACAAATCTACCATTTGCCTGTGCATTGAATACTGATACCCTGTCTGGTCTGGTCTGGTGCTCCTGCTGTTCATCTCAAGGTTCTTGGCAAAATCCAAAGAAGGATCTGTAATGTAATCAATCCTGACTTGGTGTTTTGACTTCAGTCATTTTCTCCCCAACATGAAATAGATTCCCACTGTCTTTTCTACAAATATTTTCATGGCAATTGTTCTGATGAGCTTTTTTCTCTGGTGCCACAACTACATGAATTTAAGCATACTACTAGATTGGCATTTAGGTCCCACTCATTTACTTTTGAAATAGCAAAATGCAACCACCACTTCTACTGCAGCAGTTTCTTTTCTGGCACTTCCTATTTACTTGCTTACCTGATAAATACAATCTTCAAAACTTTAGATGCAAAATCAATCACAATCTTCTATCTTCTTACATCATCTTATGTCATTTCCTCAATTATACTTATACCCAGTCTTTTCTCTCATGTTCACTCCTTGTAAACACCTGCATAATAGTGACATTCATGCCTTGCTTGGGGTGAAAAATAAAAATAACAATAAAGTAATTTTGGTTTTCCCTGGATGATTCACTGCTGCAACTTTGGATCTAATTCCACTAAGCATTGTGGAATCATCTAGTTATTTAGCTAGCTTGTGTTACAGAAAAATCCATCATATTTAATTCATATGATGAATTTGATTCTTGCTGGGTGCTCCACTAACATAACCACATGCCAGATTAAGCTAGGTTAATGAATGACAATATATCTGAATTGTGATTGTGGGTTACCATAGTGTGGAAGTTTGCAAGTTTTGTCTCATAGGTTTGATTCTTACCAGACATACTATGGCATTCGCCATGTTTTGCTGTAAATAACAACATAACAAAGAAAATTATTTTGGTAGAATTTATTTGAAATAAGCCACAGATGCATGGTTACTATATTTGGCATTGCATCATGCACATTTTTTAAATCAATTTTTAGTTGAATAAATTAAATAAAAATCACCTGTTATCTTCAGAGGATATTTTTTTTGTAACAGTCAAAGCAAGCATAAATTGCATTACCATGACAAGTAACAAATTTTCAGAATTCTGCAATTTTGATAAATGTGAATAAACTCCACAGTAATTGAAATTCTATAACTTTGTTTCTTCTAAAATGACTGTTATTTGGGGATGGGGTCAAGAATATGCTGACTAGACATAATTCAGAGACATAAAACCTTTCCAAAAAGAGGACACTTGTTTCCTTTACTTATCCCTGCATTTTTTGGAACTCATGCAAACCAGACCTATATCTCTTTTTTGCCTGTCATGCAAACCAAAATATATATATATATATATATATATATATATATATATATATATATACATTTTTTGTCTCTCATGCAAACTAGATCTTTGTCTACCTTCTTTGACTAACATGCAAACAAGACCTATGTGTACCTTCTTTAATGTTCATGCAAATAAGACCTTTGTCTACATTTTTTGGTCATCATGCAAAACAAACCTGTCTACCTTTTTGTTTCTCATACAAACTAGACATATGTCTACATATTTTTAATCACATGCAAACCAAACCAATGTCTACATGTTCTGACTCTCATGCAAACCCAAACTATGTCAACCTTCATTGACTCTGAAGCAAATCAGAACTATATTCAGATTTTTTGATTCTCATGAAAACCAAACCTAAATATACATTTTTTGACACACATGTAAATCAACCTTATTTCTAACATCTCAGAATTTCAGACAGAAATCATGTTCTGCGTAATTAGGGTTCATTAGACGTCAACAAAGAAAACAATCACATTTAGGATATTATGAAAACTAAAATCTGGAGATGAATTTTATAACAAACTACAAATTTATTGTCTGAAAACCAATCTTGCGTCTTTCAAGTAAATAAATAAATCATGCTTATCCATCTTTTTTTTTTTACAATAATGTCCATCCGATACAAGGCCAAAGGTAGAGGGTTACAAAGTAAGAGGCTCAGTTTATGGAGATATGCAAGGAAAATAACAGTTAATCCTAGAGTTGAACAGACTTATGGCCATATCACATTGAAACATTGGTTTCTGTACAATCACTGAAATTAAGCAACATTGAGCCTGGTCAGTAGCTAGATGAGTAACCATGTGGGAATATCAGATGCTGTAAGCTTGAATATGTGGGTAGTATAATGGGTAATGACTTAGAATTGTTAATCAGAGAGTTCCAATTTCAGTTGTATTCTCTATATTCACTTATGCACAAAAAACATTGAGAGAGGTATGAATCCACAGCTGCTCTCTCCACCTATGGATTGCGCACCTTGGTGTTGTTTAATGGTTATCAAGTTTGTCTTGCTAGAACAATTATGACTGAGTAGTGAGTTCAAACCTTACTGGATGCATCCTACTTTTAGCCTTGTGCCACATCTAAGCTATACTTGGAAAATCACTGTCACAATTTTGTAATTTTACAAAATAAATATCCTCTCCACCTATGGATTAATTAGAAAGACTTCTCTCTCTAAATCATTGTTATCTTAAAAAAACAATTGAAAACTAAAAATACTCTCTTTAAATAACTTGTGAGGGGTTAGTAGGCCATAAAAAATGAATGAATCAATCTAAACTTGAACAGGTTAAGAATGCAGTGATTAGGGAAACATCCTCTTGGGGAGAAGCTGTTTGAGTAGAACTTACATCACACCAATTTGAATACAAAGGGAATGTGTGTGGCATAGCAGATCTTAAGTAAAATTAATCAAATGTTTGTGCCAATATGAAGACAGGAAAAAAAATCTGTTACTTATTTCAACAGCTATCTTCTATTTTGTTAAAAAAATTTCCATTATAAAACTTTTCAAGTTTTCAAAAGATTCGTTAATGATTGATTTTGTGCAACACTTTGATGAATTCAAGGTGATTGTCAAAATAAAAAAAAAAATCCTAATTTTTAGATTTTATCTCATCAGAATGAATTTTATTTTTCTTTGTAAACTCTTTCTGGCTAATTTTGAATTGCAAATTTTATTGAAAATTGATTAAACCAAGAAATGGATTGAGTAAGAAAAATGATTTTTTTCATTCATATGCCATGTCCCTTCAGGATATAGGCGATCATGGCTCCTCACAACATCCTGTCCTTTGTAACTCTAAATAATGCTTGTCTTTCTGTTATCTCTCCTAATGTCTGTTCTGTCATTTATTTACACAAGCTAATGAGGTTAGTTATTTCCTACTTTCCTCTCTTTCTGATTTTGAAGTGTCCTTTTTGTTTCTATTTTCTCTAAAGATTTTGTTGTTGATCACATATATAGTTGGTGGTATTCTCAGCATCCTTCTGTAGAACAACATTTCTTTTGTCTTAATTCTGTAAGGAGATTGTCTAGTATTCACTGCTATATAAAAGAACTGACATTACAAAAGAGTTCAATATTCTTTTCTAAATAAATTTTTCTACTTTTTTAATACTCTGTTTAGCTTCTGGAAGACATTCACTATTCTAATGTGCCCTTGGATTTTCAGTGTTGCATTTTCTGTCCTTTATTAAAACACTTCCTAGATATTTAAATGTTTGTACTTGTTTGTTTTTAGTGTCTACAATTCCAGTTAAACAATATCAAATGCATTTGTCTAACAGTAATTTTTTATTCTATCAAATGCAATTTCTATTGAGTCATTTAGTCTAACATAGTGACTATTAACCATTTCTATTGAATGGATTTAATCTGTATTACATTTATGTCATATAAATTCATGTATTAATAACTGGAGTTACTAAACCAATTAAGATGTTTGTAGTTTGTATTTTGGGCTGGTCCTTTTGCTAAAAATACATTTTATCTTCTTATGGTTGATTTTAGTCCTTTCTTCTTGCTTTCCTTTAATATCTTCTGTAGGAGCTGCTGTAGTTTAATTTCTCTGTTTGCTAGGAAAATGATATGATAGTGAATTAGTGCAGGTTTTTTTTAATTTCTTTTTTATTTCTTCATTTTTTTTCAGAATTTATGTAATGGCTTATGACAATATTTTAGTGAAGAATCATTAGCAATCACTTTAAAGATTTACTTTTGTGTTCGTCTTGTCTGGTTTTTGTATGTCTGCACATTGATAGTACTTATCTCGACTGAGAAAAACACTGGTGTTATACAGCTATCCCAGTTCCAGACCCACACTGACTATTGGCTCACACCTGCCCAGTATTGTTCATATGCAAATAGTCTATGCCACCTACTCTAAGTCAAAGGTCTTCTCTCCACAGCCCATCGTGGAAAGGGATGTAAGTCCTGGTGCTTACAGCATCACATACAACCAACACGGAGTCTTTTATCGGGCCAAGCCGATTCTCTGTTACAACTTCTTACCTAGATTTATATCGTTGAAATTCTTATTTATAAAATCAATTTACTCCTGCCTTGATAGTAAGGATGATCATTTGAACAAGGTCATAATGGCAGCCAATGTCCGAAACAAACTCAAGTCCATTGTTCACTGGAGTAAAAATGGCTTGTTAATTTTTATGCCTTCAAAATTAAACTTTTCTCCATTAATCATCTGAGAGACATCTATCTGCTTTCCATCAACATGTCTGATGGAAGCCAACAGGAAAATGAATTGTCGTGCCTTCTCAGACTAATGTTCTCAGCTGACATGAAGTGGAAAGACTATATTGAATCCATTGCTAGATCAGATGCTAAGAAAGTTGGTTTATTGTGTCATGTGAAACAATTTTCCCTGCAGAATCTGTCTTACATAGCTATGTCAGCCATGCTTAGAATATTGCTTCCACATGTGATCAAGTGCCCCTGCTATTTAGATTTAGCTCATTGATAAAATTCAAAGAAGAATCAGCAATATTATTGGTCCTGATCTGGCAACTTGGCTTCAGTCACTTTCCCACCACCATAAAGTTGCTTCTCTGTGCCTTTCTATAAATACTTTCATGGTATTTGTTCAAATGAGCTCTTCACTATGGTACCCAAACTTTTTGAATTTAATTGCAGTATTAGACCGACAATTGATATCTTGTCAATTTACAGTTAATCTGGCTAGATGTAGCTGTAAGTTCCATGTTAACAGTTTCTTTTCTTGCAACTCTTTGTTTTTTGAACCCCCTCCCAGCTCCATGTTTTCCAGCCAATTTTAACCTGCAAAAATTTAAATGCAATGTCAGTTGCTATCTACTGTCCTCCTGATTACTCTTTTCTCTTCCTGCTCATTATTAATGCTTCTATTCCCAATTCTTCCACACCCAATTAAGACACAAGGGGTTATAACCCCTTGTGTCTTAGTGGCTTTACTGCCTTGCCTGGAGTGAAGCTGATTAAAAAAATAACTAGCAATATGTGGCAAGAATGGCATCTATTGTTGCATGTCCACTGAAGATCTTGGAATATATTCCCTTGCATAATTCTTGCAGACATTCTACAGGGTGTGGCAGAAATACCTCTTACATATACTTTGCAGAAATACTTCCCATAGTGTCTTACAATTATGTGGGAGGTATTTTTGCAAAACACTGTATATCCGCTATACTATATATCTGCTTGGAGTATCTATGTTGTATTATCTTCAACTGTTAATATATAACTAAAATGCAAAATTCAACTCCATTATAAAGTCTTTAAGCTTTTATTGAAACCAATAACTTCTTATACTAAAAGTAATTAGTATTTGTAAAGATTTGCTCTTTAAGAATTCCTTAATCTAATCCAAGATCAACCTGACAACCAATCCTTATCTGGATTATAAAATATTTTCTCTTAACTCATTTAAATTGTTCTCTAACTAATTTTATCTCTTAAAATAAACACAATGAATGTGCAGCCATATGTCACATGCAATTGTGGATAAAGTTACCATGACTGACACCTGAAAGTGAATAATGTAAACATTCTTTCAATAAACCAACAATTCCCTTAATGTTTTCGATTCTCCATAAAGGGCTTATACCCATATTACATTGAAACATCAATTCACGTACAGTCACTGAAATTTAGCAATGTCGAGCCTGGTCAGTATCCAAATAGGTCACAACTTGGGAATACCAGGTGCTGCAAACTTGGATATTTGGGTGATGTAATGGATAATGGATAATTGAAGAGACAAGTTCCAATTCCAGTTATGTTCATTTATACACAAATACTCTTGGAATAGACAGGAATCCACACCTTCTTCTCCAAGCTATTGGTTTATTAGTAAGAGTTTTATCACTAAATCATTATTATCTCAAAAAAAAATTAAAATCTAAAAATAATTTCTGGCTTTAAATAACCTGCAATAGATTGAAAAGATATAGAAAATGAATGAATTAATCAATCATTGTTTGTAAAATATTTTCTCTTGAATCATTTAAAATGTTCTCTAATTAATTTTATCCCTTAAAATAAACACAATGAATATTTATGCCATAATATGTTGCATGCAACTGTGGACAATGTTTCCATGAGTGACATCTGAGAGTGAGTGATGTAAAATTTCCTTCAACAAACAAAAAATTCCCTTAATGTTTTCACTTCTCTATCTTTTAGTGTTGAAGTTTACATCTAAATGTGGCTGTTGTTGATTGGCTGAAAGGTTTTGGCTTGGGTTAATGGATTTCTGAACATTTCCAAGCAGAAATCTGCCAATTTCCATATCCAAATTCTAACATCATCTGAACCAGTGAGAAAGAAGTGGAAATTAACAAATATCCCCTCTTGTGGAAACTTTCCATTCACTCCAGTAGAGTTTGACATTTAACAGAGAATATATTCCATTCTTTTAAATATTGATCTAAAATATACCAGCATTTATACAAATAGCCAATTTATCTCCTCATAAATGAAGAGACAAAGCAATAAAAGGATGCTAAGAATACCATGGACTGAACATGCATGCAACAAATTTTGAGGAAACAAAAAGGACTCTTATATTAGAAGAGATAGTTGAAATTTCTAAGACACATAATGAAGGAAGGTGGCTTGGAAAATTTGACACTTACAGGACATGTTGAAGGTAAGTAGGACTGAGGAAAACAGTGTATAGCCCACCTAATGAGCTTGTGTAAATGGTTGGCAGAAGTTGGTTTAGGAGAGATAACAAAAAGATCAAATTTACTAAATTCAACAAAGAACAGGAAATTGTGGAGAAACATGATCACCAATGTCCTGAAGAGACATGGCACATAGAAGATTTCACAATAACTTTGGTCAACAATCTGGATGCAGAAGTGTACCTATAGAAAGTGTTGCCCATAGTATGTAATTAAAATTGTGCCCATAGATAGATGACTGCTTGGGAATACCAGGTTCTGTAAGCTTGGATGTGCTGGTGGTGTAATGGATAATAGCTTAGAATTGTTAATCGGAGAGCTGAGTTCCAATTCCAGTTAAATTCATTATATTCATTTACATGCAAAATGCCCTTGGGAAAGGTATGAGTTCACCTCTTTTACCCCTTGGGAAAAGTATGAATCCACTTCTTTTATCACTCAGTGTTCTCATGGTGCCCCCACTTAAGTGCTCTACCCCTCTAGCACATGCCCTCCTTGCTTTTCCATAGATATACCACTGAATTGATGAAAGCAGAATTATACAATCTAATATTCATTGAAGTTTCAATGATGTATATACTGAGCTGAGACTAGCAATATATGGCAAGAATGGCATCTCCTGTTGCATAAAAATGTCAGGGTCAGAGAAATATAAAATAGGTAAACCTGCATCAAAGATTTCATTTTGATCTGTTGAATGAGTAAAAAGAGAACAATTGATTTTGAAAACACTATTAAGATTTAAAAATATTTTTCTTGCATTTGTTAGAAAGAAAAAATACATTGGCAAGAGGAAAACAAATTCTCTTTCATTGCAATGTAGAATTGATTTATTGTAATCTTATTTTAATCAACAATATATTTTACTATACATCATACATTTCTCTTGTTTATACCAAGTACTAATAAGATGTAATAGTCTTAAGTCATCTTAATTTCTTAGATCAAGCATTGTCAATCATTATTCATTTTTGACTAGTATTTCTTTCATCTTATTTCTCTTGCTTAATTGATGGCAGAGCAATGTTTAGTAGAGATAACAAAAAGACAATTTATTAATAGGACAGGAAATTGTGATGAACCATGATTACCTACATGCTAAAGGGACACAACACATAGAAAAAGTAATAAGACGTAATAGTCTTAAGTTGTGTGAATTTCTTAGATCAAGCATTGTCAATTATTTTTCATTTTTGACTAATATTTCTTTCATCTGACTTCTCTTACTGATTGACTTACACCAAGTGTCAATTATTATTTTTTAGCATTTCTTGTGTAATTGTGTGACAAAATGGGAAAAAATTTATATAATATGTTTTGTCCCTTAAAAGAACTAAAATAATGTTTTTATTGATGAAGTTCCATATGTATTATTGGTGGGGGTAATATAAATGAAAAATTCAGTTATAATTTCATGTCAATTTTCATTTTAACTCCATATATCTTTATTACATGGCTCTGAATAAATGGTAGTCATCTGATATAAAAAATAACATCCTGATTTGCATAGCAGCTGAAATTAGATTAAAAGAAACAATAATTATAATTAATTAATGAATGAATACAAGGAACATTAAAGGTAGCCATGATACCAAGAGAGATTTTGTAATTCTGAAGAGATTTGAAGCCAGTTAACCTCTTGCAAGTCTTTGAATGGGAAGAATTTTTAATAACTGACAATGTATCACAGTCTAACTGGAATAAATCAAAACCTATTGAATATTTGAGTTGCTGTCATCTCCATGATAGAATTCTCAGCACAGTCCTTAAATTCCTTTGAAGCTTGAAGAAAAAAAAGAAAAAGAAAATCCAGGGAAAGACAAAAGACATCTTAAAATACACACCTTAATATGGCAATAAAACTGAAAATGATGATGGAGAATAGCTGTCAATTTTCATCCTGAACAAAAGCCGTCAAAATATTTTTTGTTTGTGATGACAGCAGCCTCTGCTACCATCACTTCCACCACTATTAAGCTTTCTGCAACAAATAATACTCAATGCAATACTGCACATGTGATATCTTATCAAGAATATTTGACAGCTGCAAAGGTAGTTTTATTTTTCTGTTGCATAGAGAAATTTACACAAAAATACAAAGAGGTAATAAGACAACGATGCATCTTCTCACTGAGTTTATTTAACCAATAAGGTGAAGCAATGCCTAAGTGAACTAGTAGTCTTACCAGGATTTATTATTGATGGGAACCATCTTAAAATAACAAACACAGATTATACAGTACTAATGGCAGACAGAGAAACAAAAACGACAGGAACCAATAGACAAGGGAGTCAAAGAAATCAAGAACCATTCATCTGTGTACTGAATATTTCTTCCATATCTGATCTGGTGCTCATACTATATATCTTGAGATTCTTGACAAAATTCAGAGAAGGGTCTGTGATGTAATAGATCCTGACCTGGCATTTCGACTTCAGTCACTTTCTGTGATTATTTTTAACTTTTAAAAGAAAAATTAGAAACAAAAGGAAAATATCTTCAAATTTTGTTAGAAGAATTGTCTCTATAAAATAATCTTTGTGTAAAGATGAAAATGAAAGAAAAAACACAAAAACAGGTTAAAAATATTGAATGAAAGAAAAATAAATTTAACATTCATCTGTGCATTGAATACTGTTGCCATATCTGGTCTGATGCTCTTACTGCTTATCTTGAGATTCTTGACAAAATTCAAAGACGGTCAGTAATTGAATTGGTCCTGACTTAGCATCACAACTTCAATCACTTTTTCACCAACATGATGCAGCTTTTCTCTGTTTTTTCTACAAATATTTTCATGGCAATGATTCTGATGTGCTTTCCTCCTTTGTGTCTCAACTGCATCAATTTAAATGTGTTACTAGATTAGCAAATAGGTCCCACAATTTTACTATTGAATTCAGAAATATAGACAGATTTAAAGAATAATTCAACAGGATCATAATTGATTCTCAAAATTTAAATGCTGTTGCTGGTCAGTATAAAAACTCTTTTCAAAGTTAAAATATTCACATTAAGAATTGCTAAACATTTTATGTCCCCTCTTGGCAAAAAAAGTCAATGGGATTTGATGCCAATGAATAAAGAAATATTTTATGTCTATTCTGTACAAATAAATATCAAGTGGACTTTTGTTATTCATTGACATTAAATCCCATGATTTTTATTTGTGAATAATAGACATAAAATAATTACTTATTAATTGGCATCAAATCCAATGAATCCTTAATGTTAGTCATATTTGTTCTGATTGAAACACAAGAAATTCCAAGTTAATGGAGATGGTGAAGCTGATAACAGTCAGAATATTTTGATAATGCAATTTTCTGCTTCTTGAATGATGAACATTGAAATATATTGCCTACAGCCAGAATTAAAAATAATAAAAAAACAAAGAATGAAAAGTAGTTGCCTGTAGAAAGGGATTATTTTGATGAAGAATTGTCTTTTTCTTTAACTATTCAAAGATTTAGTATGAAACAGAAATAGCATTATTTGAGCCATTTAGGAAGTTGCAAGATTTCTTTGCATGCAATGTTTGAATAAATTTACATTAATATACAGTGTTGCACAAAAGCAAGTGAACCCCTAAGATAATCTGTCTATATTTACACTATTTACATTGTTTGGACTGTTGTCCTCATCTTTATTGTCCCATTCACAATGTTTTGGCCATTGTATGTTCCAGCTTGCTTCAGGTGATATATGCTGGAATTTTGAACTGAACCTTTTATCTAGTCCACTGGGATACATTGTTCTTGTTCAATGTGCCATGCCTTTTCTGAATAATTCAGATTCTGTTATTCCCCTTTATCAAATATATTGTCCAACAAGAAAATTGGTATATCACTTTGTAAAAGACTAATGTTATATACCAATTCTGTTGTACTTGGGGAAATTGTGAAAGAAAGTAACATATATATATATATATATATATATATAACACTCTTAAAAACCTTAATAGTAGCTGGCAGAAATACTTGTACAGTGTATATTTGGACAAACCTTAATAGCAGCATGTTTGAAATATATGTATTTGGACATACCTGTACAATATACAGGGAAAATCATTAATAGCAGCATGTTTGAAATATATGTATTTGGACATACCTGTACAATATACAGGGAAAATCATTAATAGCAGCATGTTTGAAATATATGTATTTGGATATACCTGTACAGTATACAGGGAAAATCATTAATAGCAGCATGTTTTTGTTTACCTCAGTTGTTGCCAGGCATTGAACTCACAACTCTTTGGGTCAATGGATTACTTAAACCAACACTTTTATCCACTGAGCCACACATGTCCTTGGGAACTAGATAACTTAAAAAAGCAGTCTCTTTTTTCCATATAATCAATAAATATTAATTAAATTATATATTCATCAACAAAAACTTTATTAAATGAATTACAACCACTTGCAAAATTTTTTTTATCAAACTGAAATGAAAATATAAAAATTAAAAATGTTAGAACAGTAGGCACATTATCACTCTTTCTTGTAACATGTCCCCTCTCTCTTTCAATACTCTATCTCTCTCTCTCACACATATACACAATCACAAGAGGTAATAAAAAGTTTTCAACTCTCTCCCAAAAATCTAATCAAATGATCAAACACCAAAATTTGTTTTGGATTCTCTTCTTTATCTATACGCATGGGTGTGTGTGACTCATATCTTTAATGAGAATGTTCTATTAAATATTGTATTTTCAGAAGGCATTCTCAGTAATATATATATATATATATGTATATATATATATATATATATATATATATATATATATATATATATATATATAATTATTTATTTAAAAATATGATTCCAACGCTACATAAGAGTTCTCATGTTTCAAAACGAGAGCCAAAACCTTCAATATAATTATTTGAATTAAGTTGAATTAAAGTACTAAGCTCTGTTCCATCTTCAAGCGAAATTTTTTTTTGAATAACTTATTCCTGAAATTTATGCATTTTATAAGCATATTCATTATTGAAATTAAAATTACTATGGTAACGGCTATATATATATATATATATATATATATATATATATATATATATATATATATATATATGGGATAACAATATATAAACTTTAATATATCACAAACATTTTTAGAGGAAAGATGTGTGACAAAGTGGAAAAAAGTTTTTGTGTAATGCATTTTTTTTCCATTAAAACTTCAATAGATTAGGTTTGTTTACTCTAATGCAACTACAAATGCACACAAATGACATTAAAAAAATGTCACTCTCATTAAAAGGGAAAATAATTCACTAAAATGAAAATGTTTAGAAAGTGCTTTAATTGCTAGTTCATCTACAATAAATATGCATCCAGGTTCTTACAACATTTCACCATTCTTAGTAGATCTTTTGTTATGACAATGTGGGATATTTAATAATAAAGATGATGAAAACAAAAAGAAAAAGAATCTAGATGAAATTGGCTGGATTATATACAAAAAACACATATTAAATAAAAATATAAGGATTTAGAGATTCTCGTTTTTTTTGTTTTTTTTTTTATGAGCCATGTCCCCTGTGTTTACAAGAAAAACTGCAGAATATAGTTTCCTAAAAATAAAATTTGGCTGAAGCAAAGAAATGAATTAACGGTATTATGTAGACATTGTATAAATTTTACATTAAAATATAGTTAAAAGAATTTTTCATAAATATTTTATGCATTACAATTACATAGCCATCATTTTATAAGTATATAATGGTCTACACAATTTTTATTTGATTTTTTTCAACTTTAATATTGCCTTTTTTTTACTGCCCTTTCAATATAATTAGCATCATATATTAAAGTTCCATAAAAATAAAATTCTTTTAACTTTACCTGTTTGGTTCCTTTAAGAAGTTTCTGTAGTATAAAAAATTTTTAAAATTTTTAAAAATAATTTTGTGTTCAAGTTAATGTCTACTTCACCAAATCTGAGCTCTGTATTTGGCTACAATATGTTCACTGCTGAATTGTCTAGACTTTCAATTTATCAAGACATGAATTGATAATCCACCTCTCTCCACTCTCTAACCTTATTTTTCATTTTTCTATTTTAACTTAGATCTGACTTTTAATTGGTTAATCCAAACATGCCAACAAGTATATTTTTTAATTCTGACATTAGGATCCCCCCCACACAACATTTTTTAACTTTCAAAAGATGTAACAATTTGTTTTCAAAATTATATGTTGTCTACAATCAACCAAAGAGGAACGATTATAGTTCTGAAACCTGAAAGTTTTTGTGTAGCGATGTAAAATGTTTTTATTGTAATCTATTATAATAAGAATATTTTAATATTTATACACACACACACACACACACACACACACACACACACACACACACACACACAAACATATATATATGTAAAGGTAGTAATCTGTTGGTATAATCCAAGTGAGTTCTATTATCGCAAAATAGAATTTGAAATTTTAAGTATTAAATGTTAAAACTGGCTCAAAAGATGGCTCAATGTTTATTTTCATTAAATAGAGCAGAATTTTTCTTACAATTGGAATTAAGATACCATTAGTTAATGACAATTTTCACTATGAATTTTAATTTTAAAATTTGCAGGATTTTTCAAACTGTTTATGGTATCAGTTTGTAGAAGGAGACAAAAATGATACCATAAACAGCTTGAAAAATTTTGCAAATTTAAAATAAATGGTCATTATCTAATCGTATTTTAATTCCAATTTAATAATATATATATATATATATATATATATATATATATATATATATATATATATATATATATATATATATATATATATTGTATGTGTTTTCTCCTTGGCTGCTCTATTATGTTTCCATTATAGGAATTGATCAGTTGTTGATGATTTTATGACCATAAAACTGAAGTAAAAAGTGATTCTCTGGTTTTGCATAATAACTTTAGACTGCAGTTTTTTTAATAAATCGAATAACTAATAAAACGTATTGAAACTACAGAAAAATGTAACTCAAGCTTTGTCTTGATGTCTAAATTCATAGTTTAAAATTTGAAAAATATTTTCAAACCAAATTTGAGTTATTAAGGTTTATGTGATTGCATAACTTCAGACAGACTGTATACATTCATGAATATTTATTGAGAACACTTCTCAATAAGTATTTATGTATATGTGTATATAATATATATATGTGTGTTTATATATATATATATATATATATATATATATATGGTTTATGCAAACTTAGGTAATCCGTATGGGTAGACCTGAGGAGGATGATATCCAGAGAGCTCAATGTAAAATTCAGAGCAGATATGTTTGAATAAAAAACAGACCACGTTATGAATATGTCATATGTATCAAAATAGGAAACTGAAATGATACATATGACATACTCATATCCTCTCTCCCACCTCACTCCCTCACTTCGTTAATTTTACGTATACTTGATGAGGTCTGTCAAAAACGTGTGAATTTCTTTTCATTCTTCATTTCAGCTTTTGGAAGTAAAGTCTGATGATCCAGAACCCTGTTAAAGGGGTTATGGTGAAATAGCTTATTACATGGAATCTTAACGTGGTCTGTCTTTTATTCAAAAATATATATATATATATATATATATATATATATATATATATATATATATATATATGTCTGTGTGTTTTATATATATATATATATATATAGTGTTTTACATATTTTGAACAATAAAAAAATATTAAAATTAAAATCTTCAGACACACTGGGTTGTACATTAATATTCTTTCATTTTTTTATTATTATTTCATTCCTCGACTAGTTTCCATCAAAATGGCCATCATCAGGATATATTATATATATATATATATATATATATATATATATATATGTATATATAGTGTACATATTTTACTTATAGTTTGATATACATACACACTATATTTCACTTGATCTTTAGATGCAGAGATATACAAAATATACACTGTTTATATATATATATATATATATATATATATATATATATATATATATCAACATATATATATATCAGATATATATATATATATATATATATATATATATATATATGCATTTAGGTGATAACTCTTGAAAACTGCCCAATGTTACCACATCTGTTCAAGACAATGTAAGAGCATAGCAGGACTAAATACCCAGACTTGTATTGTTTATATTTGAGGATGGAACAAGCGATAATATTGTTGAAAATTGTGTCTCAGCCATCATCATGTATATATATATAATGAATTGTGCTCATGACTGATTTAATGATCTTTACAACAGAATAGTGACTTTCATTGTCACTGAGTGACCCATGCTTGTATCCTTGTGCCAAAAGAAAGCTTTGTATTCTGTATGATGTCGTAATACAATCGTAGTTGTGTGTAGTTGTTTATATCAAGAATAGAATTTATAAACCAAGTTTTAACTTAAACTGCTTCTGCTGAATTAAAATTAATGCTTTGGGGGAAGGCAGAAATCTACTTCTCCCTTAACAGTGCCATATCTGGTCTGGTGCTTCTGATATGTATCTAGAGATTCTTGATAAAATCCAAAGAAGTATCTGCAATATAATCGACCCTGACCTGGTATCTTGGTTTCAATCACTCTCCCACAGATATAACACAGCTTATCTGTGCCTTATTTTTATGGCAATTCTTCTGATGAACTATTCTCTTAGGTACCTTGACTTCATGATTTTAAGCACAGAACTAGATTGGCAGTTAGGTCTCATCATTTTAGTGTTGAAATTGCTAAATGTAACCATAACATATTCTAATAGATTCTTCTTTCATAACTTCTCTCCACTGGAACTCTCTTCTAGCTTCTTGCTTTCTTGTCAACTACAATTGTCAAGAATTTAAATGCAAGTCAACCATCATGTTCTGTCTCCTTTAATCCTGTTCATGTTATAGTTCTTTCTTAATAATATTTTCCCCTGTTTCTTTCCCACTCAGCAACACTTTGTGTCTTAGTAGCTTTATCTCTGCTTAAGATGAAATGATTTTTAAAAATGTCTCACACCACCAGATATCTTGATAAAATATCATTGATGAGAGAAAGAATAGTTAAGTTATAACTAAACTCTCCCCTAAATGTTTTTGCTGTCCAGGAAGTAGCAGTAACTACCTCCATAGTCAACCTTGAAAGGGGCTCCTTACTAGTTGCATCCATCTGACTCCATTATTTGAAAATAATCTAATGCAATCCTTTTGCTGTGAGTTCAATATTTGGAAAGACTTGTTCTTATCTAATCCATGTCATGCTTGGCATTCACTCTTTCAATCAATCAATCTACCGTATGGAGTATAGTGGCTTCCTTAGTTACATTTTTTGCAGTGTGCAATGAGATAATAATAATAATAATAATAATAATATATATATATAATTATTATTTATAAAGAAAAAAAATTTATAACATAAATATGTTAAAAAATCACTACAAAAATAGCCATTTTGTTTCAACACTTTTGAGCACTCTTTTAAGAATAGTAATTGTTGGTTGAACACTCTTTTAAGAATAGTAATTGTTGGTTATTGGAATTCATTCCGTATACACCAATTATATATATATATATATATATATATATATATATATATCAAGAACTGTATTGGGGAAATTGTATGACAAAGTGGAAAAAGTTTACTTCAGAACTTCGTTGGACTAAATTTGTTATGATAGTAGAACTACATATGCACACAACAGAAGGCTGCTGGGAATTTCAAATTTTTTTATTATCTAGCCAAATTCATTTAGAGACTTTTTCTTTTTCTTTCCATCACTTTTGTAAGTAGACATTCCACACTGTCATATTATCTAGCCCTATTCGTAAACCAGTTTTGAATTTAGTGTTCTCCTTTCCCTAGATGAGTTACAAGAGAGTTTAATCTTCCCTGTTATTTAACACATAGCTGGGGGCAGAGAGAAGAGATGGGTTCATACTTTTCCATGAGTATTTGTGTGAAAGTGAATGCAATGACCTCACCTGGAATTTTAACTTAACAAACCAATATCACTTTCTGCATGACTAACTTATGTTGCATGCACAAACATTCACTCCCTGATTATAAAACAGACATAAGGCCATATCATGTTGAAACTCTGGTTCCCATACAATCACTGTTTAACTGATGTTGAACTTGATCAGTATGAGGTGTTGTAAGCTTGGATATCTGGGTGAAGGATAATGGCTTGGAATTTTTAATCAGAAAGCCAAGTTCCAATTCCAGTTAGGTTTGTTATATTCACTTACATAAAAATATCCTTGGAAAAGGCATGAATCTACACCTCCCCCCCCAGTTATTGGTTAATTAGTAAGACTTTTATCATTAAATGATTATTATCTCGAAAAAAAAATATGTATAATCTAAAAATAATTTCTGGCTTTAAATAACCTGCAATGGATTGAAAAGATATAGAAAATGAATGAATTAATCAATCATTGTTTGTAAAATATTTTCTCTTGAATCATTTAAAATGTTCTCTAATTAATTTTATCCCTTAAAATAAACACAACGAATATTTATGCCATAATATGTTGCATGCAATTGTGGACAATGTTTCCATGTGTGACATCTGAGAGTGAGTGATGTAAAAATTCCTTCAACAAACCAAAAATTCCCTTAATGTTTTCACTTCTCTATTTTTTGTGTTGAAGTTTACATCTAAATGTGGCTGTTGTTGATTGGCTGAAAGGTTTTGGCTTGGGTTAATGGATTTCTGAACATTTCCAAGCAGAAATCTGCCAATTTCCATATCCAAATTCTAACATCATCTGAACCAGTGAGAAAGAAGTTGAGATTAACAAATATCCCCTTTTGTGGAAACTTTCCATTCACTCCAGTAGAATTCACATTTAACAGAGAATATATTCCATTCTTTTAAATATTGATCTGAAACATATCAGCATTTATATAAATATATGTACATATATACAATGGAACCTGAGTTCACAAATGCAAATTGTTTCTGAAGGGTGTTTGTAACCTGAGATGTTCGTAAACTGAAACTACCCCCCCAGGAATCAATGTAAAATGGATTAATTCATTTCTAGACCCCATAAGATTCCTTTTTTTAACCTTTATCACTCTGTAAGTGACTTCATTTGCTGTACAAAAATTTATCCTGCCACTGAAGGTGACTTAGATCCCTGAACAATAGCCTGTTTAAATTTCATAGTTGTGTTGTCATATCCTTCTATGGCAACATAAAATCTTTGAGTGAAATTAGCAATAAGGATACTGCAACTGAGAGGCCTTGAAAAATAATGCAGTAGAAAGGGAATTAATATTAATAATGCAGAGTGCAATAGGTTAAACCTTTACAACAGTACTTTGTGCACAAGTTCATACAGAAAAAAACAATGAAAATCATTAAATCTTGCATAAAAATAGATAAACCCAATCAGTCAGTTATGTGCCATGCATGATACATGCTTAGGTGATCATGTATCTTTCAATACATGACTGACATGGTAGATTTTTTCTGCAGTAGGATGTCATTTCTTTCTGCAGTAGACCAATTGCCACCCAAGGCTATTGAACCCAGTCTGTCCTGCTATTTACCCATAGCTAGTGGGGATAAGAAGAGGATTCATGCCTTTCTCAAGAGTATTAGCACATAAGTGAATACAATGGACGTGACTGGAATTTGAACTCGGCTATCTGATTCCACAATCTGAGCTGCTATCCATTACTCCACCATGCCTCCCCAGATAAATCAGATACTAAACAGATAAAAGATATCCAAAAACTTAATTTTATCATATCTGTGGAGTTGTTGGCATGTGGAAGGTGGTGAAGAAGAGGAAGGAGAGAGATATTATTGTTTGGAAGTGGGGGAGTCCCCTTCCATAAAAACATCATTCATAAAAACTATTTCTGGTGTTTCTTCTCTTTCTCTTTTCATCACTTGACTCTGCTTCAGACTCTCTAGGTGTGTGTCTCACTAAAAATTTGTCAAATAAGATTAGTTTTTGTCTACATTTTGAAATGTTTATTTAATAATTTATTAAAATAAAGACAAAACAGAATGAAATTCAACAGAAGGTAAAGCAAATTTAAGCAGGGATGTGTATGGAGGAAAAACTACACTGCAACTGATTCTCTCCTACTGATAATCCCAACTTGTCACCTCATCTTGTCAGCTTACATGTCCTCTACACAAGACAGTGTTTGTCACATGAAATGATTTGTTTATGACTAGAGGTTTCAATATATATATATATATATATATATATATATATATATATATATATGTAAAAGAAAGAGGTTGTAGTGGTTCCAACAAGAGAAAAGTATGTATATTAAAATGAAGAGAAGAGAGGTGCCGCAAACGTTTTTGGTTGTAATGTGTTTTTTGTAGAAAAAAATATTATGCTTTATTTTCCATAATTTTCCTACACATGTTTCTGGTCTTGTGACCATCTTCAGGTAAAAGCGGAGATTTCCACATATTATTAAAAATAATTAATTTTTTCCTTAAGTTTTTCAATGTTAAATATTCTCGATATGAGACATTCTCTGTTTTTGTGTTAGTAATCCGAATGTCTTTTTTAAATTGGCAATGAAGAGTTCTGTGCAAAGGATCATAAAACAATTAAGGTTGGTCCAAGAGAAATGATGAATTACTTATCGGCATTTTATCTTTTAATGTTTTACTGACCCCTGTGCATTCTTAGATCCGTTTCCATTTTTGTGTGTTTCTGTCAGCATGCATGTATATATGTGTGCGTATATTTCCCCTCCATACATGTACTGTCTTACTATGAGGAATTAGTAAACTCATTTGTACACATACATACACATACACACCGTCCAACCACAAGGAATCAGTTCATACACAAACATATATACACACACACATACACACACATACTTCTCACGCTACATGGAACCAGTATACACATACACATACATACATACACATATGTACATACATACACACGTACTTCCTAAGTTATGTGGGGTTTGTGTGCGTGCTCGTGAGTAGTTCCCGTTTTGTCAACATGCGTATATATATATATATATATATATATATATATATATGTGTGTGTGTGTGTGTATATATATATATATATATATATATATATATCTTCGTGTCTCCCATATGTGAATGTGAGCTCATGTGAGCGTACAATCATGTATGTGTGTGATTTTATCACTATTTGGTCACCTTGTGTGCACGATATATATATATATTTATATATTTTGAACAATAAAAAATATTAAAAAGTTAAAATCTTCAGACACACTGGGTTGTAGAATATTCTTTCGTTTTTATTATTATTATTTCATTTAGATTCCTCGACTAGTTTCGGCCAAAATGGCCATCATCAGGAGAAGAAATATTTCTGCTTGCTGGTAGCAGTGAACTACAGAAATGAATATATATATTAATAGGATGCACATCGGAAAGAAAATGGGCTCCATATAAAAAAGCAGGGCTTTTCTAAATTATGAATTAAATTTCTGGCACACAGAAACTGACCACTACTGTCAGTTTCATGCTTTCACATAATTGTCAGGCAGTTGGCAGGTCTGAGATGGAAAAAATATGTATGGTCAGTGTGTGCACATCATGCACATTCCAACCAAAACCACATGGGAAGGGGAAAGCACTCACCTGGCTGAAATGAAAACAAAAAGCCATAAGCACACAATTATAGCACCAAAAAAACAAAAAATAGTTTTGTACTACTAAGTGATGGGGTATTTAAACTAAAGTCCGTTAAGATTAATGTAAATTAGTTGAGTTATATATTTATAGATTGTGGGTAATACCAGATCACCCAATGGAATAACTCATGCTGTCCAACACACTTATATGCATACATATCTTCATACATACATATATGTGTACATTTACATGTTCATACATATATGCCGCTATACATACACATACACCCCCACATATATGCACCTGTATGAACATAATTTGGAATTTATTGGTATGTCTACATTTCATAATTAGTTCTCTCCATTGATTCAATAGTTTGCATTGATCTTTATATTTTACTAGCAGTAGAGCCCGGCGTTGCCCGGGGATGTAACAGTAAGAGATAGATCAAGTATCGACCATCATGAAGACTGAAAAATAAAATTGACAAAGATTATTGTTTAAGGTTGACAGACACACATGTCTTAATTAGTTTTTTTTGTTTTGGTTTTTGTTTTTTTACGAATTGGTCAAACACAAACTCAAACAAAAACATTGTTTTCAATCGTTATGAGTCTATCGATTGAATAGAATTTTATTATAAACAATTGTCTTGTAAATGGAATTTTTAAAGCATTCTGAATGTAAAAAAAAAAAAAAAAGTGTGCACGACAATAAGAAACACTACCTGCCAAAAAAAGTGAAGATTTGTTGAAATTGGTTGAAAAATGTAGGAAATCCGATCCCATATATAAATGAACACACACACACACACACACACAAACAACCTGGGTTTTTATAATAAGTATAACTCGATATGAGTTGTTCCCCTTTCATTCTTGTGACAGCAATGCCTCTTAATCGTGTTTTCAAATTGATTTTGTGCAAAAACAATTGTGTTTTCCCAATTTTTGCTGCTGTCAGAACCACCACAAGGTAATTTTACATAGTCCTGTGAAGTTTTGTTGAAATCGGTTGAAAAATGTAGGAAATCTGATCCAATATATAAACGAACAGACACACACACACACACACACACACACACACACACAACCTGGGTTTTATAATATGTATGATTATCCTGATTTTTTCTTCTAAACATAGCTTGCACCTATCCCTAAAACTATTGGGTATGTTTGTGAAACCTAAAATTTTCCAATTAATTTGAGGATTCGGACCCTTTTCCTTCAATTCCCCAAATTTTTTTTGAAAGAGTTGTTTCGTGTTTTAATTTTGGATTGACGAATGAATGTCTATGTGCATTGATTCTCTTTTTAAATTCTCCTGCAGAATATATAAATATTATGGGTTGTCAAATTTTCTTTAGGGGTAATGGTTGCCTGGTATACTACCCTAGTGGATTTGCACTTGCTCTCTACTGGGCAGTTTTCCTTATTTCTATAATTACGTGGTGGTGGTGGGGGGTTCCATGTTAGATTTAGTATTTTTACCCCATGGAATTTATTTAAAATGTAATTGTTATGGGAATTAATAATTTGGTACATATTATCAGTGCAGGAGTAGCTAATTTTGGCAGATTTCCTGTTGAATATCTTATTTAGAGTTTTTTCTTTTTTGTTCGTTGAAGTATTTAGTAATTAAGTTTAGGAAGTACTGTCTGGTGTTGATACTTGACAGTTTGCAGAAGTAGGGGGGGCGAACCAAGTGATTTTTCTTTTCTTATTTTTACACCTACATTCTGCTTTTCGTGTATCGGTATTACTAATGGCGATTGCGTAAGACAGTTTACTTTTGAAACCACTTTTTTGGAGGGCCTTTTATGTATAGTTCTTTAATTTTTATTAAAGATTTTTTCATTAGATGATAGTTTACTAATCCTGGTGCAAACAGTAGTGGGTATTTGTCTTATGATTGCACTGGGTGATTAGAACCAACATTAATGTAGTTGGGAATTTCATTCTCTTTATGGTAGGGTTTAAAAGTTTCATCATTAAGGTTAAGGGTGATATCTAGGTTGTCAACTATTTTATGGTTAGAAGAAATCTTGATCTTAAACCCTAAGAATTTGAAGGCCCTGATGATTTTCTTTTGTAATTTCGCTGTTAGTAGACCATTATTATTAGGGATGAGGATGAGCCTGTCATCCCAATACAGCCCTGTTAGTTCTGGTTTTACGATTCTACTAAGCACATCTAAAATGTT
>CAHIKZ030003131.1:417500-652500 GCA_903632075.3 Acanthosepion pharaonis
AGATATCTTGCATTATGGGTGTTATTCATCAAGTCCTACAGTCTCAAATAGATAGCACCTTTTGCAGAATATTTGAAGTGCCAAGCAATGCGAACTTCTGAAGGAATGGGATACTAGGTTTATTCCGATTTTTGCAAAGTTTAGTGTTATAGACTCCAACACCAAAATGATAACTAAAACACTAATGGCCTGAACTAGTGGCTTATTTCTTAAGCTTAAGGGACATGGAGGATGACTAGAAAATAGCCTTGGTCTTTCTACCTTATGCCAAGGTATTATTGATAAAGATTCAGAAGATCTTAGTCCATACAACATCAGGACAATATTCAGAAGTAGTTTGATTCAGAGAAATCTCTATCAAGTTTAAGCCTAACGAGGGAGATAATATGACTAAGTATTGTGTGTACTTGATCCTTTGCAGTTGTGGCAGAGAATATAAAGGTGAAACAAGCTGCCCTCTAAAAGTAAAGTTGGAGGAACACAGAAAAGCTGTTGAGACAAGTGAGACAATGAAATCAGGCATAGCTGATCATGTATGAAGGGAAAGGTGTGGTCTGCGGAATGGAGTGAAAATACTGGACAAAGAAGAATACTAGAGAATTAGATATCTGAAAGAAACAGCACATATGCTAAGCTATGAGGATCTCCTTAGTAGGTCTAGCATAGAAATAAATACAATATAGAAGTCACTAATAAAGAATGAAAGACAAATGACAGCAAGTCTTCAACCACAACAACTGCAGCAGCAGTTAAAATATGACAGCCAGCAGCAGCAGCAGCAGCAGCTTAATCAGCAGTAAAAGTTAGCTTTAAGTGTTTAAGTTTACTCCTATGGAACAATGACCTAGTGGGTAAAAGCATTGGTTTGTGAATTTGGTGACATAGTGGTGGTGAGTTCAATCCCTGGCTCAGGCAAATGTGTATTTACACTCAGTGGAAATGGGTGAGCAATAACTGCACAGTACTAAATAAATATAAGAACTAGATGAGATATCCCTAGACATGAGCAGTGGAATGAGAACTGCCTACCCCAAGGTTAAATAAAGGGTTCAATTCAGAATTCCCTGTAGGTTACCCAGATCAGTATACACCTGAAGAAGTCTGGAGGGCTCAACAGTCGAAGCATTGTCATAAAAACAACAATGATCAGGACAATAGTCTGAATATAAATAGTGTAAATAATAACATCTTCAATTTAAATGTGAAATGATTATGAAGAATCTTCTTTTATGTTCCCTGTCCCTTTAGAACATGGCTGATCATGACTCTCCATAACTTTTGTAACTATAAGTAATTTTTGTCCCTTTACTATCCCTCCGAGTTCCTCCATTTACTTAAGCCCATATGCAATGTGATAGGTCCTGATCTGGCATCTTGTCTACAGTCACTTTTCCACAGATATGATGTGGCTTCTCTCTATCTTTTTTACAAAAAAATTCATGGCAACTGCTCTGACGAGCTACTTTCACTTGTATCCCAACTGTATGAATTTAAGCATGATACTAGGTTAGCAGTTCTCAAAACAGTTAAATGTAACTGCCTCTTCTACTCCAACAGCTTCTTCTCTCGCACTTCCTGACAGTGGAACTCCCTTCCTCTTATTTGCTTTCCTTATAGTTATAATCTTCAAATATTCAAATGTGATGTCAATTGACATCTTCTGATGCCTTGGTCTTGATCCCTGTCCTTCTCTATATCCTTTCCTCTTTACTCTTGCTCTCACTCTCTGTAAACCCTTGCGTGCTAGTAGCACTCCCACCTTGCTTGGGGTGAAATGCTTTAAAAAAATAAAAAGAAGGTAGCCTGCTGCCTCACCTGTCTTTTTTGTCTTTGATGTCTTGTGGGTGTCAAATTTTTGAAACCTTCCTTACTATACATCTTAGAAATATCAACTGTCTCTTTCAGATTCTAAGAAAAAGTGTCCGTTTTTTAGTTTCTGTTTTCCTTAAAACATTCTTGTTGCTCACATGCTCTATTCATGACATTCTTAGCATCCTTCTGTAGAATCATATCTCTGTATGGAAATTGTCCATAATTCACTATCATGTAGGAATACTGATGTGACTTAGCAGTTCAGCATTTCTTTTTTTGGTTCCTCATGAAATTTTCCTGTTTCTTAATATTTTCACTCTTCCATGTATTTGGACTTCTACGTCCCTTTTTTCATCATCCATGAAAACACTTCTTACATAGTTAAATTTCTGTAATTGATTGATTTTGACATCTTCAGTTCATAGTTCGGAGTAAATTATGCAGATAAGAATTCCTGCCTGACTAGAATATAATCTTGGTTTTATCACATGCTCACAGAAACAGCATGTTTTTGTAAGAGATGTGTTAAAATTTTGTTTCAGGCTTACATTGTTCTGAAATTATGCTATTTAAGTTATCCAAATTTCTGAAAAAAGGCTCTCATTATGATACAAAATTCCAACCAACATAACTTTCATCTTATTTTACTTAGTTGTAGACTCCTAGTAGTACTAAATCTTTAGTTGTGTACAATTCATAGATCTAGCATTGCTGTTTTTTAAACTCATTTCTTTAATTTTTCTTATTTAGATCAAGTATTAATAAGATCTAATAATCTTAAGTTATGTGAATTTCGTAGAAGAAGCATTGTCAATTATTATTCACTTTTGACTAGAATTTCTTTCATCTTACTTCTCTTGCTTATTTGTACCAAGTATTAATAAGATGTAATAGTCTGAAGTTATGTGAATTTTGTAGATCAAGCATTGTCAATTAATATTAATTTTATTTCTTTCATCTTATATCTCAGTATTAATAGGATATATAGTGGTGTTGGTTATTAACTATAGTCAAAATAAGTAGAGTAAAATTTCACTTTAAAAATTGAACCTGCAAATTATTTTTATTTTTACATATTTTTTGCTTGTAAAGTTCTGCATAAGCTGATTTTTTATGCATGTATCTTTTACAACTTTTTATATGAAATGTTCAGAGAAATGGACAAATATCTGATGTAGATAAAATTCATACATTTAATATGTAATAGGGTAGGTAAGTTAGGGTTGATGCATTAGTAATCCTGACTTGATATTATTTGAGCGTTGTTAAAGTAATTAACCCATTGCCGTATGTATTTGTAGTGTAAGAAGAATTCTTTTCACTCTTTCTTTATACTGAAAATGAAATGAATTAAAACATACAACAGTAATATCATCAATAAAAACTTGAGACATGTATTGACATAAATAGAAAGAATTTGTATTTTCTTTTTGTGATGTGAATTACAGAATATTGGTATGGTGCATGTAAAAATGTTCTCAGTTTAAAAGTTAGTGATTGTTTGGTTTGGTTCAAAGAATTTTGTTTGTGAGGATGCATTTGAAATTATCTGTTTCCAATCTTTCGGAGTGCTGTTAGACATGTGTTTCTACTGACTACTACTACTTGTCTACTGGTCTCTTCATGTGGTGGAAAGGCTGTTTTTATAATCACAAGGGTTAAGATGATGAAATATCCTTCTTTTCTATCATGACAAAGTTATTTTTAGAATGATGAAATATGCTTATTTTTTATCATCACTGATGGCAGTGTCATTTTTAGAATTGAAATGTCATCATCATTCTAGACCATAACAAATAGATGTCATTACTGACAATTTACAGGAGAAAAGAAAGTACAGCTTATTGGCATAGAGAAGCTGTCATGTAGTTTTGGTTGTCAGCTTGTCATTTAAGCTCTAGATACTTTGATTCTCTCTTTGGGTAAAAGGAGTCACTTCACTTAGATTTCTGTAGACAAGTTGAAATTTTTGAGTTGACTGAACATGACCTGTTGCAATGTTCTGGAGTTACATTTTCAGGAGGTACAAACTCAAAGATTTTTTTAATTTACTCAAACCAGCTGCAGTTAATTGAAATTTTCTTTTTATAACTCGTGATGTTTTCTGCAACATCTATAAATTTTTATTCTTACTTTAAATTTCATTTTTAGCAGCATTTCCCTGGAGACTGCTGTTCTGAGATCACACACGCACACACACACACAAACACACACACATATTTTTATAAATTTATGAATAAAAAGAATCTAACAAATTTTTGAATAAAAAAATCTCTTTTCATATTTATTTTTTTATACAATGGTAAATAATAAATCTTTCATTATAGTTAGTTCACATATTTTTATAATTTTTTTAAAAATCATTTCACCCCAAGTAAAGGTTGGAATGCCACTAATATGCAGGGGTTTACAGTAAATAAAAGTGAGAGGAATGCCTGAGTATTGGGAGGATTGAGGAAGGGACAAATGATGAATGGGATTTGGGCACCTTGGTGTGGTGTAATGGTTCGCAAGCTTGTCTCTCTAGAACATATTATGACTGAGTAATGAGTTCAATCCTCATTGGGTGCTCTATACTTCTGGCCTTGTGCCACATCTAAGCAGCACTTAGAAAATAATGGGCACCCCGCGACGGTGTAATCGTTAGCAAGCTTGTCTAGCTAGAATAATTATGACTGAGTAGTGAGTTCGATCCTCACTGGGTGCCCCATACTTTCGACTTTGTGCCATATCTAAGATATGCTTGGAAAATCACGATGAATGGGATTGAAGACAGAAGATGGTGATTGATGTTACATTTGAAATTATCAGGGAAGCAAGTAAATGGAAGGGAGTTCCACAAGCAGGAAGTGTGAGAAAAGAAACTGTTGGAGTAGAAGTGGTGGTTGCATTTGGCTATTTTGGCAGTAAACTGGTAGGACCTAAATGCCAATCAAGTAGTACACTTAAATTCATCAGTTGAAAATATTTGTAGAAAAGACAGAGAGAAGCCATATCATATCAGTGAGAAATTGACTGAAGTTGAGATGCCAAATCAGGATCCTTCTTTGGATTTTGTCAAAAACCTAAAGATGAATAGCAGGGGCACCAGGCCAGATATGGCAGCAGTATTCAATACATAGATGAATGGTAAATTTGTAAATGAGTAAAATGGATTCTGACAAGAAAAATTTTTTGGCACAACGTAGTGAACTTTCCTTGCAGTAGATGCAGCAATTGATTCAATGTAGTCACTCCACTTCAAGTCAATTGAATATGTGCAGCCCAGAAGGCACAGTGTGTTGCTCTCCAGGAGTCTAACATCAGCCATGCTAATGGTAGGCAAAAAATTTTCTCTAAGGTGATGAGAGCAGTTTTATTTTGGGGGCCTTAAAATTTACAAGCCATTTCCTGCCCCAGTTAATCACTGATTGGAGGTCTGTTTCAAGAGTAGCAACCAAATTTACTTTGTCAGCTCTGATGGATTTGCTCTCTAAATTTTTGTTACTTTAAATTTTATTTTTAGTGGATACCCATATTTGAGTAGACAACCTGTTTATTTTTTAAACAGTATTTTTCTTTTTGTCTACTAGTTAAAATATTCAAGAATCTTATTAAAGGTCAGTAGATGAAAATGAATGTACTGTTTAAAAAATAAATGGATCATCTACTCAAATATGGGTATCCACTAAAAATAATGTTTAAAGTGATAAAAATATGTCAGATTAATAAATAAATAATCCATTACATCTTTAGAAATTAATCCTGTAAATTAATCCTGTAAATATAAAATTTATAAATTTGTTATCAATTCTCAGTTTAAAGAAATGTACAAATCCATTTTCATATGTTTGGGTTTTATTCTAATCATTACTTTAAAAAAAAAAATAAACATTACTCATTTTGTTTCAACGCAACTTATACTGCCCAGTCCAGAGATTGAACTCACTATTACTATGTCACCAATTTCATGAATCAATAAAGCTATTGTCATGTGGAACAATCCTGAGTCTAGAACATGGAGCCTTAAACCTAATGTTCTTCTTGCCTGTCTGCTGCTGACTCAGCTGATGCTATTATGCTTGACTTCATTCCAGTAGCATAGCTAGAAGGGGGTGAAATAAAAGTCCACCCCAGGAGACACTTTTATGGGGGCAGCACTTTTGGGTCTTGTATAAGCTGCTAAAAACTGTATTGAAATAAAAGTTTTTCCTTAATCATTTCACCCCAAGCAAGGCAGTAAGGCTACTAGCATGCAGGTGGTTACAGGGAATGAAAATGAAAGAGAAGACTGAGTATAGGTAGGATTGAGGAAAGAACAAGAAATGAATGGGTTTTTAGAAGACAGAAGATGGCAATTGATATTGCAATTAAGTGGTTTTAATATTGGGACACTACTCACAGTTGAAGGACCAATTGAGTAACTTAAACTATAGCATATGTCAGGGGGTGGCAACCCCTGACCACTAGGCCACATCCAGCCCATGAAGGATTTTTGTCCAGCCCACCAACTTAACCACTGGACACTAATTATCTAATTAATTTGTGGGGCAATTGGCAAAAAAATCTCAGTTGGAATTAGTTGACTTACAATGGAAAGGATTTTTTATATAAAAATTTCATTTCTAATCCAAAGCTGACTTCTATAAGAAATATGTATATGGTCTATTGAATAATTTGAAAATGATGGTATCATTATTTGGAAGTACATATGACTGTGAATAACTTTTTTGAAAATGAAATATATTAAAAGTGATTTAAGAACAAATTTGGGTGATGACCACCTGGGTGAAGTTTTGCTCCTATCATCAAAAAATATTTCATCTGATGTGGAGAAGTTATCAAAAAATAATCAGAAATAAGTGTCTCATTAAATAATTTGTCATTTCTCACTATTTCGTTTGTAGTCAGGAATTTGCATTTTTGTTGCTTGTGTTAGTTGTTATCCTGTTGTTCCTGCCATGAACCTTGTTTAAATAATATAATAGTAATTTTATTTATTTTCTCTAAATCTCCAGACCAAGGCAAACTTCTGGAAGAGTGGTCTGAGGTCAAGACAATTTATTACATTACATTTGATATAATGGACCTCCACCAAGATGTTGCATAGCTTTCTAGCCTGCTCTTTCCAAAAGGTTGCCAATCCATGGAACATGTATTTAAGTGATTGTTATGTTGGCTGAACAATAAACATCATCCAGTGATGTGTTCAGAGCTGTTCTATCATTGTTGACAATGTAAAACTTGTGAATGGACCCAGGGTGTTTTTTTTTTTAATGCCATTGTAATGCTGTGTGGGGGTGACACATCTTGGTCACTGTCATATAAATTTCAGCTATTTTCCTTGACAAAAGTTCATTTGGCTGTATGTGTTGCTCTATTTTTTGAGCTTGTTAATCTTACTTATTATAAAACACAGATTGTGTGTGTGTGTGTGTGTGTGTCTGTACGTTTATATATTGGATCAGATTTTCTACATTTTTCAACCGATTTCAACTAAACTTCACAAGACTGCGTAAAATTACCTTGCAGTGGTTCTGACAGCACCAAAAATTGGAAAAAACACAATTGTTTTTGCACAAAATCAATTTGAAAACGCGATAAAACACGATTCCGTAGCCAGAATGAAAGGGGGACAACTTATATCGAGTTCTAGTTATTATAAAACCCAGGTTGTTTGTTTGTGTGTGTGTGTGTGTGTGTGTGTGTGTGTGTTCGTTTATATATGGGATCGGATTTCCTACATTTTTCAACCGATTTCAACAAAACTTCACTTTTTTTTTAGTGTTAGGTAGTGTTTCTTATTGTCTTGCACACTTTTTTCTTTATTTTTACATTCAGAATGCTTTAAAAATTCCATTTACAAGACAATTGTTTATAATAAAATTCTATTCAATCAATAGACTCATAACGATTGAAAACAATGTTTTTGTTTGAGTTTGACCAATTCGTAAAAAAAATCAAAAAAAAAAGTAAAAAAAAAAAAAACTAATTAAGACATACGTGTCCGTCAACCTTAAACAATAATCTTTGTCAATTTTATTTTTCAGTCTTTATGATGGTCGATACTTGATGTATCTCTTACTGTTACATCCCCGGGCAACGCCGGGCTCTACTGCTAGTAGCTAATATATGTCACTAAGGGCAGCAAACTCAAAGGATGTACTGGGCGGTACACACTCTCCCCCCTGGTGATACACACTTTAGGTTGACCACTGCTCTTTCACTGTTACTTATCTATTTTTTCTTTTTTTCTTTTTTACTGCTGTTGTGACTGAAACCTTGATATAATTTCAATTTATTTATTTACCAATGTAATTTTCCATATATAATTGTATTCGTAAATAATGATAATTTTACACCCCAAAAGATTCAAACAAGAATTATCGCTGTTGTAAACTGAATTTCTAGGACTTGTGTCCTTCCCTTGATTATTATCGTCACAATAACACTCTGGTATAGCGAACTAATGCAGAAGGAAAAGAGGCCCAGTGTTGCATGCATTTTTTGCAACAGTCAATGTAACACTAGAAAAAAATGGCTTACCTACAGGACGAAAATGGATTTGAACGTGTCTCGCATGTAAACGGTCCCAAAAGAAAGAAAAAAACTAGCGGCTTTGGCTGGTCACAGATTTAAAACAGATAGATCACGGGGTCTCTTTTTAAATATGTAAATTTTGACTGTCAATGAGCATATAAAAAAGTGCATAACGAGTCGACTGATTGCTGTATTGATCAGGCGATACGTGTTGCGGTCAGTGGAGTGTTTGACTCAAGGAAACGAATTGCAGGAATTTATTGCAAGCAAGAAGAAACTACAATCTTGAAAACTTTTCACTACATCTGATGATGTCTATGTGTAACATCCTGTATTTTTCCGAGTGAATTTGCGATTTTTTTTTTTTTTTGCTTATGTTGTCATTTCGCTTTACCACTAAGCTAGAGTTTCACACTACCTGAAAGAGTATTGAAATCAAGTCTTGCAGGGATATAGACATGATTTACGACAAATTTTCATTGAAGTCTAAAAAAGAAAACCTTTTCTTTCTGTGTCGTCAATCGCCATTTTACATTTGCTAACACTATCAAAGAATGTGAACTTCCATTTAAGTGTTAGACGCAGGAAAGAACTGGGGGAAATGGAGACTTTGTTTACGGAGGCCTGATATTTCTATTTCTCTCAAATCTTTCTTTTTCTATTTTGTATACTCTTTTTGATACATTTCAAAGCAACATAAAGCATTTCCATTAGATTACTAACCTGCAGCCATTTTCAATTTATTCTTTTTTTTTACTTCCTTTTCTTTATTTTTCTCTCTTCTTTCTCTTTTTCATTGTAACGAAGCCTTATTCATGGTCGCCTTCTCTTGGTTCCATTTCTTCTCTCTTAACACTTCCGATTTTATTTTCTCTTCCGATTTCACTCACTCATAATTATCCACTCTCTTTATTAACTCCTCCTATCTCCTCAAAAGATGTATTTGTTTTATTTACACACCTCACCATCAATGTTTTATTTCTCCAACCTTTCTTTACTTCAGCAATTTTTAATAAAAAATTTTTTTTTTATTTATTTATTTTTAACTTTTAATTTTCTTTTCTAACATCTTGGCATAGTCAAACATTTCAATAATACACGATAGTGTTGCTTAATGTTTAAAAAAATACACACGACACTTCGAATTCTTTTTTTTTTTTACAATTGTTATCACAAGATCCGCTGTTGTCACTTGTGATTTTCTTAAGGAGTTGCACGCGCATACACGTTTTTAGGTTTCACGTCTTTTGAAGTAAAATTAATGTCAGAATAAAAAACTATTGTTGATTGAAGGAGAAAAGTCTAGATCGTGACTGTCTACTGCTGACTTTTGTACGGTTTGCCACTATTCGGTGTGAATTTATGTCAGTAACCATTGTTTCTATATTAGCTTTTCATAGGGACGTCTGTTAGTTTAACAACCTACTCTGGTCATCAGACCCACCAATTGTTCGTATGGTAATTAACACCCCATTTATACGCATGTCCGTGGTGTTGTGGAGGCGGAAATTGGCAATTTGTAGTTGTTACTGTTGTGGAGGTTATATTTACTCGAGTTTCAGCGTATTCCTTGATGAGGTTGCTATGGCTCGAACATCAGAGTTACCACTTCTTGCAGAGGCGGAAATGGGTAAAATGAAAAACAGAACCTTGTTGTTACTTATATGGAGATTAATTCTTTCCCCACCTCAACAAAAATAAATCTAAGCGTCAAACAAAAGAGGACATTGAGTAGGGGTATAAATGTGTAGAAAAACTGGTCATTTATATCTGTTTGTGTTGCTAAGGGAACAGGGGAGAGAGAGAGAGAGAGAGAGGTGAAATTAGAAGCGAAATGAACATTAGTGTGCTGTCGTCAGTGGTGGCTCTGTCTCTGCGTGTCGGTGTTGAAATCAAACGCTGATCTGTTTCACGACTCTCTGTCAGTGAGTCGGTGTTGACATCAAACGCTGATCTATGTGGGGTTTGTTTGAATTTGGGAATATATAGTTTATTGTCAGCTCTGACTGGTCATAATATATTATTAATTTTGCTTTTATTAAAGCGGATGTATGCGTGGAGCCGATGCGCAGAAAACGTATTTACGCGGTCTGCTTTGGGTTGTCGAACACACAACATCCTGTTTGTGTAGAAAATGTAAATGGCACGACAGTGATGGAACCATCCACTAATAGTAGATACTAATGATTGACCTACCTTAAAATGATTTACATAAAAACAAAACACATACTGGTGGAATAATGAAGAATATACAATCTGATTTCTTACTCCTTGAGTTCAAATAACATTATTTATATTATAATGTTTTTTACAGGTTGTTGCTTTAGAAATCTCGAAAGTGTTTGACAGGGTTTTGCATATACCTGTCTTCTTTACAATGTAAAAGATTATGGTGTCTCCGGACGAATTTTTGAATTGATTCAGTCTTTCTTATCAAATTGTTAAATGAAAGATATCCTGAATGGCCACTCTTCTACATCCTTTTGTAGTAATGCAGGTGCCCCCTCCCAGGGCTCTATCCTACTTTGTTCTTAATTTTCATTAATGACCTTCCTGATGACATCAGCCTTCAAGAACTGAAAATGAGACAACCATTTACTCTGTCTCGATAGTAAGTCTGGTCTGTTCGACAAGGTCAAATTGGCGGTTAATCTAAACAAAAAAAATGACCTACAATCTGTTGATAACTGAGGCAAAGAATGGTTTGTTAATTTTAACACCTCTAAAACAAAACTGTTCTATATTAATCATTCGAGAGGACCCTATCTACATTCAATCATTATGGCTGATGCATGACTCGTTGTGCCTTCTTGGGCTAACATCCTCAGCTGACATGAAGTGGAAAGATTATATTGAATCCATTGCTAGGTCTGTTCCTAAGAATGTTGGTTCCCGTGTCTTGCTAGATCCTTACACACAAACCAACAATCTGCCACTAGGTGGCATCCCACTATCGTTTACCGATAGTGGCCCGCTGTGGGACCGTCGGCATGTTCGTCTCGGCAATGTTACTACTGCTGGACCGCTAGAGGCTCGCCAGTGGCTGCCACCAGAGGATCGCTGGTGTTGCCACTAGCCGTCCTTCAGCGAGCCACTAGCGGTTTGCGTTTAGGGATAATTTTCTATCTCCAGAATCTATATTACATATCTATAAGTCTACCGTTCATCCTTGCTTTGAATATTTCTGCTACATATGGTCCGGTGCTCCTGCTATATATTTTGAGATTCTTGATAAAATCCATAGAAGAATCATCAATATTTTTTTTCTGACCCGGCATCTTGGCTTTAATCACTTTCCCACTACTATAAGGTTGCCTCCCTGTGCCTTTTCTATAAATACTTTTATGGTAATTGTTCTGATCAGTTCTTCGCTATGGTACCCAGACTTTTTAAATTTAAGCGCAGTACTAGACTGGTGTCGAGAACTGTAAATGCTATGCTAACAGTTTCTTTTCCCGCACTTCTTGCTTGTGGAATTGCTTTCCTGCTTCATTTTTTTCAGCCAAATTTGATCTTCAAAAATTTAAATGCTATATCAATTGTTATCTACTGTTTTCTCGATCACTCTTCTGTTGTTCTTGCTCCTTAATAATAGTTTTTCTAATTATTTCACAGTTAGCAACCCCTTGTGTCTTAGTGGCTTTATCGTCTTGCATGGGGTTGAATTCGATTAATATATATATATATATATATATATATATATATATATATATATATATATATATATGATATCAAAATCTGCTACTCTTTTTTATCAGGTGGATAAAATATGAAATCAATATCTATATAATCTGAGCTATATAATTCAGGGTGACAGGTATCTACTACGCCCGGATATATATTTTTAATTAAATACTTATTTCTATATTTACATTTGGCCATCGGCTTGTTTCTCGTATTCAAGAGCTGGTCACACATTGACTTAGGCACACATCACAGCCTTCTGCAACTCCGTTATAAGGTCTGGCTTTAGTATAAAAATGTTATTTTTATAGTACTGTTAATCTTTGGTGTAATAATAAATGTTTAATCGTCAAGATTGTTTGTTTTGTATTTTTTTTCAATAGAAGTGTATTTTTAAGAAACCCAGATGGTTTGTAAAAAATGTTACATGTGTATATCTTTTTAGGCTCAGCGGTTAAAAACCGCCAAAGTTATTAAGGATTCATTTTGAATTTACTGACCAATGAGATACATAGTCTCAAGCCCTAGTAATGAAAGCATCTAGACATTCAGGTGAGAAGGCACACAGTTACAAGACAGTTGCAGAAAGCCTAAGGAATTTGAAAATTCTCAAGTGGAAATTTTCCTGCCGTTCACAACAAAGAAAGAAAAATGAAGTCAAATAATTATTCCCTAAAGCACGAACAGTGTGAATATAAAAAAAGATATTTCCAAAGTTGTTATATCTCTGAAAGACGCTCTTGGGACAAGTAAAGTAGGGTTTTTTTTTCATTTTTTCTAAAAGGTGTTTGCACCTTTGTCTTATTGCCGTCTTGAATGTGTTTTCTCTTTTTGCCATTTTCAAAATGGAATTCTTGTGTCTTTTTAAAATTATAATTCATTTTCTTTTATTTTCGACGGTAATCCTTTTGCAATAGATCTGTAAATTATATCCTGCCATAATTATTTATAAGGCGCACAAAAAGACATTTTTGTGCATTTTTATATGTAAATTTTTGTATTTGTATTTTCTGTATACTGTAATAAATGTTTCTCCTTGAAAATTTTATGCAGTGGTTTGAATCTTGGTTGCGTCTTATACAACCTTCTATTCCTACGAACAAGGTTTTGTATTTGGCACAAAACTTTAAATTTGGTGTAGAGTTAAGATTTTTATATTAGTAATATCCATGTGATAGTTGGTGCTTCTTTTCCACTGTTAACAACATCCTAATAGTAAGTAGAAAGGGCAGTGATATCTTTCTATTTTCTGTTGTTCAGAATCATGGTTGTAGAAGCGTTTTTACAGTCATCCTCGGCGGCTCCTATGTAGTATTTGTTCTCACCTTCACTATTCACTGTAGCTCCCTAAACAATGTTCCTTACCAAACACGTTCCATTCAAAGGACATTCCTCTTTTATTCTGCAGTTACATCTGCAGGACTCCTTACTATTTTTAATTGAATCTATTTCTAAGAATGAAACTTCGAGTTTTGGGTCATTTAGATAAAAGACTTCAAAAAATGGTTTGATGTAGTTGGATGACCTTACAAGTGGAGGCCTTTCATCCAGGTATTCGTTGGTTAGCGCCAAAATTAACCGAGTTGGCCGGTGAAGTAAGTTGTTGTACAAATCTGCTTCACAGCAGTCCGTTTCCAACCATTCGCTGACCTGAAAAGTAAACTACGTCGCAAAAACCCAGCAACTCCCCGCTGAAGTTTTTTTTTAAAAGTATTTTTAGCACTATTACACTTTTACACCCGCCCCCATGTCAACCACACGATGTTTTTTGTCTTCAGTTCTTTTTTAGTTTAGAAAAACAAATACGAATAGATTTCTCTTTTTTCTTAATATTTGTTTCATAATTTGGGGATTTTAATTTTAAATAATACATTTCAACTCTTTATCTTTCTGACTTTCTTTTTAGAAACTTTTGACAGCAGAAACCCATCTACAGAAGCTTTTTAAAACCATTGATAGTGTTTGTAAACTAAATTTAATTATTAATAATTGCAACAGTCCAACTGTTGTTATTTTAAATTAATTTTATGAAGTTAAATTTAAAAAAAAATGTTTTAAAAATAAGTTTCTTTTCATTTTATAAATTTATCTGGTTGTGTTTTACTTTTGGGAACGTGCGAAAGTGTAATGGCGCCGTATTTTAACTTCTTGCCAGTAAACCTTTATTTTTTATTTCTTTTTAGCCATTAACTAAATTGCTAAAATTAAAATAAAACATGTTTTGTTTACTATCGTCGTTCCATTTGTTTTTCTTTATCTTATTTCTTTGGTCGCACATATGACACTATTATCACATTCCATTATTTTTCTACTATGATGGTTTATCATTGGTGCAGCTATAATTCACCCTCAAATTGTTTCTGTTGAATAACTTTTACAATTCTGGTGAATATTTTTTAATCGGAAACACCCCAAACAAGGCAGTAATGCCACTAAAACACTAGGGGTTACAGGGTGTGGAAGAATTAGGAACAGAAACATTAATGATGAGCAGAAAGAGAAGAGAGTAATCAGGTGGACAGTAGATAACGATTGACATTGCATTTAAAATTTTGCAGATTAACGTTGACTGGAAATCATGGCGTTCAGAAAATGATAATGCGAGAGAAGAAACTGTTAGCATAGAATTTATAGCTACATCTAGCCAGCTCAACTGTAAGTTGATGAAATATCGACACCAGTCTAGTGCTATGCTTAAATTGAAAACCTCTAGGTACCATAGTGAAGAGCTCATTTGAACAATTACCATTAAAGTCTTTATAGAAAAGCCATAGAGAGGTAACCTTACAGCAATGGGAAAATGGCTTGAGCTGAGCCACCACATCAGGACCAATAATATTGTTGATTTTTCTTTGGTTCTTATCAAGGAGCTCAAGTTAATAGCAGGGGCACCGGACCACATGTGACAGCAATATTCTAAGCATGGACGAATGGTAAACATATTGATATGTAAGACTGATTCTGAAGAGAAAAATTATCTCGTCCGACATTGTGAACCGAATTTCTTAGCAGCTGACCTAGCAATGGATTCAATATAGTCTTTCCACTTCATAATAGCAGAGAATGTGAGCCCAAGAAGGCACAAAAATCTCCTGGAGGACAGAATGAGCCATGCTGATGGAAGGCAGGAAGCGGTCTCTTAAATGATTGATGAAGAGAAGTTTAGTTCTGGAGGCGTTAAAATTAACAAAGCATTTTGGCCCAAGTTAACGATGGACTTGGGGTCATTTTGGGCATCAGCTGCCACTTTGACCTTGTCAGACAGATAAGCCTTATTGTCGAGGGAGGAGTAAATTGTGTTGTCAGCGTAGATCTCAAGTTGTTAGCTCATGTCATCAGGAAGGTCATTAGTGAAAATTAAAAACAGAGCAGGACCAAGTATGGAGCCCTGGAGAATGTTTAACAATTAAATTTAGAGACATATTTGCAACGTTATTTTTAACATTAATAAATTAGGGAGAAGGTTAAGTCATATGATTTTCTATTTCATTTTTTTTTTGTTTTTTTTTTATTATTTTTGATCTCATGTAACTTTCATCCCTACAATCACACACACACACACACACACACACACACACACACACACACACACACACATATATATGATCGAATAATGAACAAGTAGGTAATTTTTATAAACTTGACGTGGTTCACCATTTGTTTAATTTTTGGATTGGAATGATATATTGTTATATTTCAATTATAATTATTTATTTAATCCTTCTATGTCAGATTTGTAATGATTTCCTACTTGTTCTTTATTCAATCATTCTTTCGTATTTAATCCGTAATTTCACCTCCCGCATACATACAATATATATATATATATATATATATATATATATATATATATATATATATATATATATATATATATTGTCGAAATTTAGCTTAGTAACAGCCAAACTCGGCGCAAAAAGGTTGGGAAACTTTGTCATTACGTCCAGTGACGGGAATCCCGCGTAACACAGTTAACAGAGACCTGAAACCATCAACATACAACCATAACAAGCGAGATAAAGAAGAAGGAAAAACCACTTGAAATAGCTATAAAATTTATTGAGGGAAAAGAAAAAAAAAATAAAATGAGGGGGGGGGGAATAGTCTGATGTTAAAGTTCACTGGTACAACCTGAAAACAACTGCCAAAAACGTCCATTTGGCGAGCCCTTAAAAAAGGACTCCAATAACAGTTCAGAGTGAGTGAAAGAGGTAGAGAGATATCAGAAAGGGGAGAAAAAATTAGACTTACTGTTCAAAAAAAAAAAAAATAGCTTTAGTATTTTTTTTTAAGTAGCTGGGCAGAAAGGTTTTTAGATATTTTTTTTGAGTTGCTCTCATTGGAAGATAAGCAAGCTTCCTGTTAAAAATAAATGCAGACTTGTTTTTTCAAACTTTCTCTGCGATACAAATTCAACTTCTAGAGACGACTTAGAAGATTTTTTTTTTCACATACTTTTTTTCACGTCAGAATTTCGTCCACCAATAGGACAAAATAACTCCTCGAAGGAAGGTAGCATTTCAATCGCTTAATTTTGACTTTTTTCTCTCCGCGGCCCGATTGTCGAAAGAAGACTTCCTTGAGAATGTTCTATTGTAAATTCTCTTTACAATAATTTCTTTAACTGATTTTTTAGATAAGTCTTTACTGAATTGTTCTTTGGTTGCTGAACAATAATCCACTTGATTACTGGAACAGACTTGACTTCACTTGTCTAGAGAATAAGCTTTTTCCACACGGCGAACACACTTGTTCTTTATCTTCAATTCTCTTAGACAAATATTCTTGACTGGTCTTTTATGACTGTTTTCCTTGTCAGAGCAACAACAGGTTATCTTCAAGCAGCTTTCCTTTTCGTCGCAAGACGACAAGACGACTTATCGTCTCCACACTGCGGCGCCCTTTTCTCCTACTACTGACTAGATTCCTCTAATCTAGTCGAAAACAAGCGGGAAAATCACGTACGACCAATCGTTAGACACAATTTCGCCACGTGACACAGTAGCAGCAGTTCTTACACTGCACACAGGGGAAAAGGAGAGGAGGAAGGAAAGTAAGAGAGATAGAAAGATAGATACAGAAATTAAATTTCTGACAATATATATATATATATATATATATATATATATATATATATATATAAGCAAATATATGGATATAGATCCGACAGTATGAAGAAAAATATACTGAAAAAACAAACAAAAATCCTAATATGCGATTATGCTGTTTTAATGTTTAATGTCAACGTCGGACGTTTCGGTCTAATAGACCATCTTCAGGACATATTCATAAAACATAATTAACATAGACCATATACAATTCAACATGAAAAAGACGATGGACATAAAAGCAATAGCAATCCAAACAGATAACTGAAATCTTTTATAAGATCAATTTTATATATAAAGGGTCAAACAGTAATATTTCATGGTTATAATTTATTACATTGGAATCGTAATCACGATCCAATTCATCTGACCTACAAATTTGAAAAGAAATCGGAAAATATATCTCCGGGTATAAAAAAAAACAACAAAATTTTCGTGAGAGTGTATGTGTGGGAGTGGGAAACAAGAGCGAGAGGGAAATGTATGAAAGCTCTAGAGAGAGGTGTGACAGAAGAAAGAAGAACAGCAAAGGCCGAAAGGTGAAGGTGGGGATTGAAATTTAAAAGAGAGAAGTTTTAAAGAGAGGAGTTAAATAACGGTTTAAATGAGTGGAATACAGATAAATATGAATTGTTCTCAGATGCATAAATGACTACCGATTCGCTGACCTAAAATTAAAAAAAAAAGACGAACACCAGAAACGTGTGGATACATTAGGCACAATAAAAAAATTTTATGATCTAAACTTAAAATCCAGCCAATTCATACTGCCGATGCATATATGAAAATTATCCGTCTGGTTCGCATTTACTAACCTTATGTATATATGAAAAGGGAAAATGAAGAGAGAGAGAGAGAGAGAGAGAGAGAGAGAGAGAGAGAGAGAGCGAGCAATACTGCACTCAATAATATCAGTTATTTACTGGACATGTTTAAAAAGTAAAAACAAAATATACCATCACTCTACATATATATAATATATTATATATATAAAATACATATATAAAAAAAATACACATTCAGTTAAAAATAAAAACGAAACATCCTTGATAATATCTAATAGAATCGCCGAAAATACTAAGATATATTCGGGCAAGTTTTTTTTTAACACTTTCAGTCCAAACACGGACAAAAGAAAAACTGAATAAAAAACTTAATCGCGGTACCTAGTCACTCGTCTTTAATGAAACATATATATATATATATATATATATATATATATATATATATATATATATACAGATACTAGAAGCAATTTACATGAAAAAATTAAAGCCGGCATTAAACAGAATCAACTATGAATATTGCAGTAATGTTCTGTAATGCCTGTAAAAGAACAATTTATTCATGCTTTAATGTGTGCATGACCATGACTTATAACATGAAAAAAATTCTATAAAGGATAATTTTTTCACATTCTAATGAATGCTCAGCACATTGTCAACCGTTTTGCATTTAAAAGCATAATGAAAAAAATTACGGTAATAGATAGAAACGCACAACTTTGTATAAATACTTGTACTAATGAACAAAATATAGTTTTGTACTACTTGCACCACTGAAGATGATCTTGGAAGAAGATCGAAAGTACTTGGGAAATAAAATAAAATAAATTTAAACAGCTATAGCACATTTCTCTCGTCGTTTAACATCAATACATGGAAGGTTATTCATGAGTATGAACGGATTTTGTTGAAAATTAGCAGACATAATGTCTGTAATTTATTCAATCAGACATGCCTAAAAGAGAATTTGTTGCCTAAATACACACACACACACACACACACACACACACACACATATATATATATATATATATATATATATATATATACTGACGACACATCAATCAACTCGATGCATTCCACATGCATTGCCTACGTACAATCTGCAACAGTTGCATTAGAAATAGTGAAGTTCTGACTAAATGCAACATGACGGATATTGAAGCCATCCAAATGAAAATCCAACTGAGGTGGGCAGGACATCTTTCTCGTAAGAGCGATAGCCGACTTCTAAAAAAACTTCTCTTTGGCGAGCTTCTAACAAGCAGGTCAGTTGGAAAGACACTCTTGCGTTACAAACTCAAAGACAATCTGAACCGATGCAGTGTCCCCTTTTCTTATTGGGAAAACAAAAGAGTCAAAGTGAAGGGGCTGGCGCATGTCCTGCTTATCATCTATGCAAAGGTTTGAGCAAGGCCAACTTGAATATCGGGATCAACTGCGTGCAAATATTAAAGTAATTTGGCAGCATGCTGCTTCTATCTATGATAGCCTAAAATGCTATTGTGGCTTTGTCACACGCAGTAAAGGAGACCTTGATGTCCATTTGTGGAAACATGTAGCAATTGACCCTCAACCACTCGAGCGAAATGGCTCAGCCACATGTTCCATCTGTCTAAAATATTGCAAAACACCTGCGGGCCTTGGGAGACAGTGTGTGTCCATAAAAGATAAGCACCTCTTTATTTTTCTGAACCCTCATTTATCGTCTGCGACCACAGAGTCCACCATATATATCCGAATGAGTTATCATTGTAGTCAATTTCTATTCAATTTTTCAGTGCTGCTGAGTTAGTGCTAGGATCCTATCAAATAATATAAAATAGTTTAAAAACTATCAGATATCTGCCAGTTCTTTCATAACCATAAACAACATCTCTCTGAACATGTAAAAAAGAAAATAGTTTCAAGGGCTTGCTTTCATTCAATCATTAAACAGAGTATTAAAAGCATCAAATATTGCTTAAAAGGTACGATATTTTATTTTAAACCATTACCAGTAAACCTATAAATTCAATTACATAGATTTGTACTTCTGAGTCACAGTATTCACGGGACCTGGATATTTTGTTTGAATAACCAATAACCAGGATTCCATTGGGTGGAAATTTTATGCATAATTCTGACCTGATATCATCTTGTTTTTTTTTTTCATTTTTTTCTTCTTGGTTATATATATATATATATATATATATATATATATATATATAATTAATACAAAAAAATTGTCACTTAGCTGATTGATGTAATCTTCAGTATCCCGATTCTAGAGTTTCATAGCTAGTCCATCTAGGAATCACTCCGCCCACTCGTCATGGGGGTATCAGCAATTGGCTGTTTTTACGTATCTTTTTTTTCTTTTATGTATGCACTCTTCATTAGTGCTAGGTTGATTTTTTTCATAGTGCATGTGTTCTTACGTGTATGTATATGCGTACGTGTAGAATGTTGTGGTTATACACACAACGCACACAAACTGATAGAACAGTTCGTTCTACTTTGTTTTCCGAGGGAGTCATGGAGAAATTGAAGAGACAGTTTTGTTTTGTTGCTGCTGCTACTAATGAAAGGCAAACATTTTACATAACCACTTGTATTTTCTTTGCATTTTATGGAACTAAGATTTTATTAAATTTTAACGTTTTGTGTATTTGCTTTCGTTCTATGTTGTTTTACGAAAAAAACATATACATGGTATATATACTTACACAATAGATATCTAATACCACTTTATAGTCTTCCATACTTCTCAGCTAATCTTAGCTAATATCAGTCATGCACTTGTGAATTTCCTTTGTTTCTTCTATCAACTTCTGCTACCAGTTATTGTAACCAAAGATTTTGTACTGTTTATGAAGTAAAAACTGATATTAAATAATATATTTACTATTTTGTTTCATGATATTCTGCCATCTTTCAGGCGAGTTAATAACTTCCAGGACTTTTATCTTTGTCATCAAAGAAGTTGTTATAGACAAGCGTATGGTTGCAAGAAAGAAATACGACAACAGCAGAGATTTATGTGATTTATTTCAATAGGAACGTGTGGGTTTGGGACACCTATCTTGTGCTATAGTTCATAAGCCGGCTGCCGACCTGGGTTGATCTCTCATAGTAGTTCTCGCTGGTTGGCGTGGCGCTACTGCTGCTGACTACTGCTGACTGCCCAGACTGACTGTGACTGATCTCTTCCCTGGCCTCCTGTTGACTGCCAGTACTTCCCCGTGTGACCCCTTTTATAGCGTTTTTTATGGCTTAACAGGCTCGAAAAACGACGCGAGTATAATTAGGAGGGAAGCATTTTTATTGGTCGAAAAATAGAAACACTTTAAAATATTATTTTATTTTTCGACCGGAACTTCTGCGTTGGGCCTATGCGTAAACGACGATAATAGTCATTTTGTGCCTGGGCCTTGTCCCGTTCACATCCGGCTCTCGCTCTTAAGTATGTTAGTTTATTTGCCTGCAAATCAGCCGAGATATGTCTTATTTTATTTTATAACAAAGTGCTCTCAGTTCCTTTTACAGTCTTTCAGGAAACTAGAATCGTTTTATTAGCAAAATTCTGTAAAAACTGAAATTGATTCAAAAGTTGCAATATCTGGTAAATAAAGTGGATGAATGAAAACATCACAGCCGGAATGGAATCTGTTTTACCTTGACACCAAAGAAAAATGGAGGCTGATGATATTGTGATGGAATATAATGCTTTTTTTTAAGAGTCTGCTATGTTATTTGGTCCTGACTATCACGGCTTCAGTCACTTTCTCACCGCAAGCTCCTTGTGTCTTTCATAGTAATTGTTCTAGGTTGGCAGCAAGGTCTCATCATTTTACAGTTAAAATGGCTGATGTAACTATAAGTTCTATGCTAACAATTTCTTATATCGCACGTCTGGAACTTTCTTCTGGCTTTTTGCTTTCTTGTCAATTTTGATCTTCAAAAATTTAAATACAATGTCAATCGTTAGCTTCTATCTTCTTAATTCTTGTTCTTTTATTGTTCTCTCTCCTTAATAGTATTTTTCTCATATTCTCTCACACTCAATAGCCCCCTTGTGTCTTAGTGGCTTTATTGCCTTGCTTGGCATGATATTATTAAAAACAAATTAATTCTGGGCATTTTTCATTGATGGTTCCTTCAATTGGTCCATTTCGCAGTAGTACTTGTTTGACTGAATTATTTGTTTATTTAGAATAAGCACGCACTCTTTTCAATCCCACCTTCATCATTCTCTTCGGATGCAAACCAGCTGTTAGGTTCACTTTTCTTCCTCTTCCTCGTTTAGTTAGCGCTGCACTTAACCAGTCATGTGACCTTTAGTGGCCAATTAATGGAGCAGCTTCTTGGCACAGAGGACAGTCTTTAGGTAGATGCCGCTAAGAGAAGACGCATTCCTGGTGCGTAGGTAGATACAGCTGCTTGTATGATAATGCGCAAACTTGTGAGTAAAGACAACTTTTGTAAAATCTACTAGCTTACTTCTCTTCAAGGTCAAAGAGAAGGCATGTAACATATTTATCTACTTTCTAGTATGTTCGCCTTCCATAAAATAAAGTTTTCATTTACTAGTGAAAGAAGCATTCCAAAAGCTAAGCAAGCTTCTGACCAACGAAAAAGAAAATCTATCCTCTTATATAATAGTGAATGCTAGACAATCTTCGTACGGATGAGGAGAAAAATAGAGGCAGCAGAAATGTGGTTCTATAGAAGGATGCTGAGAATTCCATGGATGGAGTGAGTAAGCAACAAGGAAGTCTTAGAAAAAGAATACTTCTACTTAGAATCAGGAAAAGATAGCTGAAATTCCTTGGACACATAATGAGGAAGGAGGGCTTGAAAAACTTAACCCTCAAAGGGCATATTGAGGGCAAGTCGAAAATGGTCACAGAAAGAACACTTCTACTCAGAATCAGAAGACAGCTGGAATTTCTTGGACACATAATGAGAAAGGAGGGCTTGGAAAACCTAAGCCTCATGGAGCATATTAAGGGGAAGAAAGATAAGGAAGCCACTTACTTGATGAGCTCGTGTGAATGGATGGTAGAACAGGTGGTAGGAGCCTTAGCAAAGGGAGAAAAACTGCTAAAGGCCAGAAGTGATATGAAGTTGTGGAAAACCATGATGTCTTAAATTCACAACAGTAACTTTAAATTATGGCTGGTATTGTTTTACTTAAGTTTTAAATTGGAGGAAAACACTCTGTTACAGCTGAAGTTATTTGAACCATTACAGATTATTTTGGCATTAAAAAAGGTCATATTTAAAATATGGAGTTAAAAAACATGAAAAAAAGACCGGAATCATTCCTCTCAAAAATTCAATCGAGTATAATAAAAGTATGTACAGACTAAAAAGAAACCCCAAATACACTGTTAGTGATATACTAACGATAATATATTTAAATGTAGATTGTATTAAGACTAAGCAGCCATTTCTTGTTTACACGGGGAAGGCTGCTTAGACTTGATTAAAATTGTTTCAAGCACTTTAAGTTGAAATTCAGAGTGCAATCTGCACAAAACAAAGAATATGGTTCTCATGGTATGCTGCTGCACACAGACGATTAATTATCAGGTGCTGCAGAATTGCAATGTCAGATGCAACAAACTTATGCAAATTATCAATCAGCTTGACCTCTTTTCTGGTAAATGTTGGAATATGCTGTGAAATTTCCCTCTTCAAAGGTTGAGTTGTACTGCCTATATATTCAGCGTTGCACTGATATTTAGATGAATAAATAACTGAACTGGTTTTGTATCTTACAGATTTCAACATTGGCCTGAGACGAGAACATCACTCGTGGTGTTGCAATAAAAATAACATTGCGAGAGTTACTGGACGAGATTTTCTTTACAAAAATTGCGCTAGTCTCAGAAATCCAGGACAGTGCAATCTTAAATAGACAACACGTTTTTTTTCAGGGCCAGAACGGGAGTAGAGGTTTATCCATTGTTTACTCTTTAGGATTGGGTTTCCGTTTCCTCCTAAAGTCTCCACATAAAACTCTGAAATCATATTTATTTATTATTTTATTTTTTTCTCCTCAATAGGAGTAGATAGGTGTGTCAGTCGTCCGGTTCATACACCTCCTAAGTCTTTTGAACAGAACAAGAAGTTTATCCATTGTTTACTATTTAAGGTTGGGTTTCCGTTTCCTCCTAAAGTCTTTTCATTCTCTTTCATACCCAATAACTCCTTGCATTTTAGTGACATTATCAACTTGCTTGGGGTGAATTGATTAAAAAGAAAACAAAAAAAAAAAACATTTGGGTTTATGAAACTGTTCAATCTTCGTATTTATACTTGATTGCACAATGCCCAAATGAAAGCCATGATCATAAAATATCTCTCTAATAAGTTTTAATTATTGCTATGACTTATTAGAACAGATTATCAGGGTCTGATAGACTATGGTTTTGACCAAATTGGTTTTATACTTTCTGGGACAAAATTACGTTTCAAATAATCTTATCTTTTGTGCTTGCTAGCTTATTGTTTCTTCTGACCATTTCTCTGTGCATATATACAGTACATGAAACTATCTAATGATGAAGACTTGATTGTCACTATTGATTATGCTATCGTGAAATCAATACAGATATCCGTGTTGCTTCCAGGCATTTCAGACAGAAATCTACATTAATATCCTCAAATGAAGGGGAAAAAATGGCCTCTTTTTCCCAAGTGTTTGCAACAGTCTTTTAAAAACTTCTTGAGGATTGAAGTATCAAATTTCAATTAACATGATACTCTTACGTTTTGTGATCTTGATCCCATTAAGAGATTGCATGATATTTTTATATTAATGTCATATGAGACATGCATTTAGATGTGCGTATTGCTCTACGTGTCTCTAGTATTAGGTAATTCATAATGATTTTTTAGGCCTGTAGTGCATCAGTTTGTAGTATTTGTTCTTAAAAGAATGTTATTGATTGGATCGTTGTCAAGGTTGAAAATAGTAGTAACAGCATTTTGCTATTACCCTCTGTCACATAAAGTAGTTATGAAAGAGTATGTTGCTCGATTTCTTACTTACTCAATCTATTCTCTATCCTCAGTAGCGATAAGACATTTTGAGATACATCAAAGGGACAATGCACTGAGTTCGTGCCTTTGAGGATGTTTGTGAGAAGTGATTATAAACAGCTTTGCGTGAATTCTAAATGTGGAGAGCTGAACGTGTTTTATATGATGTTACACTGCCTCTGCCTTCTTCCTCTGCTTATCTCTCTCTCTCTCTCTCTCTTGCACATAAAACACTTTTATTTCTATCATCACTCTCTGTAACTCTTGTCGTTTTCACTAAGTCTTTCAACGGTAGATTGTTAATAACTGAACAAATATTTTATTCTTTTTTAATATACCACTCTATCGTAATTATATACATTTTTTCTTTCTTTCTCCTTGTTCTTCTTTTCACTCTTAAATTTTTAATACGTCCGATTTTACTGCAAAAAACACAAAAGACTTGGTAGCAAACAGGTTAAAAATATTAAAAGAAACTGATGGGACATGGGGCGGAAAGTTTGATAATTACACACTGAATTACACATTAAAATTGTAAAATGGTTGTCTGCTGAGTGGTTCGAGAGTTAACATTCCAACGATGAGACCCGTGTTCAAATCTCACCATCGTCAATAAATAAAAAAAGTTGATAATATCGTTCTGAGGATGGCACTTTTGGAACTTGTGGAAACTAAAAAATTTAAGCCAAAGCCCCAGGGGCTGTTCCCCCCAGGCAGTACCTCTCCTACAGGGGGGGGGGGTTATTGCCCGGCGCCTGATGCGCCCCCAGAAGAGGAAGTGCCAAGGTGGCTTAGGCAATTTTCCATGGTATTTCCGTTAAACCCACTTTAAACTTCAATCTTGTGTCAAATTTGGTAGCAACGTGGACGCGCTGAAAAATACAGTGGTCCTGGGGAAAGGATCCCACTGAGTGCTACCATTGGGAAGTACCTGTAAGGTCTACTCAAGCCTTGTGAGTGAAATTAGGTGGATGGACTCGTTCCGAAGCTATCGATGTTTGTACATAATAAGGTTGCAAGCCCTCACCTAACAGGTAAATAGAAACTCTTTAGCATTGGAGGGCACTATTTAGAGATAGTATCTCAATAAAAACATCCAATCATCAGCCTCTTAACTATTTACAGGGATATATCAATCTAAAGCTTTCTGATATTCTTAAAAAAGCAATGAGTCAGAGGAGTTTGTAACTTGCCACAGATGGAAATAGTACATGATAGAAATGTGTTTTAGCAAGTTTTAACCTTCAATGTTGATATTATGCACTGAAAATCAAGAAAGATAGTTGCCGTGGTTACTTGTAGAATAGAATGGTTATATAAGCACATATATGCTGTGTTTAGTTATTCCATGTATTTTTTAGAATATTATTTTCACGTTTTTTTTTGTTTTTTTTTTAATGCAAGATTTCTGCCAATCTTCCTTAGGTATATGTTGCATCTGTTTTTTAGAATTCACTTAGGACTTTTCTGCTCCCATCTCCTTTTTGGGTAGAAGATACAGAATCTCAGGACTGAGTGTTAAGGTCTCTGGTAATAATATCAAGAAGAGAACATTTGTTAAAAAAAATAGAGCATAAGATTGAATGATAATGAAACTGGAGCCTCATATATATATATATATATATATATATATATTGATAGATAGATAGATGAAGCAGGAAGGCTTATCAAAAAAAAAGCTGAGGTTAACAAATGTCGTCAAAACATGTTATTTAGAAGCTTTTCTACTTTGTCTTATCAATTTCACTTTTGTTTTGGATATTATCATACATCCTGCAAACACACACACACACACACATATATAAGTGAACACAGAGGGCAACACTAGCAGTAAACTCTTATCTTCAGACCATATAACAAACCTTAAAACTATATATATATATATATATATATATATATATATATGCATGTGTGTGTGCATGTGTATTTAGGCAGCAAATTCTCTTTTAGGCATATCTGATTGAATAAATTACAAACATTATGTCAGCTTATTTTCATCATAATCCTTTCATATTCACGAATATTTTTATGCATATTGCAATTAAATAAGACAAGAAATGCATTGTAACAGTGAAAATCACTTTTATTTCACAAGTACTTTCTTTCTCTTACATATATAGACAATTTTAAAAAGAAAGATAAAACCAACCTTAGCAAATAAATATTTTCATATATTTGCGTGTGTGTGTATATATATATATATATATATATATATATATATATATATATATATATATATATATATATATATATATATATATGTGTGTGTGCATGCATGTGTATGTATTTAGTCAGCAAATTCTCTTTTATGCATGTCTGATTGAATAAATTACAAACATTGTCTCCTTATTTTCATCATAATCCTTTCATATTCAATATTCACAAATATTTTTTCATATATTACAATTAAATAAGACAAGAAATATATATATATATATATATATATATATATATATATATATATATATATATATATATAAATGAATGGTTAGGATATTTGCTTTCTATGTGACACAGGTTTAAATCTCACAATGGTCAGTTTGTCAGGGAGATGACTTCCTGATGTTATTGTTCTGAAGAGGCAACCCCTGCATGTAGCACTTTAGGAACATACTCAAAAACCATACTGCCAGTTGACACGAAGTCTTATGAGTGAAAATGATTCCATGGAAAAGTTTGGAAGCACAAAATTATGAGCCATCCCAACTCCCAGAAACTGTAACTAAGTTCCATTCAGCATTGTTGCTATCTGGGCTCTGTGGATTGAGCATGCATCTGTAATTGGAAGTGGCTAGCCACTCTGGCACTCTGATGTGTTGTGTATATATATATATATATATATATATATATATATATATATATATATATATATATATATATATATATATATAATTATTTATTCAGAAATTATAACATAAATGTGTTTTATAACATAATTATGTTATAATTTTTTGAATAAATAATTATATTTGCTCTACTCTGTATTGAGCACTCTTTTAAGAATAGTATTTGTTGGTTATTGGAATTTATTCCATATACCCCAATCCTATACTTGTATATATATATATATATATATATATATATAAGACCTGTAGACTCCTTGTTGTATATAGGGCTACAACCTATTACTGCTATGATTTTTGTAGCAAGTAGGATTTTATGGGATATACATTTTTTCCCTCATTGGTAGCACAACTCTAAGTTTCATGCACAATACAATTGTCAGGTGATGATTGAAAACTGACTGTCAGTCATTCAAACAGGTTTGGTTAAGAAATTTAGACATATTATGTTGATTAATTTTCATTGTGATCCTTTCATGGTTACGGATTAATTTTTTGGTAGACTTAAAAAATTGAGTAAGAAAAATGCAAAAATTTTCTTTCAAATAGTTTTTATTTTCCCAAGTACTTTCAGTCTCATCTCAGGCCATCTTCATGTGGTTAAGTTGTCTGTGAGTATGCATATGTGTCTCTGTGAATTTAAATCATTTCAACTGTTTGTTTTTTTAACTGCTTTTAAAGAGTTCTAGATTTCAATGTTCAAAGTTCACGTGTTCGTTTGGGTTTTTTCCAGTATAAGGGAAGTAACTTTATTGTTTTTGCTCCTGTGGTGTAGCTAGAGTAAACGTCACCCAGGGCGGTCCGCTCAAATGTTACCCCAATGACCACAATTCACCCTATGCTGAATGGTTAGCTGTAGCTAAATTTTCATACATCCTCTACCTCTACTTTACTCTACTGACCGGTACGTTACATGTATGATCCAAGACAAAATCCAATACCACAAAATAATCAGTTCAAATCAAAAAGCTGAAAACATTGCTATTTTTCCTACTCACAAATTTCCCGACAATTTATTAGAAAATTTCTGACGGGGGACAAACTGGGGGGTCATAAATTTATTTCTGGGGGGTCATATGCCAGCCTGCAAAACCCTGTGTCTCCACCACTGTTTTCAGACTATTTTGGCACCTTAGCCTGGTTGAAAAATTTTGTTGGGGGTGACATTGTGTCACCCATCCTGTGCTGGCACCTGGGGTGGTCTGCCCCCTTGGCCACCCCCAGCTACGCCACTGTTTTGCTCATATATATATATATATAATTTTTTACTGTTTATAAGCAGACTTTTTCATAGGTCTTTGTTAAGGTTGGTTGTTTTATGACCCTTCGCGCAGAACTCTTCATTGCCACTTCAAGAAAGAAATTCGGATTACCAACACACAAACAGAGAATGTCTCATAGCGAGAATATTTAACATTGAACATAAGGAAAAAATTAATTATTTTTAATAATATGTGGAAATCTCCGCTTTTACCTGAAGACGGTCACGAGACCAGAAACACGTGTCGTAAAATTATTTAAAACAAAGCATAATATTTTTTTCTAAATAAATCCACATTACAACCAAAAACGTTTGCGGCACCTCAATATGGCATTTTGCTAAAAAAACAGTGAAACAGGATATTTCTGAAAGATAATGTCTCAAGGCAAGCAATCTTTGTAAATTATAGTGCTTGATATCAAAGGATAGAACATTAATAGTAAATAAATTTAAATGTTCTTTGTCTTGTTTATACTCTAAGTTTTGCAGCACTTATGATGCTTCCTGAATAGTGGATGTAATTCCATGATGAAGTAGAGACAAGATAAGTAAAAGTTCTATTTTATTACACATATATTTCTGTCATTGATATTCTTTTTCTATGTACCATGTTTCTTCAGGATGTTTGCGATCCTGACTCTCTTCAATTTCCTGATGTTTGTAGCACATAATAAATTTTGCCTTTTGTTATCTCTTGTAAACCTTGTTCTGCCATTCATTTACTCAAGTCAACTAGTTAGGTTTGTTTGCCTCTGTCCCTCTTGCTCTCAATCTGCCCTTTGAGTCTTATATTTTCCAAGTCCTCTTTCCGTATTATATACCCTAAAAATTTCAGCTGGCATTGATCAATCTTATTAAAAAACAACAACATAAGTTGTATATTTATTTCAACCTTTGTTTATTTTGCAAATATTAAATAGTATGTGCATGCATAGACACACATGTATACACACACACACACACACACACACACACACACACACACACACACACACACACAAGGGATGCAGAAAGTTCTCAGCCTGACCAATTTCCCAAAATTAAAATGACAAAAAGGAATTTATTTTGAAAACTTGTGTGGTGAGGCCTGGAACTTTTCAGTGTCCCTTTATTAAGTGATTTTTGACCTGAAATTTTTGCTGCAAAATATTTGATATTCAACACTTCATTTCCTTTATCAATGCACTTAATGAGGTTGTTAACATCTCTTTTATACACAAGAAATATTTCTGACCTTAATATACTGAACACATATCTGTATGTATGTGTGTGTGTGTGCATGTGTGTGTTTTCAGTGAGCCGTCTGAAAAATGAATTCAAATGTGACTTGTATTGATTTTCTCAACTCCTTTGCAATGATCCAAAAAGGAAACATCTTCTTCATTGCCATTCATAAAAGAATCAAGCCTTGAAGAGAATAAATCAACTGAAGCCAGGAATCTTTTGTTGTCATTTAAAGACAATCTATAATTCCAGTGGGATTGTTTTTGCTCTTTATTTTGTGGAAACCAACTGAAAGGAATTTAATATATAAGCTTTGCTTCATTCTCTCAATATTACAATATTGTGACACAAAAGATAGCACTTGCCTTAACTGTCTTACTATTTCAAATTGTGTTTTTATGGACACAAAGAAGGAAATCTTGGCTGTTAAATACAAAGCCATTGACATGTAAATTCTGTATACTTCTTATCCTATTCTCAGTAAAGGTTCACTGTTATTTTCTCTTTGATTTTGTTTTCTAAAATTACTAACTTGGATCATTTCTAATTTTAAAATGAGGACACACTCATTATCATATACTTTATAAAGCTATGAATGTATTAATAACAAAGCTTAATATGTAGATAATTTTCCCCATATTACAGTATGACACTATTATCATCTTCATAATTAGTTCTATGGCTGGGTGTGGTTGTATGGTCAGTAGCAATCAATCAGTTGATCCCAAATCCAAATTTTACAGTCGCCATGCTTAGAATATTGCTGCCACATATGGTTCGGTGCTCCTGCTATTTACCTTGAGCTCCTTGATAAATTCTAAAGAAGAATCAGCAATATTATTAGTCCTGATCTGGCGGCTCGGCTTCACTCACTTTCTCACTGCTGTAAAGTTGCCTCTCTGTGGCTTTTCTTTAATGGTAATTGATTTTAATGGTAATTGATTTTAATGGTAATTGATTTTAATGATAATTGTTTGGATGGACTCTTTGCTATGGTACTTTGACTTTTTGAATTTAAGTGCAGTATTGGACTGGTGTCGAGATCTCATAAATTTACAGTTGAGCTGCTCCAGATGTTACTGTAAGTTCCATAGTAACAGTTTCTTTTCTCACACTTATCACTTGTGGAACTCCCTTCTGGCTCCATGCTTTCCAGCCAACTTTAATCTGCAAAAATTTAAATGCAATGTCACTTGCTATCTACTGTCCTCCTGATTACATTTTCCTCTTCTTGATCATTATTAATGTTTCTGTTCCTAATTCTTCCACACCCTGTAACCGCTTGCATCTTAGTGGCTTTACTGTCTATTATGGTGATACTAATTAAAAAAAAACAAAAAACAAGTAAATATATATAGAGTCAAGTAAAAATGATTAATAATTATCTATCACTAAACCATGTAAAATACATAGATTCAAATATAAGCAAACAATATTAACTTTTTCGTAAACCCAGTAATAGCTTATCAATTCAGATATAAATGATCAACAATTACCAATCCCTGAATCATGTTCAATACATAGATTCAAATATAAGCAAACAATATTAACTTATTCCTAAACCCAGTAACAGCTTATCAATTCAGATATAAATGATCAACAATTACCAATCCCTGAATCATGTTCAATACATAGATTCAAATATAAGCAAACAATATTAACTTATTCCTAAACCCAGTAACAGCTTATCAATTCAGATATAAATGATCAACAATTACCAATCCCTGAATCATGTTCAATACATAGATTCAAATATAAGCAAACAATATTAACTTATTCCTAAACCCAGTAACAGCTTATCAATTCAGATATAAATGATCAACAATTACCAATCCCTGAATCATGTAAAATACATAGATTCAAATATAAGCAAACAATATTAACTTATTCCTAAACCCAGTAACAGCTTATCAATTCAGATATAAATGATCAACAATTACCAATCCCTGAATCATGTTAAATACATAGATTCAAATACAAATAACCAATATTGACTTATTCTTGAGTCTAATAACTGATTTTCTTGTATATCTATTTAAATATGCATTGTCATTACCGGATATCCAGTGATATTTTATTCTTCATATTTGAATGAAATTTCTTGGCCTGCCAAAAAAGTAAATATATTTTTTCCAGATGTCACAAGTTCAGTCACTGGGTCAGGCCATGTGTAAATAAAATGTACTAAGACAGGAAGAGGCAGATTAACATTATGGGAAATTATTGCTTGTAAGTCATGGCATTTTCTACAATGGATGTAAATATAACAGATGTGAAAATAAGATCAATACATGCCAGTGAGTCAAATTAAGAACTCTATTTAAAATCCTCAAAAGGTTATCTAATGTAGCAGAACCCTGAGGCTGTAAAGTGCCTCTGCCAAAATGTTATAAAAATAAATGATAAACATGAGGAGATTGGATTGAATGCACATATTTTTTTTTCAGATGAAAGATTAAAAAATAGCCAAACACATGAATAAAAGGGAAAATTTGATTAAAAAATACTGCAAATTTTTAAAGTTATTTTTGCAGATATTTTACAAGACTTTGGTAACTGAATGAATGATGATCCATATTTGAAAATAAGGTTTTTATTTTCAGTGAAATACAATAATAAACCTCACTTATTCAAGCTAAGTTTGAACTTTATTCTATCAACTGTAATAATTGCCACAAAGAATACATAGGAGAAACCTCAAGGAATTTAAATGAAAGATTATATGAACACAAAAGTGACCTTTTACAAAATTCAATGAATTAGTTGCTCACCATAAGGAGTCTGACCATAATTTTGATTTAAAAATGCTAGTCTAACTAAAGGAGAAGCAATTTACTAAGATGAAAATGTTTAGAAAATGCTAGCTCATCCACAGTAAATTTATGTGTAGGTTCTTACAAAGTTCATATTTTTTGGCAAATCTTCACACTGGGAGATATTTAGTAACAAAGTGGAGGAAATATGAACAAAAAGAAAACAAAATAAAATGAAATCAGCTGGACTATATACTCAAAACATATATCTAAAGAAAAAAGAAATTAAATTTAAATTTAAAATTCTCAGCATCCCCTCTCCTTCATGCACATGTGTAATCACATCAATGTAAACATAACTTTAATCTAATGGCTGGTTGCTCATATCTGAGTATGCCTGTCTACTAGGGTGGCTAGCCAATCGCTACTGCAGATGTCAAGCACATTTGTGTTTGTTCAACACAAAGCCTATCTGTAGTTTATACTGCAACTATGCTATGCAGACCTTAGTTACAGCTTTTGGGAGAGATCAACAGTCTGAACAAAGCCTGTATGCTGAAATGCTCAGTCATGATGACTTATGATTCTGTGCTAGCACAACTATCAATGAATCTTCAATTGTTCTATTTACTCAACTTCACTTACAAGGCATGGGGTAACCGGTGATATGGTTAACAGGCATTTTCCAAAGGTACTGCATGCTGGGACTGCCTCCACATCAAGAAATCACCTTGCTGACAAATCAATCATGTATGAGATTTGAACTCATGTCTCATAGTTGGAAAGCAAATGTCCTAATCACTCAGCCATATGCCCAAACTTTGATCAACAGTCTGAGCAAGGTCAGTATGCTCAAAAACTTGGCCACGGTGACTTGCAATTTTATTCTAGCACAACCATCTATGGCTTCCAAATAATTCCATCTACCCAATTTCACTCACAAGGCTTGGATCAACCTGTGGTATGGTTTTCAGGCACTTTCCAAAGATGCCACATACTGGGATTGCCTCCCTAGGCTTAATAACATCAAGAAGTCACCTTCCAGACAAATTGTTCATAGTGAAATTCGAACCTTGGTTTCATGGCTGGAAAGCAAACATTCTAAACATTTGGTCATGTGCCCATAGACTGATGAAGTCCTAAGGAACAAAATGCATCATATAAAGCTTTTCCCACTTCGCTTTTGTTTTTTTCTATAATTCTTTATCATTTGTGTAGGTAGTGTAACTGATATAGATGATGAAAGGGGTCTTGAATCTACTTATATATTACTACCCTTGGGAAAGTCATGAATGTGTCTCTTCTCCCCACACCCAGCTATAGGTTAAATAGTAATGAAGACTGAGCTCTCTTGCCTTAGATAGCAACCAATCGAAAAACTGTGTGGAGAGAGAGCAATGTTAAACTACTCTATTATCTTTCCTAATACATAGTAAATCACTGATGATAAAGAAAAGGAAGCTCTAGTATCTCATATTCTTGAGGGATGTTTGCATTTATCTCATGTGCCTCAGAGAAGTGGCCATTAACAATGACGTTCATGGACCTATAGAGGTGTGGAGCTTAGGATTTAAAAGGAATAGTTTTTCCCATGCCAATAGATTAATAAATGATGGTAATGATAAGGAAACAGACAGGTAATTTTAACAAAACGAGATAAAGAATTTATTCACAAATTTAAATGCTCGAAGTAGTATCAGTATCTCATTTCAGGAAAATAAGTCAGAATTTTAAAGTTTATAGTTTTAACAAATTGTCATGAAGAGGAAATGTTCATACAACAGATTAAATGATCTGACACAAAATTATAATAAATCTTTTTTAAGACAAAGGCAAGAGTGTTTGTTGTTCACTGAAGGGATATATGGTTTATACACATTCAAAAGTACACAAAGAGAGATAGTTTGAAATACTTAGCTTCCTTGGATTGTTGAGAGAAAAGTCTTTGAACTGCTGCATGTTGTTTAGAGGCTGATAATATAATTGGCAAGTAATTTTATACTGGCTTGAACTTAACATTAGTCGCAAGAAACTGAAACAAAACCTTCCACATAACTTCAAACACTCTTCTCTGATTAATTTTTCTCTTCATTTCATATCTAAAGCAATTTTGTGTAGACTTGCTACTTTCTTTCCTTCTTCCTCTTAGCTGTGAAGGCAATGTTTACATTTGGCCAAAAACAATTCCATATAGGCTCACAAATTTCTTTTCTTCTTCTTCTTCTTAGCTGTGAAGGCAATGTTTACATTTGGCCAAAAACAATTCCACATAGGCTCACAAATTTCTTTTTCTTCTTCTAGCTGTGAAGGCAATGTTTTCATTTATAAAAAAAACAATTCCATATAGGCTCACAAATTTCTTTCCTTCTTCTTCTTAGCTGTGAAGGCAATGTTTACATTTGGCCAAAAACAATTCCACATAGGCTCACAAATTTCTTTTCTTCTTCTTCTTCTTAGCTGTGAAGGCAATGTTTACATTTGGCCAAAAACAATTCCACATAGGCTCACAAATTTCTTTCCTTCTTCTTCTTAGCTGTGAAGGCAATGTTTACATTTGGCCAAAAACAATTCCACATAGGCTCACAAATTTCTTTCCTTCTTCTTCTTAGCTGTGAAGGCAATGTTTACATTTGGCCAAAAACAATTCCACATAGGCTCATAATTTTTTTTCCTTCTTTCTCAGTCCTCTAAATGTGAAGGGAGTTGGTGAATAAGAGTTATTATTATTACTTTGCACTCACTACAAATCAACTAGATAGGAAGGACTTAATAATTGATAGTTTCATGCAAATCTGTCCAGCAATGTTGTTTGGAAATTGTAAAAAAAAAAATTTTTAAGTTTAGTTGTCTCTTTATTGCTTGTATGTTCAGTCAGTTTACTATATTGTATTGTTGTCATGCCTGGAAATTTATGAAAATGAGTTCTACATGGATTTGTGGAAAGGAACATTATTTATAGAGTTGTACTTTTTGTTCTTATTTGATGCAGGAGAGCCTTTTTTTGAACAGTACAGTCTCTGGCAATGAAAACTGGATTTATTACAAGAATCACAAATTAATTTTTTTTTTTTAAATAGGACAGCTGTCAATGTAAACTAAGTAGAATCTACTGGTAGAGATTCTTTGTGTGTTGTAATTGAAATGGAATCTTATTTTTTTATTAATGTAGTTTTATTAGTGTAATTAAGTACTAGTATTAATTACTGTAATTCAAAGGGAACCTTAATTTTATTAGTATAATTTTATTAGTGCAATTTTATTACTGTAATTAAGCTACTAGTGTAATGCAAATGAAATCTTATTTTTATCACCGTAACTTTATCAGTGTAATTAAGCTATTAGTGTAATACAAAGGGAATCTTATTTTTTATTAGTGTAATTTTATTGCTGCAATTAAAGCAATTAGTATAATTAAAAGGAATTCTTAATTTTTTATTAGTGTAATTTTATTAGTTTAAGCTATTAGTGCAATTCAAAGAGAACATTATTTTTTAACAGTGTAAATTTATTAGTTTAATTAAGCCATTAGTGTAATATAAATGGACTTATTTTTTACTGGTGTAATTAAGCTATTAGTGGAATTTAAATGGAAGCGTATTTTTTATTAGTGCAATTTTATTAGTGTAATTAAGCTGTTTGTTTAATTTGAAGGGAATCTTATTTTTTATTAGTGTAATTTTATTGACATAAATAAGCTGTTAGTTTAATTCAAAGAAAATCTTATTTTTTAAAATTTTAATGATCATTTCATTCCAAGCAAGGTGATAAAAAACACTATGATGCAAAGGGAAAGAAACAAATAGGACAATAAAAGTATAGCATTTAAGAAGATTACTGTCAGAAATTGGCTCATTTGAATAACAAATTGGAAAAAAATACTTTCTTTTTGAGTCAATGAATTGAACTGGAGATTTTGTTTCATGAAAAACTTGTTTTTATGCTACAAATGTGACATAGCAATGATCATGGAGTTGGGATAGTAAGTTCTTGCTTAGGTGCCAATTTCTCCAGTACTGTCCCTTTCAGAATCACTTGTTTCATTCTTTAAAATATCTTTTGTTTGCTCAGTGATTTCTACAAATTAAAGATATTGAAAAATTCATAAATATCATTGAATGAAAATTTGAATGATTCTTTGATAACAGAATAGACAGTTAACTTGAAAGGCAGCCTAAACTCATAGAAAGTATAAAGATTTTTTGATTACAGTTAAGTTCTGCAAAATCAAAGACAAGGACGGACACACTTGAAGAAGAGAAGCAACACAAAGACTGTATTAAATTCAATAAGTTTACTGTACAGAAAACGATTGTATGCACAATAGGTAAAAAGAAGTCTTGCAAATGTAATTTATATTTGTGGACTTAACTGTTAGGAGAATGTCCAAGGAACAAGTTGGCTTTGTAGTTTCTATAATCATTAACATCGGAAAGGATGGCTCCATAAATGTCAGGTGACTACGGCTGTCAGTTGCAAAAGAGGAAGATTTCAGGATTGAGTTTGCTGTGTAGCCCCAAGAAGGAGTTGGAGAGCAATTAGGCAATCAGAGTCCTGGACTAGTAAGTGTTTAAAGTTCAAGATTGATCTTTGACTGGTAAAGAGTTAGTTCCCTTTACTATCCCATTCAAATTCATATAAAAGACAACAAAAATACTTTGATGATTAAGTAATGAAGTGTTTGAGGTTTGTGCAAGAAGAAAAGGAAGAAAAGGACAAAACAACAAGTTCATTAGAATAACAGCCATGAAAATATTTATAGAAAAGCTAGAAAAAAAGCCACATCTCTACAGTGGGAAAGTGATTGAAGTCAAGACTGAAAACATTACAGACCCTTCTTTGGATTTGGTAAGAAAATTTTGAAATACTGGAGTACCAGGCTAGATGTGGTAGCAATATTCAATGCATGGATGAATGGTAGATTTATAAATGTGCAAGAATGAAAAAGACAACCTTGATCAGAAAAATATCATTAACATTTCTGAGTGACATTTTAGGAAAGAGAGATTGGAGAATTTAACACTTACAGGACATAAGTGCAAGAGAAGCAAATCCAGGCAAAAAGTCAAAGGATGAAAAGAAACAGGACAAAGTTATCACACAGTAGACAAAACATATATGACAAAATTCCAACCTCTTATTCCAAAAATGAACAAAATTCCAGTCTCATAAATAAATTGAAAATTCAAGGAATTTTTAATTCAAATTTTAATATCAAATTGAGTTTTTCTTCACATAAAGACAGGTCTTATGGAATACTGTGACACCCTAACTATAAAAAATATTGAAGATATGACCGTAGCATTGTTAGAAAAAGTATTTTAGAGTTTGAATCAATTTACTTATGAACTTCTGTTACAGAGTGGATCCATAAACTCGTGAAATGCCCAACATAAATAGATGATTTTATTACCAGTTGCTATAAATTAATTGTAAAATTTTCTCCAGTGACTTTTTTCATAGCGACTTTATTACTGTTTTATTCCACCAAATATGATGCTGTAGAGTAAGCGGAAGTGAACAGTATCAAATTAAAAGAGGCAAATAATGAAAATAAAAACACTGCGCAAGGGCTCCGAGCAGCTTTCCGGGTTAAAACAAAATACTTCAAATTTTCAATTTAATAAAAATAAATAAGCAATAAAATCAGATCGAGTCAATAAATAAATTTCTCTCATTTTTTTATTCAACAAGCGGTGACCCATGGAATCTTTCCCCAACAAACATAAACAAATTAATAAATAAGAAATACAGAAGGTTCTCGGGTTTTGTTTTGGCACTCTTACACTAGAACATGTAAGTATCCACTACAAAATTGTGCATTTCGTTTCAACGTTTAAAATAAAACGTCTCTTCAGGTGGTTAAATTAATGTTTTGAACGTTCCAATTTTATTCTTCTTTCTTTTACATTTGTATATATATATATATATATATAGGCTTCTGGCACCTACACGAAGCCATAAAAACAGACATTCATTCAACTCAGCAGAGGGATTGACATCAGTAAAGGGATATGTAGAATCAGATTCCTACATTTTTTTAAATCTTAAATTTTGTGCAAGTTAAACACATAGAGGCTCCCAGCCAAATATAACAACTGATGTATTTTGATTGGTTGTAAAATATTAATTAGGTGTCGTCAACTACGTCCGAAGGTACCGACCCAAATTTTGACCTCTAGTTGACGCCATAAAATGTAAACATGTTTACGAGCCTCCCCACGTGACCAAGAGAACTAATAAAAACGAAACTTCGACGCGACTTGGTCAGTGGGCATTTAAAATATTGAAACCAATTCACTTGACTTCATTGGAAATCAACACAGCAAAGGAGACGAACTTTATCTTCAATACAACAACAAACTTTGTCAACCATCTCCAGGCTTAACGCTCACTCCCACAAAATATTCCATTCCACAAGAATCTCTGGTTAATGAGCGATAACAATCAGTGAGTCAAGAACAATACTTTTTTTCTATTTAATACAAAAAAAAACATCTGTTTAATTTTCCTATAAAAACAAATATAGCTAACTAAACCTTGTCATTTTCACACATACAGTACAGTAGCTCAAATTCTTTCAGTAACACACACACACACACACCAAAGAACTCTATTGTGTTTATCAACTTTTGCACTATATATTATGTATTTGTTGTGTTTATAGAAAAAAATATTTATTGTTGAACAAATTCACATTTTCTTCTACTTGATTATTTCTCTTGTTGTTTTCTTTGTTACATTTGATATTGTAAAAATTGTAGAGGGTCAGTTTTTATTTCTATTTATAACCAATACAAATTGGCTGACCCACTATAGATATGAGTCAAGCTCGTCCTCCTGTCTTTCTCACTAAAGCAGCAACGGACTCTAATCTTGTCTTCCAATTCCACTTTCTCTCTTCCTTACTGAAATACTATTCATGTTCATTTCCTTACAGTCAAAGAGAAGAACTTTCTAATTTTCATTTCATAAGTAATTACAGATACAATTTGTGTATCTTACGTTAAATAAATATCAACATTTTATTTGAACACACGACAATATTTTCTCTCATTTTTTATTCAACGAACGGTGACCCATGGAATCTTTCCCGAACAATTCTATTTTTTTTAATGTTCTCTACAGCAATAATATTTGATAACACTAAAAACCTCCTAGCATTTCACACTGTTCAAGGTTTGTGCAAGAAGAAAAGAAAGAACACAAAAGAAAAACTTGAAAATTAAGACAGTTGGAATATGATTTCGTTTAACGATGGTAGTACGTTACACAGCAATATGTCATTTTTTTTTCTTCTTCTGTAGCGAGACACTATTTCTTGTTTACAGTTTCTTTCAAAGTTACCAAAACGTCAGTCAAATGTCTTACCTACTGACAAATTAAATTCGTAATCTTATATTTAGAATTTACATGGCCGTCACTCAGCAGTTATATTAGCTAATCCACACAAGCGACTTTTTCCAAATTGCAAATGGCGGACTAAGCATGCCTTTTCTATGTGCATAAAAGATTTAGTAAAAAGTGCTCAAAAAGCTTCGCATCAGCCTAATATCAAGCGTCAAGTGATTAAATGTTATTTATTTGGTTTTGTTTGTAACGGTTTATCATGTGCCATGCGCTTTTCTGGTTACTAACTGAGCAGCTGCAATTCCTCAGCTCTTGTCACTGATGAACAAATGAATGAGATAATCGCTCCAATCAGAAACTATAAACATTGATCATGTATTTTATCAGTATCTTTTGCCTAATACAATAATGGGATTTTCACTTACAATTTTGATTCAATTTTCTTCTCTCTTGAGGCAATCTGCATTTAATATGGCCCACTCTTTGGCCTTCTATTGATTTTGGCATATTTCATTTTTCTGCCAGTATCTTTCCAGTTGTTGGCACTCTGGTCAACGACAAACACTATAATATGGTTTGATATAGTATTTCTTTAACCTTTATTGACCATTGGAAAATCAATATTTTTGTGTTGATTATGAGGATTTTTGGGGATGCTTATATTTGCTGTTCCCCTATATAAGATAACAATCGTTTTAATGCTTGATGGAAATTAGCCTTTGATAAATAACTGAGGATCATTGGGGTTCTCTTTAGTAGTTGGGCTCTGTCATGGTTTACAATGAGAGTAACAGTTCTTGCTTGCTACTACTTACAGTATGAAATGTTATTATCTGTCAATCTTAGTAGATTGCACCAGAGAGAGGGATCAGTGCTCGCACCGAGGCCAGCGCAACCGATGTTTGCAGGGGCTCGGGCAATTTTTGTTCCTAGCCGGGGTGTAAGCGCTCGGGCTCCCCACATTAAACCGACCTTGTGCCGCAACCTGGCCTCATGAGGGGGTTGAGTAAATACAAATTATAGAACATTTGGACAGTTTCTACACTGTGTCTTAAAAAGAAAACATTTGTTAGAACACAAGAAAAATAAAGCAAAGGCTTAATCGTAGTACCCTGTTTGTCGTCTTTAATGAAACACACACACACACACACACACACATATATATATATATATATATATACGGAGGAAGGGCGGTAATTTTTTCTCTTTTATTTCTGGCCAATTATAAGAGAAGATTTCATTTCTGCGTACATTTTTTGTTGTCTCCCCCAAGGAAATAGATTAAGGATCGGAGTCAGTAGGGTTGGGTAGGGTATTAGCAGAGAGTGAAATAACTATTAAGGATAATACCCTTAGGAAGGGTATGAATCCTCTTCTCCCCCCTGCTATGGTTAAATAGCAGGACAGACCGGGTTCTATAGCCTTTGATAGCAGCAGAAACAAATGGCAACCTACTGCGGGGAAAAAAAAGTCTGCCTCGTCAGTCATGCATCGAAAGATACATGATCGCCTAAGCATGTATCACGCATGGCACATAACTGACTGATAGGTCAGAGTCCTACTTTGTGTGTAGTGGGGAAGGAGGTAGTGGGAATTTGGCTTTACTTTGGACTAGGCAAGCACCTGTCCTACTAGAATGGGGATGGGGAGATGGTTCTCTATTCCTTGGTGGGGGTGGTGGGGGGTATCTAATGTGCCTATCGTCATCGATTCCTGTGCCAGTTTACCACGCAACAAAAATTCCTTTAAATATAATACGATCGACATTTATCATTAAATTTAGGTACCTCCTCGAAATCGCTAAAAGATCAGTATACCATGATGAAAATATTCTACAAACTTAATGAACACATAGTTTTATCGTCAAAATCGTTATGTTATTAAGAGGAAGGATCAAAGTGTTTTTTGATTATTTAATTAAAATTTTTACTCCTTTTTAGAACATTCAAAATTATTTTTCTTGCGTCATCTGTTGTACTAACCATTTGCATAGCAAACTCTAACCTCTTTTTTGCTGTGACAGACACATTAATTTGAAAATTCTTGCAAAAACAAAATAATTGTCGGATTTTAATGAAATTTTCAAGACTTATTCACAAATGAATGAAATTACATTTTAAATAGTTTTTTTATTAAAATATATTGGTAAATATATATTTTTTACAGGTGTTTCAGCTTCTTACTTAATTTTATGAAAACGTGAGAGATTCAGCATAATATAGATAGATGTCACCAGGAGTATCTTTGCTTGATTTACCATCAAGAACACAATCTCTACCGACTATGTATGGAGTTATATACATATGTATATAATTCCATACATCGTCTCCAAACTAGATCCCCAACAAAATATGCAAACTTGATGGTATCCTTACAACTGTCCTAAAGAAATGTCCTCTTGAAATGGTTCCTGTTCTCTCCAAACTTTACAATAAATACTCTTATGTAGTTCCCGTCTTTCTGTGTATACAGATACTGCATAAGTGTTGGGGATTTTGTCTACTTTTATGCGCCATGTCCCTTCAGAACGTGGGCGACCATGGCTCTCCACAACTTCTTATCCTTTGTAGATCTTAGCAATGTTTGTCTTTTTACTATCCTTCCTATTCTATCTTCCATTCATTCGGACAAACTTAGGTAGGTTACTCACTGTTTCCCTTCGTTCCTGTTACCGCCAATATCCTGTAAGTACCAAATTCTCCAAGTCCTCATTCCACGTTAGTGTGCTTGTTCTACCACCATTTAAACAAACTTGTTAGGTAGGTTACTCGCTGTTTCCCTCTGTCTCTCTTGCTTTCAATATGCCCTGTGAGTGTCAAATTATCTAAGCCTTCTTTCCTTATTATGTGCCTGTTCTGCATCAATGTTTTTAGGTAGTGTACTTGTTGTTTACTTCTGTGCCTTTTGCCTTCAATATGTCCTGTGAGTGTCAAATTTTCCTAGCCCTCTTTTCTTATTATATGTCACAGATATTTCAACCGTCTCTATTTTGTTTTAAACTTTCTCATTGCTCATATGCTATATTCATAATATTCATATGTGATAATTAAGCAATCACAGCAAATGAATGCACCTGTTTTACAAATCTCAATCATCGAGCTTCAGTTCCGGAACCGAAATATAAGCAACCCTAATTTTTTTAATCGATTTCTTAATCGGGCCTTATTTCTTCTTATTATAAACGTTATTTTTAGTGGGTACATATGTTTGAGTTGCTATCCCTGTTCTTTCTTTTCTTAAATAGAAATCTCTCCTTGTAGAGATAAGTGTCACAGATACATTGTGTAGAATGTTTATATGCCTCCTTCCTTATACACTTGTCGGATTAACTTCCTCTACTTTCATAAACCGCTCCCAGGGGACACTTTCCGGATTGTAAATAATCTGCGATAATTTTTTCGTAGCCTCTTACCTTATCCGCTTACTCGTCAACATGTAAGTCTCTCGCGGGGAACGCGCTTCCCTTTGGGAAACGCACTAACTAACCATACTTACACAACACATGTACCTACGCACGTTCACCCACTGCACATGCTTTGAATCCAAACGGTTTACACATTCTTTTGTAACACACATCATTGTCTTTGTCACTTGTATTGTTAATATTGTTAATACATGTTCATTTGTTTGTACATATATATTGATTCTTGTCGTTTCTTTTAATTTCTTCACGTGGACTCACATCCAGAGTCCGCCATTTTTGTTGTGGGTAGTTCAGAAGACAGCGTGTTATTCCTAATTTCAAACACTGAGACGTTACTAACGCCCGCAAAAAAGTTGGGAAACGCATTAACCGCCCGCAACACACTGACGTGTCAAAGTTTTGGGCCGACTACATAAAATGATTATAAACCTTTTAATTTATTAAGAAGATAAGATTGTTTAGCAACTTGCTTTTTATCAGTCTGTGAAGCTTGCGGATTGGAAAAATAAGTTATTGCTTTTTCATAGGTGCCGTGTTACAGAAAACACACCACTTTAAGCAGATTGAAGCTGAAAAAGGTCATGGAAGACAATTAGACCAATGAAGGATCTGAGATTATAAACTCATGGTAATATGCACATTTCTAAGTAGTAATTGTTCCATCTTGTCAACACGAATGTAAGTTACCTTAGCAAGTTATTGTAATTCGACATTAGCTTGCATTTTTATACTAACAGCATGGCTAAAGTTTATAGTGAAACAAAAATCAAGATTGCAACTTTGAAGGGGAAAATGACTTAACAAGAGATAACCAGACGGTTGGACATTTCCAGAAACCATCCAACTACATAAAATGATTATACACTTTATATTTTATTAAGAAGATAAGATTGTTAAGCAACATACTTTTTATCAATCGGTGAAGCTTGAGGATTGGAAAATAAGTTATTGTTTATATAGGTGCCGTGTCACCACTTTAAGCAGCTTCAAGCTGAAAAAAGACCATGCAAATCAATTGGGCCAATAAAAGAACTGAGATGATAAAGACAGTAAGAATAGTTCCATCTTGTCAACGCGAGTGTAAGTTATCTTAGCAAGTGATTGTAATTCAATATTAGCTTACTTTTATATACTAAAGTCATGGCTAAATTTTATAGTGAAAAAAAGATGAAGGTTGCGACTTTGAAAGGTAAGATGACTTAACAAAAGATGATAGTCAGACGGTTGGAAATTTCCAGAAACCATCCAAATTATTGTTCACTACTACTTGAAGTGTGTGTCTATATTTCTGAGATAAGGTATTGTAACTATTTATATTGTTCGGGCCGTTGTCCTCAAAGTTATTTCATATTCATGACGTTTTGGCCATTGTTTACTCTGACCTTCTTCAGGTGATATACGTTGAAATTTCGAAATAAAGTGTTCGGTTGGAAATTCTAACGTATATCACCTGAAGAAGGCCGGAGCATATAACGGCCGAAACATCATGAATATGACAATAAAGACAAGGACAACAGTCCTAATGCAAGAAAATATGCAAGAATACCTGTGGGAGAAAGAAACAATGCAAAATACTTGCTACAAAGACGATGGAATTTGGTGGAAGACAGGTAATGATATTGGTTTGCTTCAAAGGTGATGGTCGAAGAAAATTGGTAAAAACTGATGGAAAGCTAAACAATGGAATCTATATTAGTTCACTACTATCTCATCTTCTGCAAGAGTATGAAGATACAGAAATTCTTTTAAGCATAATGGTGCGACTTGACATACATCATCTGCAAGAAAAAGGTTTTCTTGTGGAATAAAGATGGTCAGCTTTTGCCAGCATAAAATCTCAATCTGAATATAATTGAATCATTTTGGTGGGAACGGAAGAAAAAAATGATCCAACGTAATCCTGAAGAGCTTTGAGATTATTGTCAAGAAGAATGCGGAAAATTTTTAAAAAATAACCAAAGCATCGAAATAGAAGATTGAAATAGTCAAAAGAACATCTAACATGTCATGCTGGAAAGTGGCAAAAAGTAATTTTTAGTGATGAACTCAAAATTCTTATGCAAGAGAATATGTAGGAAGACCAGTGGGAGAAAGAAACAATGGAAGATACATGCCACAAAGATGGTAAAATTTGGTGGAAGACAGGCAATGGTGTGGGGTTGCTTCAAAAGCGATTGTCGAAGAAAAATAGTAAAAGCTGTTGGAAACCTAAACTGGGAAAACAATATTAGTTTACAACGATCTCATCTGCAAGATATATGCAGAAATTATTTAGCACGATAGTGCTAACTTTGCAACAAAATTGTTTCTTGTGGATAAAGATGTTCACCTTTGGGAAGACTGGCTAACATAGTCCTGATCTCAATATAATTAAACTATTGTAGTGGGAACTGAAGAAACAAGTGCTCCAACGAAAACCATATAATCTCTAAGAGCTTTGGGGCTACTGACAACAAGAATGGGAAAAAATTCCCAATGAAACAAAATCAGGACATTTTTCAATTAAATGGCACATCGATTTGAAGCAGTTATTCAAACCAAATACAGCAAAACTAATTGCTAACTCCATAATTTGACATTTTGTACTTTCTGTAATAATAATGATCACTTTCTGCAAAAACAAATCCCCTTTTTAACGTAAGAAAAAAGGTGAAAGGTGAAATTTTCACTGTTGGCCCAGTATTTTTTCATGGCCTTTTTGCAGCACTATTATGCTTAAGATATTCTGGCATCCACCATACAACATTAACGAAAATGCAGTAACTTGTTTCTTGGCTGTCATCGATCATACTGCTAATCACTCTTGATTTGGCAGTAAAATTAACAAAAGTAATTAAGTTACAATTGTGGCTTAAAAAATATTTTGCCTAATAGTTTATATCCCTGAATAGTACAACGCCCGCTGGATGAACTGGCACACAAGGTGAGGGTAATCCTAAAAATAAATATAGACTAACAGTGGGTTCATTACATTTACTTATGTGCTAATACTCTTGGGAAAAGTATGAATCCAACTCTTGTCTCCTCGCCCAGCTATGGATAAATAGTAGGACAGACTGGGTTCGATAGCTTTGGCGTGCAACGGGTCTAGGAGAAGGAAAAATGAAATCAAAAAAGGAAGGCAGTTTTTCAGCAACGGTTTTCCAGTTCTCAGGGTCGATGTTGGCCCGTGTAAGCGGTGTCTTCAACTGATCCTTGAAGCATTCTTTTGGGCCTCCGCGTAGCCTCTTGTCACTGGCGAGTTCTCCAAAGAGGGTGATACGTGGGAGTCGAGTGGCACGTATTCTGGACACGTAATCTACCTAGCGGAGGCGATGTTGAAGTATGGTAGCCTCGATCCTGGAAAGAGACGTCCAATAGAGGACATCGTTGTTGCTGATACTGTCCTCCCAACTGATGTAAAGGTTTCTTCAGAACTTCGTTTGCTGGAACCGTTCTAGACGTTTGATATCCCGAAGATACAAAGTCCAGGCCACGCAAGCGTACGGAAGGGTGGAGAGGACCATGACCCGGAAGACCATATATGGAAGCGCTTCTGGACTGACATGTCACAAGACTTACCTGGGGTTTGGTGAGTGGTTAGCTTTAATTCAAATTTTGACGTCTGATGTGTTCGCATCTTTAAATTATCATTACTGTTTTTAATTATACTACATTGTATCAAGAGTTGTTCCGTGAGGGAAGCTGTTGCATAATCCTGGCTATAAATTTACTGTAGGAAATTGTGAAATTAATACACTTTCAATATATTTTGTCTTTTTTTAATCAAAATTGCATTATTTAAAGATTTACAGATTTATGTATGTACTACATGTATGATTTTTTTTTAATCATTTCACTTCAATCAAGGCGATAATGCTACTAAGATGCAAGCGGTTACTGGTTATGAAAGAGTTAGAGATAAGAAAGGACAATAAAAGAACAGAATTAAGGAAGACAGAAGATGGCGATTGGTTTTGCATTTAAATTTTGAAATTTGTAGGTGGCAGAGAAGCAAGAAACCAGAGGAGTGAACCACAAGCGAGAAAAGAAACTACTAAAATAAAACTTATGGTTACATCTAACTAGTTCAGTAGTGAAATGGTGATACCTAGTTACTAGTCTAAAGCTCATACAAAAGTCAGTAATAATATTGCTTGTGTGATTTATAAGAAAATAAAAATGTTTCAAACAAACAAATGCTTTTGATTTGAGGTGGAAGTTGGTTGAAGTAAAGAAACAAATTAGATACTGATTTGGAGAAATAACCAAAGATATATTTTCATTTACAAGATATGAAAATGTCTCTGGTAAGTCGTACAGCGTAGAGAGAAATGATAGTATGAAAAATGAGTACTCGGCTGACTGTTTGTTGGCTATCTGTTTGGTCTTGTCGCGTTGCTAGTTGAATTCCTTCTCTTTGTGTTCGCAAGAGGTCGTTTTCACAGCCTAATGGTTGGACGGGCAGTCAACCGTACTCTCGGGTAGCGTGTATGTATGAAGTCTCTCTTTCTCTTCTCTCTGTTTGTTGTCCGGCTTATAGCCTATATAAGGGAAACGTACGGACGTAGTTGTAGACATCTGTGGCAAGCGAGAGATAACGGTCAGCACTCTGGTATGTTTTTGTTTTAAAAATTTTTTTCAGTAGAATGCGGCGTGTGTATGACTTAGCTAGACGGAAATTGGTGTGTCGTTAGAGATATATGTTTTCTAATAATTGTATACATTTCGCTTCAATTTGTTATTTCTAACTATGTGTAAATTGTGTTTTTTTTTGTTGCAAATACTCCCTTACCAGAGAAAATGTTGTGTTGAGAATTTTCTCGAAATAACGTTACCAAGAAATTGTACAGGTAAAGAAAAAATGAATTGATTTGGTTACAGAGTATCGAAATTGGTGTTGGATATAGAGTTAGCCAAACAAGTTGATTCTAGAGCATTTACTGTCCAAAAGGGTTTGTTAAAATTGTGCCTTCAAAATCGTTTTGTACTTAATGGATTATGTTTGAAACTGGTGTAGTTTGAAGGCAGCTTGCTGCTTGGAAGTGATACAATGTTTTGGAAAGCATTGCAGTTATATCTGTTAATAGCTAAAAGTACCTGAGGGTTTGAAATGCAAAAGGTTGGTTATATATATCTTGTATGACTTGAATCTGTTGGGCCAATGGATGTGTCGGCCGGATCTTGTGCGTTTGGTATGATCTGTAATGTCTTCCTTGGGTTTATCTTTGGTAAGAGCCTGTAGTTTTGTATTTTGTTTCAGTGAATCGACGTTTGATTCTGTCGATCGATACATTGTCTGTACATCCATTTAGTTCGATGGTGAAATATTTCTCTGCCTTATCGATCATTCGGAATGGGCCGTCATATATCCGTTGAAGTGTATTTTTTACACCGTCTCTTCTCACAAAATCAAAATTCTTCGATCAAAGATCTTTAGGCATGTGTGTATCTTTCATGGTCTTTCTGGGTGCAATGAAAGACAGATCATTCATTGTTGCTTTTAAATTTTTCACAAAAGTGCTTGTCGGCTGATTTTCCCGCTGTTGTTTGGAGGGCATATGTGAGCGGTTTGCGGTCTCTGAAGATGGTAAAATATCTTCCTTCTATGTGTTTGTAATGTTTGACAGTAGCGTATATTGCTAGTAATTCCCTGCCAAAAGGGCTGTGTCTTTGTTGTGCAGGAGACAATTTCATTGGGAAAAATGATATAGGTGTTGTTTCTTCGTTTAAGGTTTGTTGTAATTCGGCATCTATCGTATATTCTGATGTATCTGTTGCGACAGACAATTTCGCCTCTGGATTGATGTATTGCAATTTGGTGCAGTTCTGTAACTCTTCTTTGACCTTGTCCAGTGCTAGTTTCGCCTCATTAGTCCACTGCACATTTTCCTTTGAGTTGCTTTTCAACAGTGTCGACGATGTGAACAGTGCGGTATGAAACGTCGATAGTAGTTCAGCATTCCAATAAACCTCCGTAATTGTCTTATAGAGTTTGGCTTTGGAAAAGAACGTATGACGTCTACTTTCTCAGGGAATTGTGTTATACATGTGTTGTCTCTCCTGTGACCTTGAAAAGATAAAGATGAGATATCAAAAATGCATTTGCTGCGATCGATTTTTAATCCGAAATATTGCAAACGTTTTAGAACTTGTCGTATGTGAGACTCGTGTTCTGTTTTGTCAGTTCTATCTATAAGTTCGAGGTCTATGTATGCGTACACAAAATGTAGTCTGCGAAAAACTTCGTCTATCAAACGCTGAAATGTGTGTGCTGTATTTTTGAGAGCCAAAAGAATTTTTAAAAATTCGAAAAGTACAAATGGTGTTGTTATGACTGTCTTTTTCGATGTTTTCTTTGGCCACGGGAATTTGGTTGTAAGTTCGGATAAGATCTATTTTAGAGAATACTGTTTTTTGTAGTAATGCGGAAGTAAAATCCTGTAGATGTGGGATGGGATACCAATCATGTGTTATTCAAAGCTCAGTAGTCTCAACAGGGTCTCCAGTCTGATCTGTTTCTCTTTGGTACCATGTGTAACGGCGATGCCCAAGGACTACTGGACGGATGCATTATATGTGAATCCAGCATCCGTTGAAATTCCGCCTTGGTGATTTTAAGTTTATTCGGCGATAACCATCGTTGTGCTGCATGTACTGATTGTCCAGTCGTGATTAGCCGATTCACCAAATTATATTTTCAATTTTTATTCTGCGTCACTCGATTGGTTATGTCTCCGAATTTTTTTATCAATGCTCTATAGGTGTTGTTATCGAATAGTGCTGATCTGATTTCCGTGGAAGGGGTATTCGTTAGTGAACCCTTCATGAAGGGGGACGTTGAACTGTCTACTAAACATTGCCTTTTAAGGTCGACGATAAGACCAGAATGGCAGACACATGGCACAGTGGATAAAGGCGTTGGTTAGATCCAGTAACAGGATCCAAAGATTTGTGAGTTCAATACCCAGGTAAGGCAGTGGAGAAGTTGGAGAGGGGAATTAACAGGAGATAACTGATAACTGACATCCATTAAAACATGGCACGTGGAACTAGAACAGTCTACCCCAGTGAGCGAAATAAAGAGTTCAGTTCGACATTCCAACCACCTGAAGAAGGCCGGGACGTACAACGGCCGAAACGTTGTGATAAATATGGCGACAAAGATGAGGACAATAGTCTGAATAATGTAAATATTTAACGTCAGCAACTTATAAATGTCCATGATATTGAACGTCTAAGTCCAATATCCAGAGTGATAAATTTTTCACCGTAAGTGTTTATAACGGTATTGTTCGCTGCTACTAGGGAGACTCTGTGGGAGTTGTTCGTTTTTTGTGTTACTGGTAAAACGCTTAAATCGGCGCCGGCATCGACTAGAATTTGCAAGTCAGTGATTTTATCTGTGATGTCCAAAAGATTATATCTGAAATATCTGGCACTTGCCTTTGATGATACTAGTCAATCTGTCTCTGTCCTTGGTGTGTCATATACATGAGGGTATACATTTCTTGACATTAATACCATGACGCCAGTGATACCAACAATATTTTCGATCACAGCTTAAACTCAGATGTCTGCTATTGGACCGTCTCCTTCTCTTATTGTCTCGCCTGTGTTGGTGTCGTGATGCACGTCTCTCATGAACGAGTTGGTTAATACACACCGTCATTTTTTAAATCATTTCTTCCAACCTGTCCAACTTTGATTTTTCGGGCATCGTTGAAGTGTTGATGGTGGATGTAATATGATTTTCGGCTAAAATGTTGAGCTCTGATTTTTCGGTCAATTGTGTTTTGACCGTGTCTATGGGTAGCTTATCTGGCCACAATCGTCGTAGTCGTAAAAGAGTTGTTACCTAAAAGGTTCTTCATATGTCTTAGTACCTGTTATAGGAATCTATCGCCGAACCCTAAAAGGTTCCTCTATTTGGGTCTGATTTTCTGATTCTTTTTAGGATGGCTCTTTTTAGAATGTTATACGAATTTGTGGTCGGGATGTGCTCGATGATGTCGTTAACCTCTGTAGCTAAATCTTCTGGTAGGGCTTCTACTATATAAACAAACTTCATTTGCTGTGAAGTTATCTTTCAGATCTGCAATGAAGCTTGTACTTGGTTGAATCATGTCTGAGGGTTTCTTCTGTTAAAAGGAGGTAAATGGATGATGTTTAATCTTGCTTCGTTTTGTTCTGTAGACATTTCTGAAACTGATAATGAGACGTGTTCCATTTTCACAGTCGTGTTCGAATGCGTGGTCACCAGTTGATCCGAGGTGAACGTTGGTTGGAGTAAAGAAACAAATTAGACACTGGTTTAGAGAAATGAGCAAAGATTTATTTTCATTTACAAGATATACAAATGCCTTTGGTAATTCGTATAGTGTAGCGTTTGAATTTACGGTGTACGAGGTGTGAAATGAGAGCGTGAAAAGGGAGTATGCTTAACCCGGCTGACTGCTTGTTGGCTATCGATTTGGACTTGTCGCGTTGATAGTTGAGTCCATTCTCTTTCTGTGTTCACAAGAGGTCATTTTCACAGACTAATGGTTGGACAGGCAGTCAACCGTGCTTTCGGATAGCTTCTATGTGTGCGTGTGTGAAGTCTATCTCTTTTCTCTCTCTCTCTCTCTCTCTCTCCCTGTCTGCTATGCGGCTTCTCTTATAGACTATATAAGCGAAACTCACAGTCGTAGACATCTGTGGTAAGCGATAATGGTCAGCACTTTGGTTTTGAGGAGAGTGCGGCGTGTGTGTGACTTAGCTAGACGAAAATTGATGTATAGTTAGAAATGTTTTCTAATAATTATATGAATTTGTCTTTAATTTGTTATTTCTAACTATGTGTAAATTGTGTTTTTCTGCTACACTTTTAAAGTCGCAGAACTATAGTTTGTGATAATGGTTGGAGTCTGTAACCAACTGATACATTAAATTACAGCCTAAACCAAATTGTTATCTGGTGCATATATTGTAGATTGAAATCTGATTTAAAAAATGAAGGAAAAATTATCTCCCCTGATTGCATCAAAGTAATCTTCAGAATTCATGCAATTTTAACATTTTCCTACAACAAAACGGTTAACCAGAACCACACACACACACACACACACACACACACACACACACACACACACATATATATATATATATATATATATATATATATATATATATATATATATATAAAAGGCTTAAACACTAATATTCCATGGTCATTAGTGTTTAAGTCTTTTTATTATATCCTTACTCTGTCTTAGACATTGAGTTCTACCTGGATTCTTCCTCTTGGATTTTTTTTTTCTAAAAATATACATGTATGGGTATTTATATATTTTGCATATGTATGTATATTTTCCACTAATATTATCTATCTATCTATCTATCTATCTATCTATCTATCTATCTATCTATCTATCTATCTATTTAGTAGCGATTCTAGGTCATCAATGTTTGTCGGGCTCGTTACAATTTTTAATAAAATATAATATTGGTATAACTTAGATGCTAAAATAATTCCTTTACTCTAACTAAAATCTATTTTTTTTTTTTTAAAATCTCTGTGCATGAAATTAAAAAAAAACATTTTGGCATTTTAATATTAATTGTAATAATTCTACAAAAAGAAACATATTTAAAAAAAAAATTCATGTAAGAAAAAAGAGTGAGGACAAAGTCTTTGATATGTTTATATGTTTATTGTCCACTCTCCATTTTTATTGTTTTATAGCCTGGCTATCAAGTCACAGAGATAGGAATAATTGACTGATTTCATATTTCTCCAACACAATACCCTAGCCACACATCTCACCCAAACCCCCCAGTCGACGAGTTAAAGCTGTCACTTTCTTTGATTTTCGCCGACTTTAAGTCGGTCTAAATTTGATTTGCCCTTTGTCAATTGATACATTCTGATAAAAGCCTTATACTGCGAGAATAAATTATTTAAAAATGGACATTTGAAAACAATAAGTTGAAAGAAAAATGTATTCTTTGAAAAAACAGGACATGAAAGACATTTGAAATTTTTAAAAGATTATTTATAAAATTAAAGCAAGAAATACATAATATGTCTCCAGCTTCGAGGGCTCAGATCTACGCAGCTTGATTAGCTACATTAATTATATTTTATACTTTTTTTTTTACTTACTTTATTTCTTTGATTTTTTTTCTTTTTTACTATCTTTCTTCTTTCTTATTTTGGTCAGTATTTTGAGCTACGGAGTTAAAACAATTAATTTTAGAGCAGCTGAGGTCAAGAATGAAAACGACGCACTACGAAAGATTTTTGTTGCTTTGAAATAGATATACTTGAATGTTGACTCACTCGAGCTAAGTCCGATAGTCCCAACCCACGGAGTCACCACTAATATATATATATATATATATATATAAGTTATGAAGAACTTGGTAATCCGTATGGGTAATCCCAAGGAGGATGAAATCCTGAGAGCTCAATGTAAATCCAGAGCTAATATTTAAAAGAAAAACAGACCACTTTAAGGTACCATTATAATAATTTAAAAGACGCCGGATCATCAGATAGCACTTCCAAAAATAAAATGAAACGAAAAAGAAATTAATAATTTATATATATATATATATATATATATATATATATATATAAGGTGTGATGGATAAATTGTCAAAATTATGCAAAATTGAAAATAACACTGACATCTCATTTTAGCAGATATAATTACCAAAATTACACAAAAATATCTTGAAATACTAAAGAGTAAATTTATTCAATAAAATCGCCATTGGCTTCAACCACGGCCGCCAGACGACTTCGGAATCTTCTGCAAATCTACTGGATGGTCTCCTTGTTTACGTTGGTGAATGCTGCTATAATCCTTGCCTTCAGTTCATCTTTGGTGTTACAAGGAGTTTTGTTGGTCTCTTGCTCAACTGCACCCCACATATAATAATCAGGGGGTTGCAACCTGGGGAGCTAGGTTACCAAATGTAAGTGGTGATGGGGTTGCAGAAATTGTCTGACAGCCATGAATGATTTCTCCAGCTTGAGTGACATGTTACAGAGTCCGGTTGTCAGACATAGGGTCTTCCAGATGCCACCGTCTTGACCCAAGACAGAACTACCTCTTCAAAGCACTTGATGTAGGCCTCCAAATTAAGTTTGAGGCTCTATCAAACAAATTCTGGAGTTATTTTCTAATCAGAACGATCAGAGTGAGTTTTCCGAGCTGCTTTACCTTCGTAATCACCATTGACTTATCCAAGTCTTTCCGAATCCTCTGCACTGTTCTGAGATTGACACCCAAACACTCTGAAATGTTTGTATTGGAACTTCCGGCGCGAATGCGAAGCAGTACAGCATGCCGTTTCAAAGTTTCTGCATGCTTCTCCAATGTATTTATATTTACTAAATATACATTTTGTAAGAAGGATTTAGAAGAATTAATTTCTAACAAAATTTTACATCTAAATAAGTAAAACCCAGTTTGTTATTTTTCAAAAAAGCATGTAAATCGTCAAAATATACATTTACAAAATATACATAAAAAAAAGATAGCCATATTTGTAAATTTAATTAATTCTAAATGGCTGAAGAAAGTCACTAAACAAAGAAAACAATTACAGATGAACAGCGTTGCACAAATCAATATGATGATATCAAAGTTCAAAACGTAATACTTTTACATAGCAAAAAATTAAAAAAGCAATTGCTAAGTCATAGAAAATTCAGTGGCAAAAAGTCAAGTGTAATGACTTCTAAAAAATATGGTTTTAAATACGATGGAAATATAATTGCTGCAGGTTATTTGAAATGTTCTTTTGAAGCAAAAGTTAAATTTAAAATCCAGTAAAGATAGGTTGACTCATTTTGAGTAAAAATATTTTTCCATCTCAAAAGGTTAAGCTCATTTAGTCTCTACATTAAATAGGATTTTTTACCACAGCAAAAAAACTAAAGAGAAAGAAGAAAAGTTGTGGAGGATTTCAAGCCTCTTATCCTCCATTTTACGAGTATTTTTAGAGGCGCTAACGAAAAAAAAAAAAAACAAGACTCTTCTTCTTACTCAAAGTGAAATTTGTAAAGAAACAAACATTTATTCAAATAACAAGAAATATTTTTACAGTATACAACATGTACAAAATGCAACATTTCCCTTGTGCGATTGAAACTAACAAGGCAGATTAACAGTTCTTATATTTTCAAAGACAAAGGAATTTTATTTACTCTTTTAGAGCAATAGTTCCAATAAGTCAATTATTATTATTATTATTATTATTATTATTATTATTTAGCAGCAGCAGTAGTAATAGTAGTAGCAGTATTTGTAATTATCCAATCAAACCGAGCCTTTTTACAAAGTAAATTTGATAGGGTTTTGACATATGAGCTTATCATTTGCAAAGTTTTGCTAATACATTTTTATTAATGTTTTTCGTAAACTAACTGGCTTCATTATGGCATAATTTTTTTTTTCAGCATCAAACTTGGGCCTGAATTTTTCTAAGTTATTCAACTCAATTCTTAATGGTACAAGTACAGATTTTTGTGAAAAGCGTTAGAGTTATGGTGTGATGAATAGATAGTTTTTCTTGTGCACGCCGGGAGTCAACAAATAATGGCGGGGGTCCCTCACATACTAGCATCAGAAATTAGCTTCGTGTTCACGGAGATAAAAACATCCTTGACAGGAAATAAAACGTACAGAAATAACCGGAAAGCATGGTTAATTGCATACAATTTATTTATATTTTTTGTGTGTATTGGTGCGTGTATTTTTAGGTTACAATTGTTTCATGGTCATGTAATGAAAGGAAGAAGTTACTTCGTATTATTACTCTTCATATCGCAGAGAGAAGTCAGACACGTATCGTCCGTACAAAGGTTCGTGGTGAAGAGATTGAATTTAATGTCTTTTGGCGGGATGTCCGTATTTCCGACAGTAACATTTTTTGTTGCATGCTGGAAGATATTTTATTATTTTTATTTTTTATTTAATTTATTTTAAACAAAGTTTTAAATTTTATTGTTTTATTTTATTTCATTTATAATTTTCATTATCATTATTTTATATATTATTTTTATTTATAATATTCATGCTAGACAATTGTTCTCTTCTACATCTATCTTACATATAAATTTCAATATTGTTGTCACATATAGTCCGGTGCCTCGGATTTATATTTTGAAATTCTTGATAAAATCCAAAGAAGAATCAGCAAAAACCTGGCGTCACATTCTCATCTCCGTATTGTAGCTTCCTTGTGTCGTTTCTATAAATACCATCATTGTAATTCTTCTGATGAACTTTCCTCTAGGGTATCTAGACTTTATGAATTTAAGCGCAGTACTAGATTGGCGGTAAGGTCTCATCACTTAACAGTTGAACTGGTTAGATGTAACCGTGAATTCTAACAGTTCTTTTCTTCAGACTTCTCACTTGTGGAACTCTGTTCCGGCTTCATGCTTTTCAGCTTACTTTGATCTCCAGAATTTTAAATGCAATGCCAGTCATTATCTGCCGTCTTCTTCATTACTCTTTTATTGTTCTCGATCCTTTAATAATGTTTCTCTTTATTCTTTCATTCTCAGTAACCCTTTTTGTCTATTATGAAAATATGGAGGACAGGTAGTAGTTCACCCTAGACTTGAAGAGTTTATGATTGTAGTGATTAGGGAAGCACCCCCGCAGTAGTCTATTCCACAAAATAGCAGTTCTCCAGAAGAATCTGTCTAAATGGAACTTCTTTCTCATCATTGCAATTTCAAAAGGAATGAAGATGATTCGCTTCTGTGTACATGCCCTGGTGGTTCCATGATGTGAAAGTCTGAACTAGCGGAACTAAGGAATCTAGCTTGTCTGAACATTTACCATAGAAATAGCACTAGACTAGTGAGAGCCTAGCAACGTTCCATATGTGAGAAAGAGGCTGTAGGGTTTATAAGTACTTCCACTGAATTTTCGATACCTAAGGTTTAAAATGAATTTTAAAAAAATGAAAAAGCATTCTCGAAGATTTCATTTTTAGCTTTAATTGAAAGCTAAATGATTAAATTTATTATTTCCAGTAAGTAAAATATTCTGGTGTATTTCAAATAAAAATTATATAGATTGGAATGTAAAATTTTTGCTCGATTTTTAAAAAAAAAATTTAAACGGCCATTTTCTTAATTTTAAGAAATTTGTAAACAAAACCAAATTATCGGTTTTAAAAGTCTTCCAAAAATAAAATATATATTTTTGACACATCATTTGGGTAAAATTAGAAAATTTGAAGTTAAATTAATCTGATTTTAAATAAATATTACTTATATATAGCATAAAAAAGTAATATACAAGCATTTTTTAACGACGGGTCTTGCTTTTCTCTGATCTTTATTGACATATTGATATCTTCCGAGGTGATGACAGCTCTTATGGATGACCAGAATTGATATAAATTTACGAAATCTAAGTGAACGTATGTTTTTTTTTTTTTTTTTTAGTTTTTAACTACCTAGTGTTATAGACAAGCGTATGGTTGTAAGAAAGAAATACGACAACAGTAGAAATAGATTTACGTGGTTTATTTCAACAGGAACGTGAGGGTTTGGGACAGCTACCTTGTGGTAAAGTTCATAAGCCGGCTTTCGGATCTAGGTCGATCTCTCATAGTAGTTCACACATGTTGACGGTGGTTGGTGCTCTCCTGCTGACAGCTGCTGAACGCTCGGCCTGACCGTGACAGGTCTCCTTGTGGCTACCTGTTGACTGGCCGTTGAACTTCCGTGTGACCCCTTTTATAGTGTTTTTTTATAGCTTAACAGGCTCGAAAAACGAAGCGAGTATAATTAGGAGGGAAGCATTTTTATTGGACGAAAAATAGAGCACTTTAAATATTATGTTATTTTTCGACTGGAATACGTGTGTCGGGAACATTCGTGAAGAAAGATAATGGTCATTTTGTGACGGGGCTTTGTTCCGTTTACATCCGGTTCTCGCTCTTGAGTATTTGCCTGCAAATCAGCCGAGATATGTCTTATTTTATTTTATAACACTAGCCATTCTTAAAAATTAACATAGTTTCAGCAATTATTTAATATTTTATTGATTTTTAGTTAAATTTCAAAATGCTTTATGAAATTTGCGTTTCGTCTCGAGGTTCATAAGTTTACTAATTTAAACAAAAAACTAAAACTAAAATAAAAAATATTTAGTGAAATAATAATTAAAAATGTAAAACTTACTTTGAAATTTTGAAGAGATGATTTGCAAAGTTGCAAAGACGTTAATGACGAAAAAGAACTGAATAAAGAAAGTAAAAAAAATTCAGTAAGGTGACCATTGGGTAGCTCCATTTCTTAAGTGTTTTTTATTGTATTCCCTACACGCAATCCGTTAGTGGCCCGCTGGCAGGCGCCGATAGCAACGCCAGCCTCTGGTGGCAGCCACCGGTGGAACTCTAGTGGTCGGTCAGTGGTAACACTGACGAGACAAACACGCCGGTGATCCAGCAGCAGTAAACGGTAATAATGGTATGCCACATAGTTGCAGAGTGGTGGCTTGCCTGTATGTTTGTTTATTCACTGCTAAATTTATTTGAATTTTTCACAGGTGCGCATTAGGCACTCATGAAATAGTTTGCGATTGAAACCTGCAGCAAGTGACCATTTTTTGCATTAGAAATGTAAATAGAAAAATCGTTCTTAAAATTTTTTATTAGTTATTCAACTATGTATTGATCATGAATCCAAGGGCGATAACTTTATGGACATGTCACGAATTACTTCCCTTGATTAATATTTTTTTCTTTCTGTGTGACTTACTACACGTATCTTTTTTTTCACAAAACACTCAGCTCACCGTAATGAATGTAACCATTATTTCGATTTAAAAAATACTACATAAATTAAAAAAGAAAGCAATTTACTATGGCGAAAGTATATAAAAATTTCTTTAATGTCTAAATCATCCACAATAAATTCGCGTCCATGTTCTTCTTAACAATTCATTTACCTCTCTTGGCAAATCTTCTTATCACAATGTGAGATAACAAAGTGATAAAAATATAAAGTAAAAGAAAGAAAAAAACTATGTGAAACTGGTTAGACTATACGCAAAAACATATATTTAAAAAAATTATTGTTTTAAATTTCACACTCTCCTTTCACGTTGTGCACATGTGTAGTTTGTAGTGTGTTACTGTTTAGCCAATCTGTATCGGTGACAAACTAAAAACTGACCCTCTACTATTTTTACTAAATCAAATGCAACAAAAACAACAAGAGAAATAATCAAATAGGCAGATATTTGTCTTAACAGAAAATATTTCTATATAACAACAGGTACACACGATATAATAAAGTTGTTTAAAACACTTTAGTGTTCTTGGTTGTGTGATCAAGGGTAATATAAAATGTGTTATGCTATAGATCTGGTAAGGAATTAAACAGTTTATGTTGATGGTGAAATTAAAGGAAATAGATTGCTTGGTTTACTGTAGAGGTGTCTCGCTTCAACTGATATAGTTACGATTTTCTTTATGTTTTTAAGAGATTGAGTGAGTTGGTTTATGAATCTCGTCTTGTTTGAATTGGTCACTAGATGAGTTGATGTTGAAAAGAAATTGAATTCCACAAGCCGAGTTGATGTTAATAAAAAATAATTTTTAGCGAGGATGTTGAGTTTCATGGATTCGTGTGATGAGTTGGTTATTTTAATTGGTTGTATACTACTTTTTTATGCTAGAAGTAAGTAATATTTCTTTTAAATCAGATTAATTTAACATTAAATTTTCTAATTTTACTAAAATAACGTGTCAGAAATTTTGTTAAATATTTTTAAAATCGATAAATTTGTGTTTGTCTACAAATTTCATAAAATTAAGAAAATGGCGGGATTCAAGAAAATTTAAAATTCCAAAATTAAATTTGACATTCCAATGTATATAGTTTCTATCTGAAATACACCAGAATTGTTTACTTAATGGAAATAATAAATTTAAATGATTAAACTTTAAAAGCTAAAATGAAATCTTAAAGCATGTTTTTTCATTTTTAAAAATTTATTTTAAAGTTAGGTATCGAAAATTTTGCCGAAAAAAGTGGAGGTCCCTACAACCAATTATTAACGATTGGTACTGGTGTTTTTATCCAATATTTGATCTACGTGTTGATTGACGAGTGACGACAGCTACTACGGATGACCACAAATTAAAATTATTAGAAATCTGAGTGAACGCTTTTTTTAGTTTTATTAGAATAAAGGGACAAAACTCTATTTATAATAATGGCAATAAAATTAGATAATTCTTTAAACTTTTTTTCTATTATTTACATAATTCTTTAAACTTTTTTTTATTTGCATAATTCTTTAAACTTTTTTTTTAATATTTAGATAATTCTTTAAACTTTTTTTTAATATTTAGATAATTCTTTAAACTTTTTTTAGATAATTTTTTAACCTTTATTAATTAGATAATTCTTTAAACTGTTTTATTAATCAGATCATTCTTTAAACTTTATTTATTAATCAGATCATTCATTAAACTTTATTTATTAGATAAATGTTCAATCTTTTATTATTTAAATCCAATACCATAAATAATATTACAAATCGCTGTTATCTATAATGGTGAAAAGACTTTCAGAAATATTTTGTGGCCCTAAAAAGGGCCGTTTTTAACTTTCATTGCCTCTTTCTTCGTCACCATTGCAGAGCTAACTTTCGAAATGCAAGTCCTGTAAAACATAGTGCCAACTTCGTATTTGGTCAAATTATAGTAATCAGTTACATCATCAACATATGCAATCATATAAAAGTGATTGTCATATTTTTTGATGTAACCGATGTACTCACAATTGATACCATCAATTGTCCAAATATGTTTAATTGTGCGTCCAACTATATTGCCTGTTAGTATTTGTTTCAGGACTTGTCCCTGTTCAGGAAAGTTATCTTCCAAAGAATCAATGTTTAGCTCTTTCAATTTTTTTTGCACTTCAGCCCTTTTCTTTTTTTGCTGCTGGTCTTCTTTAAGTTTCAATCTTTTGAAAATTTCTTCCTGAACTTCTAGCTGCTGCTTTTTCTTTAGATTTGTCCTTTGTCTGCCGTACATTAGTGTATGCGGTATATAATGATGGAACTGCTCAGCATCCAGCTCATCGATGAATTTCCTTACACGATTTTGCTTGGCCTTTATAACGTCACTTATGCTTGATACATAAATTCACCGATGATGCTTTCAGCGAGCATAGTGTGTTGTCTCACCGATGTTAATAGACTTCTTGGTGAAGCCTCTACTGTCTTGAATGTTTTTTTCATACTGCCTGCTTAAAACCTCCACAATCCCTTTTAAGCAGGCAGTTATCATGTTGCAAAATAAGTGTTCATTTGCTGGGGCAATCAGTAGGGATGATGTAACATTCTCTGGAAGGGTATTTCCAAAGAAATCTGTTGTGGAGGCGAAAATGGACATAGGGTTGTTGATGAGTACCTTCACATTTTCAATAACTCCCTTGACAATGTTCATAGTGTCATAGGGGTCTTTTTGATTGTCAACACTAGTATAGAAGGTACTCATCCAAGGTCCTGATAGCATCTTCCCTATGATTCCCAGCACTTGCATTTCAACAACAGCAGCTTCTTCCATTATTATTTTCTGTACAGTTTTATTTGTTGAGGAAAGTCCCAAAACAAATTGCCTACATTGATCGAAAATGGGAAAGTAAGTTGGACCTAGATGAAAAATTACATGCAACCGATTCCCTTGAAATTTAGTGATGATATTGGACCATGGAATACCTTGTTGTTTGATAAAGGCCTTCATTTTTGGAATAAGGCCCAATTTATCACTATATCTCAAGGAATTGAATCCTGCAAGAATTCGCCATGCTAGGCACTCACTCACATTCACATTTTCCTCGCAATCACTCAGGACCTTCCTCGTTTTTGTTGCCACTGTCTCCAATGGATGTAGATTGCAATGAAGCTCTATCTGCCACTCCTTTTCCAATAATGCCACCGTCGAATGGTTAACAGGAGCCCGGTCTCACAAGCAGCATTTTATTTTCGAAAGTATTATTTGCAAACTGGCATCAACACTTATGCCAGTAGACGATGAGCCTGCTTTAGCTAAGTTATTGATGCAGTCACAAATATGCTGCTTGTAGTCCATAGCAGTTCCTCCAGGAAGACATTCCAGTGACACAAGATGGGCGGCTGAAGGAGTTGTTAACAAAACACAGTTCACATGTTTGCCATCTTGTGTGGTTGAGTCGAAAACTAAAGTGCAGTTTTCTGCACTTTGCACAGCAAGGAACGTCTTCACATCTGAAAGAAAGCCAAGCTCCCCCACCATTCTATAAACTGTCGTATTACTTTTTCCGAAAGAGCAGTGATCCAAGGATAAAGTTCTTGAAACTGCTGTAACCAAACTGGAAGCATGAGAAGCAGGAACTCCATTCAAAAGACAGTTTCCTGTTCACGAAAGAATTGGAAATTATTTTTTTTTTTCAGTTCACAAATTTTTTTGGAAAGTAAAGAAATTTTTGGATTTTTTTTTAACAATGTTTTTCGCATGGCAACTACTTTGCTATATTTGGACAAAGGAATTGTAGCAGACAGGGTTGAAGTTGTAGCAGCAGACACATTTGAAGTTTCAACTGGGATGGCGGTGGAAGAGGCAATGGAAGATGTGGCAGAAGAAGCAGATTGGACCTCCACTTCACATTTTTTTTTAAAATCAGAAAAATTACCTCCAAAATTTCTTTTTTTGTAACATTCAGAAAGTCTCTTAACTGAATGTTTCGAAATAGGAGGGAATCCATTTTTTGAATTCTGCTGGTTGGCCCATTCTGCAATCTTCACTAAAGATCCATATTTATCAAAAAATTTTTTGAAAATATGACCACACTTGATTGGTTCTCGTGTATTTATACACGCATAACTTTGAAGAATTTCTTCTGTTCGTTTCACCATCTAAAAATTAAAAAATTAAATACAGGTAAGCAAATAAAACAAATTAATTTGGAAAATTTTTTTATAACTAAAATATTCAGTAATCTTAACGAATTATTAAACAATTGCTAAAAGGTTTAATTAACAATTTCTTAAATAATTAACACTCAGTCAATTTTACGGTTTTACCGTACGGTACCAGACATAAATTTTATATTCCTCAATTCACGGTGTTTAAAAGTTTTCAAAATAACTTTTTTTTTTTTTGTAGTTTTCAATGAAAACTAATTTCAAATGTGAATGGAATAAATAATGTATTAAAATAAAACTTACAAATATAAATTTAAGAAGAAAGAATTAATTTTTTAAAAAATTAGAAATTATTTATTTTCTTTTGTCTTGTTTTCCGTTTCTTACCTTCTTAATCTTATGTTAAATTAATTAATAAGAAAAAAATTATTTCAATGAAATATTATCCAAAATAAAAGAAAATCCTTTAAAGAAAAATATTTAATAAAAAGTAATTAAAAATAATCACAACTTACTTTTAAAATTTGAAGAGAATTTCTGCAAACACGTTAACGATGTGGATCTGAACTGGACAGAGGAGAGAAATAACTGCGGTGCCTGACGACACAAATCACGTGACCTTTTTAAGAATTATGTCGCGTATACATTTCCATACATAGAAATTATGAACGTTTTCAATAAAAATTTATTTTTAAAATTATTTTAAAAATATTTATGTGTAAACGACTGTTATGTGCTTTTCAAAGTTCGATTTGTAAATTTACATTTTCATTAACGTTATCATTGCATTATGTGGGCGAAAGAAATAAAGAATTTTAAAAGATTTTTGAAGTATTTAAGACGTTAATGAAAAAAATTTTTAAAATGTGGAAAAAATTTACAAAAAATACATTATTCATCGAAAAAAATTCATTTCTTCACAAAATAATGTCCTTAGTATAACGTATCTACAAAAACAGGTGGAAGCTTTTCTAATTAATTAAATGTCATACTTTTTTACATTTTTTTTTTTACAATTCAAATCTGATTTTCCATAAAATAGTAAATGTTTTACAAAAAAAACTGGTGATTTACTTTCTACAAACATTCCTGTTTATAACTAATAAAAAAAATCCCGCGCGCGCATATTTAATTTCTTGAAATTTCATGAAAATATGTAAGTGGGTGGAAACATGTTTAAAAAAAAAATCTCTTTTTAACAAGATTTTCTGAAAAAAAAATTTCAAAAATAATAAGCCCTGAAAATTTCATTAAAATCCAAGAATTATTTGATTTTTGCAAGAATTTTTAATCGTGATATGCCGCTTTTTTACGTAACCTAATGGATATACCTATTTTAAAGATTTTAAAATCACCTCCCCACGTGGGCATCATGTGGCACAAGGCCGGTTTAACGTGGGATCTCCGAGCCCGTGGGCTCGTCCAAAAATATGCCCATTGAACCCATATAAACGGGCTCAGGGTCGGTTTACCTCCCCGAAAGAGAATCCGCCCTTCGGCGTAGCCTCCTTCGGGTTCCTCCCCGGCCGAAGGCAGAGAGTTCAACCGATCAGCTATTTTAAAGACTTACCAAGTCGCGTCGAAATTTCATATTTATGAGTTTTCTTGATCACGTGGGAGGCTCGAAAGAATGTTTATCAATTTGGCGCGTTGAACTCTGAACAGGTCAACTCGAGGTCAATTGTGCGTGCGTAGGCGGAAACATGACATTATTATTTATGGACCAATCGGAAAGCATTGTTTCGTACTAAACTCTGGAGCCGATTTTAATGGGTTCAGCACAAACTGAGAATACTTAGCTGTGATGATCTTTTAACAGGTTTAAAACAGAAAATGTAGAAATCTAATTCTACAAGTTACATAAACGGAAACATCACTTTAGTTTACTCCGGTGAACTCCTAAGCATTTTTTTACAATGGTGTTCACTCTGTACAAAGCCCAAGAACAACTTGAAGGAGATGGTTAAAGAGTAATAGGCGCAGTTTATGGGGGGATGTGAGGAAGATAATGGTTAGCCCGTGACTTGAACAGGTTAAGATTGTAGTGATCGGGGAGTCAGTTCCATAAAGTAGCGATTCATGGAAAGAAGCTGCTCGAGTGGCACTTACATCTCACAAATGGAATATGAAGGGAGTGGGGATGGTTCGCTACAATGTGCATGGTATGGCAAATCTTAGCCGTGCAGGTTAGAACTAGTGGAACTAAGGAATGTAATTTGTCTGAATAGTTGCTGTATAAATTTTCATCTGTGAAAAAAGGATTTCATGGTGGAAAATAATTTGTCACCCACAAGGACGTCAAGATGCTTTTGAAGGTTAGAAAGTGAAGCCTGGGCAGTTTCTGTTTATATATGTCAGCAGTACTCCATTTTTCGGCTTGATCTATCTCTTATAAAGGTAAAGAAGACCAGGAGTCAGGTACTGGTGCGGGACAGGGAAGCAACCATTTTTCCAGCTTCTTAAGCGATGAATCATATTTACGAGTTCCATTTGAGGTCTCAATAGGCGCTCAAGGCACAGTGTCTCCCCGAGGGAACACACATTCATCGCAATCGGTGAAAGTTCTGGGTCTGCTAGGTGATGATGAAATGCCACTAGTTTGGATGTGATCAGCTAGTTTTTATCCTCCCACTGAGCTGTTAGAGCAAGATCAGAGGAAAGATCAGATGCCAAGCTCTGGTTATCTAGATTTGGGGAATTGCAGCCATATACCGTTGTGTCATCAGCAGAGATATTCATAAATAAATCGAATATAGTCTTACGTAGATCATTTATGTAAAGTAGAAAGAGGATTGGAACGAGAAGCAGACATTGGGGGAAGTGTGCGTTGATTATGAATGGAACAAGTCTCCTACTACGTCGTTTCCGGAGATAGATATTGTAGTAGTGGTTACAGTGAGCTAAGGCTGCAGCACATTCAGGGATGAGACAGGGCTGGCTGTTTGTTTTCTATAAGTAAAACATTAAAAAAAATCTTGATTGCAAGCAACAATTCTACCCATTAAGAAGTAATTTATAATTGAGAAGAGTCTTCCAGTGATTTCATAGCTACAGAGATTGTGCAGTAACCTCTTATGCCATACTTTGTTGAAAATATCCAGTGTAATCATCCTTGATATGTATTTGTTGTCTAATGTCTCACTGATTTTGTGAATAATGGCAGTTAGGATATCAGCAGTGAACCGTGTCGATTGAAACCTGTACTTTTTGTCGCTCAAGAGGTTGCCATTCAACAATCTTCTTGTTGATTATAGGTTAAAAAAGTTTGCTAACAACACTGAGGAAGCTGATTAGTCTATATAGTATGACAGGGATGAGTGCTCATCTGCATTCTTGAAAGCAGGACATACACTTTACACAGACTTATGAGATGGTGGGGGGTTCTCCTTCAAGCAGCCATTAAATAATTACGGTAAGATAACTTCAGGTTAATATTCTTAAGGACAACCACACTGATTTTATCTGAACCAGTAGCCATCAAGACTTGAATCTTGATACTTCTTTGGCTGTAATAAAAATATTACTTAGTTCATACTCAGTGAGACGAGTGAAGTCAGGAAGGGGATAGCCTTTGTTATCTAATGTTCAGTTAGAGCCAAAGATCGTGGTAAGGAGCTTCACCTTATCTGATAATGATGAGATGACGTTGGGACCATTTATAATAGTAGGGAGAATTCCAGAACTCCCAAGATCCAACTTGTTTACCTTCAATCTTGGCCTGGACTGCTTGTGCATAGTTACATTGCTTGCAGTTCTGAATGTAACAAGTGTCCTACTACGTCGTTTCCGGAGATAGATATTGTAGTAGTGGTTAGAATGAGCTAGGGCTGCAGCAACATTCAGTGATGACACAGGGCTGGCTGTTTGATTTTTATAAGTAAGACATTAAGAAATCTTGATTGCAAGCAACAATTATATTGAAATTAAAATAAATATTTAATGTTACCAATTTCGTGTTATTATTTTCTTTGAGTCTAGGGTCAATTATTACCTATTCTACATATTTTCATAATCCTACATTTACTTTGTGGAATAGACAAATGGGGTTACTGAGAGTGAAGGAACAAAGAGACACATTATTAAGGAGAGAGAACAATAAAAGAATAATCAAGAAGACAGCAGATAATGATTGACATTGTATTTAAATTTCTGGAGATCAAAGTTGGCTGAAAAGCATGGAGCCGGAACAGAGTTCCACATGTGAGAAGTGTGATGAAAGAAACTGTTAGCATAGAACTTACGGTTACATCTAACCAATTCAGCTGTGAATTGATGAGACCTTACCGCCAATCTAGTACTGCGCTTAAATTCATTAAAGTCTAAGTACTATAGAGGAAAGTTCACTGAAAAATGATCTTTTTGTTTTCTGATCTCAAATAAAAATAAAACAAATCTGAATGTAAGGATTTTCAAAACCTAGCTTGGTTTGTGCAAATAGTTTTCAATGCTATTTCAGTATATGATCTGTAATGTGTACAAAATAATAATAACTCCTTTCACCCCCTCTTCAAATTCGGAGGAAAGAAGAAGAAGAAGAAGAATTTGTGAGCCTACACGAAATTCTTTTTGATATAAAATGAGGAGAAAAATTAAATTAATCAGAAGAGTGTCTGAAGTCATATAACAGATTTTGTTTCAGTTCCTCGCAACCAGCGTTGAAGTACTCGCTAGTGTACAATTACTCGCCACTTATATTATCGGCCTCTAACCAACATGCGGGAATTCAAAGAATTTTCTTTCAACAATCCAAGAAAGCGAAGTATTTCAAATTATGTCTCTTCGTCTGCTTTTGAACCTATGCAAACCATATATTCCTTTGGTTAGCAACAAACTCTCTTACCTGTGTTTTAAACATTTTTTTAAATATTATTTTGTGCCAGATCATTTAATCTGTTGTATGAACATTTTCCTCTTCATGACAATACATTAAAACTACAAACTTTAAGAATTCTGATTTATTTTCCTGAAACTACTGGCACTATCTGAAGCGTTTAAATTTTGGAGCAAGCCATAACTTAAGTACTAAATTAAGAACTAGACGAGGTATCCCTAGACATGGGCAGCGGAATTTTATTCTGTAGATTAGGTAAAGGGTTTAGTTCGGAAGTTTTTGTAGGATATCCGGATCGATATACACCTGATGAAAGTGAGAGGGTATAGCAGCTGAAACGTTTTTTATAACAACAACAAAGAGGTGAACAATAAAATGAAATTTTAACAATTTTGAAAGAAAATTGATTTAATTAAAAAAAAATTAAATTTTTAATATCACTTCTTTATTCACGAGATTGCTAAACAAGAAATTATTTTTTTTATAAAGCTTGTTATGGGGTCTGGGGAACTTATTCCAGCCTACCTAGTGTGAAAATTAGGTAAACTTATTTTAACGGACAAATTCTTAATCGAAGTCCTGCGACTTACTTCATACAATATAAAAAAATGATTTACCCGGCACTGTTGGGAAAAAAATTACACTTTCTGTGTACACTATTATGCAGTTAGAAATTAACATAAATTATAAACTCACGGATCGACTATCGTTTTTCAATTTTTCTGTCGTACTGGGAAAATTTATTTCGATCTAAGACTATTTATTTCTAAAATTGATGATTAAATTAAATAATAATAACTATTTTTTATTTTGCTAAGGGGAATAACTCGTATTTTGTTCTTGTAAGAATAGCTTCCCTTTGAACGTTAAAGTTAATAATAGCATAAAATTATATATTAGTAATTAATTAATATTATTAATATTGTAATAATAATAATAGTAAAATAATTTTGGTAGAATCTTGACTGTAACTTCGATTGTTGATCGCTTTATCTACAATCCTGTTTTTCTTTCTCAATCTGCTAGACAAAAATAGTGAACTCAGAAACCGTTTGGAAGCTATTTATGCCTGTAAAAGCATAATGTCACAAGCCATCCTGACCACAGGTTTGAGCAAACAGGCCTTGTTCAGCTATTTATGTGTTCTCTCCCAGAAACTTTAAATAAAGTCTGCTCAGTATAGTTGTAGTATAGTTGGGGAATTATGCAGTATAATATATATATATATATATATATATATATATATTTGGTTGGATAGATGTGAGTTTGTGACCCTGGGTTTCACGCTTTAGCGATCGTCAGACAAACTGATTAATGTTTTAAAAAATTTGGCTTTATGTAGATTGCGTGTATTGGTGTTATTGTGGAAGTGGTGGGGGAAACTTTGTCGTTTTGTCATTCATCGTACTAACGCAAACATTGATGTATGCAGACACATATACATACTTGGTCGTCTGTCGGGACTCATACATATATAAACATATGTGGGCAGTTTCGGATATGACATATGTATGTATACAGGTGGTGTTATGTCTATACATATGCATTTGTATGTTGAAATTTAAACATTGGAAGTGTGGCGGAAATGTCTCGTGAATGTATACATGTCATATTATGTATTTTTCCGCTGAAAAATATTTCCTCGCATTAATCAGTTTGTCTGATGATCGCTAAAGCGTGAAACCCAGGGTCACAAACACACATCTATCCAACCAAATATGTTAGCTCTATCTCTGATATTGAGCACTTTTTAATAAGTACCGTGCATATAATATATAAATAATTATACATATATATATTTATTTATATTTATATACACTTTTCATATATATATATATATATATATATATATATATATAATTTAAATTGTGTGTATTTAGGCAGCATATTTTCATTTATACACGTTTCATTAAATAATATAGACAAGTGTTGTCTATTTATTTTATGTAAATTTTTTTCGTATCTTCTGATAAGTTTGATAACATTATCATTAACCGAAAAAAAGAAATTCACAATATTTATCCATTATTTTTTTATTATAATCTAAGCTTTCGGCTTACTCAAGCCATTATCAAAGATGTAATTACAAACATATCAAACAATATACGGACACGACAGTGATGATAGTCTGTCATTTTTAGTTTACATAGTGGATCACTAAGCAATGATGAACACCCGCATATAAGATGCTAGAAGCGAAAATCGCACCGCATCTCATGACGTCACACATGACTACACGAAAGTAAAAAAATTTGACATAAAATAAATAGACAACACTTGTCTATATTATTTAATGAAACGTGTATATATATATATATATATATACATTGATGCATGTTTCATTAAATAATATAGACAAGTATTGTTTATTTTATGTAAATTCTTTACATATCGTCTGATAAGCTTAATAACATTATCATTAAACAATATATTAAATAATATATTTATAATATTTAAATAACCTGCAAAGGGTTGATAGATCATACAAAATGGCTCAATCAATCACTAGAAAACAAAGCAAAATAAATAAAATAAATAAACAGTCAAAGTGTACAAATAAATGCATACCTACAACAATATGAATTTAATAATAATGATCAGTAATAAAATAACTGATGAAGGAATAAAAAATATACTGAAGTAACTAATAATAAGTGATTAAAAAGTTAACAAACAACCTTTTACAATAGCAATAAAATAACTGCTGCCAGCCCATAATTATTTCTAATGAATAGCCATTAGTGTAATTTAAAATAACTATTCCTGCCTATTTCATAGCCATTAAAATAGTCATCCCTGGCAATTTAAGAACCATTAAAATAACCATTCCTGCCTATTTAAGAGCCATTAAAATTAAACAATAAACCGGAAATAACTGACCTTTCTACCCATTATGCCCCAATAACTAATATATATAAATAGTTGAACTACTGTCCAATGTCCTGAAGATTGCAGTTAAGCATGAAATAGACTCTTACCATTCAATATATATATATATATAAATATACATATATATATATATATATATATATATATATATATATATATATAATTTGTTTTTTTATAAATAATAATTATATCTGCTCTACTTTGTATTGAGCACTCTTTTAAGAATAGTAATTGTTGGTTATTGGAATTCATTCCGTATATACCAATTATATACTTGGTATATATATATATATATATATATATATATATGTATACATGTATGATTTTAAATAAGGTGTATCTCAGCAGAAATACTTCTTACAAACATATATGGTTAAATAATATTGACAAGTTCTGCTGTGTATCAATTAATTTATTAAATTTTTCAAATTGCTGAATTAGTTCTTTTATTATTTGTCTATATTTCTGAGATGAGGTATTATGTACACTATTTACATTCTTCAGACTATCATCCCCATCTTTGTTGCCATATTTATCACAACATTTCGAACAACAAAGAACAACAAAGTGTGTGAGTTTAATACCTGGTTAAGGCAGTGGAGAACTTGGAGAGGAGAATTAACAGAAGATAACTGGTAACTGAATCCATTAAACATGGCACGTGGAACTAGAACAGTCTACCCCAGCGAGCAAAATAAAGGGTTCAGTTCGACATTCCAACCATTTGAAGTAGGTCGGAGCATACAATGGCTGAAATGTTGTGATAAACATGGCAACAAAGATGAGGACAATTGTCCGAACAGTGTAAATAGTGTATTTCTTTTATGCTAACAGTAAATTTAACAAGGTTCATGTTTATGATAGAATAATATAAAATAAAAATAAATATGTACTTTGGCAAATTTACTGATAACATAAAACAACTAATTTGGAAATTTTAAAAATTTCATTAAATAAAATTAATACAGAACTTGTTGATATTATTTTACAAATATATTTGAATATTATATATATATATATATATATATATATATATATATATATATATATATATATGACTTTAAATGCTATTATAGTGGATACTTGTATCTGAAATAGATGTACCGTTTTTATTTTTACTTTAAACAATGTTTCTTACATTCTAATAAAGAAAATGTGGATTCTAGAATACACAGACCTTTTAAAGTAAAAAAAAATTGGGTTATCTATTTCAGCTATGAGTATCCACCATGATAAACTTTTGATGTAATAAAAACGCCTGATTAAAAATAAATCCATTACACAAACACAAGTATATAGATACTTTTATTTTACTTGTATTGGTTATGTGCCATGCATGATATACACTTAGGCGATCATGTATCTTTCAATACATGAATGACGAGGCAGATTTTTTTCCTGCAGTAGGTTGCCATTTCTTTTTGCAGTAGACCAGTTGCCATCCAAAGCTATAGAACCTGGTCTGTCCTGCTATTTACCCATAGCTGTGGGGAGAAGAAGAGGATTCATACCTTTCCCAAGGGTATTAGCATGTAAGTACATTAGTATGTAATGGATTTGACTGGAATATGAACTTGGCTTTCCAATTCCTCACTCTAAGCTGCTATCCATTACTTCACAGACTTTTAATAAAAATATGCTCATTGGCGTTTGTTTAGGTTGCTATAAAAATGATTGCGTTGAAGAGGAGAAGGTAAAATAAATTTTAAAAGTGATCAGAAAGCTTTTTAGTTATGTAAGGTCGGCTGTGTTTGTAAAACTTTACTCCTCCACAAACATTTAATTTTTGATGTATGGCACAAGGTTAACAAGGGAGTCAAAAGATGACAACATACATAAAACAATAACAAAATATTTATATATAAATAATACAATTATTAAGAATAAACTGATCAGAATATAAGCTGAGTTTCAAAGTTCAGTAAAGTTAATTGAACAAATAAAAATATTTCAAATGTTCCTTCAAAAGAGTGTCTATTGATACGGAAATTTTACAATGGGAAATAAGAGTTGCTTACCCTTAACTAGGAAATTAATTATTTGTAAAATGTAAACTGTTCTTTGAAAGACAGAATTTTTTTAATTAGGTCTCACAATGAAAGGAGTTTGTTTTTTAGAAGAAATGTTTTTTGTGAATTAGTTAAATGTTTTGTGTAATATGAATATTGTGAGAATGTATTTGATAAAATAGAACTTTGAATATTTACTTGAAGTTTCAAGAGGTTTGATACTAGATAAAATTTAGTTTTTGTATTTCTGAAAAGAATTACAATAAATCCTGTTGTTAAAAGAAAGTGTTCACCAAGAGCAAATTTTGTTAAATAGAACTGAGTGAGAATGTTTCTTGAATTATGTCCTTAAGAGCTGAAAATGTGTTCTGTAAACTTGTAGCTTCAGGAAAAATCTTTTTCTTTAATGTAATTTCTTGCTGGTGAAGAATTGGAAAATACTGTAATATCCAAGTTAAATTTCTTTAGCGTGGCAATGATGTTGTGGAATCTTCCACAACAAACCAGCCTTACTTCTTTTTAGGAAATGCACTCTTCCTATCTGGTAAGTAACATTCTACTTTCATATAATTATAACAAGTATTCATTGGTCAATCACCTCCAATCTTGCTTGATGATTGGTCAGTTCTAACCAATCAAACCGCCTGCACGCAACCAATCTATTTTTCCCGCATTCTCCGTTTGAGCCTCCCACGTGGTACACGACCATTATAAAAACCTAACACGTGTAAACTTCCTCGAGTTTTTCTCTCACATGTCTCATTCCTTGCTACCAAGTGCCAAGATGTAACCTTCAGGAACTCCCGTCTTAGTCATTGCTGACCAGACGTTAAAGACAATTACCAACATTCATGAACTCTGAAATCACTTCTGAACTTTTACCTCACAATTCCAAACTTTCTTAATATGAACTCCGGTACAACTAATACCTAATCAAAGGGACACGACTCTGTCCTACCTTTTCAGTTCGCATGCATGTACATCAAACATTAATAAATCTAATTGTAATGTTTTGGAATCATTCAGTTCAGTTTTGTATTTTATTCTATGTGCTATTTACGTCAAGTATAAATTGCATTGCGTTCATGCATTGTCCTTAATCACATCTTTCTTAGCCATCACATATATTGGTAACTCAATCACTACAACAATGATAATACAACCGCTACATATTTAGTGATCCCGTCGGGAATAAACAATAATGGTACCCCTATCGCTACAATGTGTTTGGTTGACTTTTTTCTTTTGTTTCACTGATTGGATATGTTCATGCTCCTTATTTATTTGGTTGTCTGTCACATGACAGGCTTCAGCCTGCCATTCAAAAATATTGGCGGCAAAAACCTGATTACATAGGTGTCTTTCATATTTATTGTTATTCAGTCAATCAGCGATAAGAAAAATACCAAGGTCTGTGTGATCCACTTTTTGCACAAAATTTTCACTTTTTTAAGAAGACATATAGTAATTGCACTGCATTATTTTTTAATCAATGATTTGTTGAGAAAAATTTTAAAACTGAAGTGGAATGCTAAAAATGTAACCTGTCCTATCAGAGGTAGGACTTATTAAACAAATACAACAAAAGTTTTATTCACTCAGTCAACTAGGTTTCTTGCATTAACTTATGTGCAAATACCCTTGGGAAAGTTATGAATCCCTCTCCTCCCCAAAATATGGGTTAAATAGTAGGATGTGTACTGGAAAAATCACTGTTATTCTAAAAAATATTGTCAATGTTCACTTACAAAAAATAGAATTATTTTTATAAACCAAAATATGTTTCAGTTTTAAATAAACCACAAGAGGTTGGTAAGCCGTAATAAACAACTCAATCAGTCATCCAGTCAAATGATTACAGTGATTACAAATGCTAAAAGCAGATATAGAAATTCACTGGAAATTGTTTTACCATAGAAATTTATACAACCTTATCACAGGGTTATTCAAAAAGTTCTAAGCCTCACCCAGAAAGAAGAGCCATAGCCAAACATTTTTGTTATGGTAACACATCATCATTTCTTCTAAAATTAGAAGAACTAATTGAGATTTCTGTCTTAATTTCTGTGCAGTTGAAGTCCATACAAATATGCGACAAATATAAAAATGGACAAAACAGAGGCCCAAGCAATCATAAAGTATCTACTAAAGAAAGGTATGGCACCCATGAAATCCATAAAGACATAGTACTGACACTTGCTGAGGATTTTCCTTCCTATATAACTGTGAAGAAGTGGGCTGTGGAATCCAAGCAGGGCAGGGACAGCACAGATGACCCTTAATCAGATCGTCCTAATGCCTCAAGTTGATATCATTCACCATATGGTTTTGCATGAAAGATGTCTTACTGGCCAGCAGATAGCTAAGTCCTTAGGCATTAGTTCTGGTTTGGTCCTTAATGTTTTAACTGAGATTTTGGGTATGAGAAAGCTATCTATGGGGTCCAAGAAGCAGAAGCTGAAAAGGTTTGACATTTTCAGGACACTTCTGACTCACTTCCAGACTGGCCCTGAGAATTTCCACTATAGATTATTAACTCAAGATGGAACCTGAGTTCAGCACTTTAAACCTGAATCAAAGATTCAAAGCAAAGAGTGGAAACCCTCTGGTTCTCCACCCTGAAGAAGTTCAAACAGGTATCATCTGTTGGCAAGGTGATGGCTTCTGGTTTTTTGAATTCTGAAAGTGTAATCATGATAGACTACCTAGAAAAAAAAAAAAAAAAACTATTAATGGACATTACTATGAATCAGAATTAAGACAACTGAAGGAAGCAGTCAAGTCAAAACGTAGAGGGAAGCTGAGATTCCAGATGTGCTCTTGCTTTGGGATAATGAGCCTGTTCACACTATTCAGGTTGCAGTAGCTGAAGTAACCAAATGTGGCTTTGAATTGCTACCCACTCCCCACTTCTTTATTCACCAGACTTAGGTCCATCTGACTTGTTCTGTTTTCTAAACTCAAATTTCCACATGTGTGGTTACCATTTTGGAAACAATGATGAGATGATACATGCTGCAGAGAAGTTTTTGGAGGAGGACCAGGACTCCACCTTCTTCCATGATGGAATTGCAATGCATCATTAAATCAAGTGCATTGATGGCAAGAGGGAGTATATTGAAAAATAGTGAAAAACTTGTTTCTTCAACTCCTTCTGGGTGAGACTTAGAACATTTTGGAGATAAGATAAAACTTTTATTCAATTGAATGATTACATATTCAGCAAATTCTGGTGATAGGAGACAAAATGAAATAATCATCATGGCAGTATTTGAATTGGGAAGAGTTCTAACAGAGGACAGTAAGTGCAACACTGAGATCCGAAGTTATATTAGGATGACCAAAGATGCATTATGAAAGCTAAGCAGAGTATTATGAGACCGGAGGATTTCGTTGGTAACAAAGAAAAGAGTATTGAACTGCTACGTGAAATCTGTCCTCCTTTATCACAGCGAATGTCAGATGAAGAAGAGACTTGAGGCAACAGAAGTATGGTTCTACAGAAGGATGCTAAGGATATCATAGACCAAACATGTGAGCAACGATGAGGTTTGGAGAGTATGCAAACAAAGAGGCAACTTATACATAACATCAGGAAGAGGCAGCTGAAATTTCTGGGACACATAATGAGAAAGGAAGGCTTGGAAAATCTGATACTCACAGGGAGAATAGAGAGAAAGACAGACAAGGGAAAGCAACATGTGGCATACTAGTGGGCTTAGGCAAGTGGATGAGAGAACAGGGTCTGGGAGAAGTAGCAAAAGGACAAAACTTATTGAGAACTACAAGGGATATGAGGAAGTGGAGAGCCATGATCGCCTACAATCTGAAGGGAAACAGCACATAAAAGAAGAAGAATTTGAAGACAACATTTCAGTGCTTTTTTCTTTTTTTTTATCACTGCATAGCAACCCCCTACAATCTGAAATATGTCTTGGTTTTAACCCTTTAGCATTCAACACACTCATACCCACCCTGTAAATTTCGGCTCTCAAAGTCACACTGACTGCGTGTCTTCCTGTGTTATTTGCATCATATACTATGGAAGAGGTTACATGGAGTGGGATACAGTGGAATGAACATTGTGAGCTGATATTTATGAAGTAGGTTTGGGCAGCTTGAATGCTAATGGATTAAATAACCTACAAAGGGTTGATAAACCATAAATAACAAATCAATCAATTAATCAATTGACCCACTGACTTTACCAGTATTCCCCCTCCCAGCATGTTACTTTCAGCCAGTTAATATTTTGTGCAGTCAGGATGAAGCAATTTCTGACTAGGCTCAAAATGTTGCAATTTTGCTTTGTAAATTTTGGCATTCAATTTTTCTATTGTTGTGTATTGCAACTCAGTAGGAATGGGTTTGTAAGTGGTCAGTAATGAAGACATGCGTCTGACAGAAGGAGGCAATTATAAGTATAATGGTTAAAATATATTCATTTGAAAAACCAATTTCTATCAAAATAGCTCTCATTCTTACCTGTCATTCATTTTCCAGTTTATGTGGGACCCTGAAAAACAAACAGAAATACTGAATTATTCATTTCAATGATATTTTTGGATTTCACTGAAAACAAAATTATTCAAACTTTTCAAACTTTTAATATAGCAGTCATGCAAATAATGAAAGATTGAATTTATGACTATATTAAGAAAAAGGGATTCAGAGAAGAATTTTATCAAGAAGTCCAATGTTTTCTTTTGAGTCATTTTCCCCTTCTTCATTGGTCGTTGTCATCTACTTTTATTCATTACTGTTTTTCTGTGTTGTGAAGATTCACAGAAGATGTAATTTTTAGTCTTCAATAATTGTAAATCTTTCCTGAGAATTTCTCAAAGCCACTTTAGCTCCCAGGCTCATTTTGAAATCAGAACTCAAGTATGATGCACTTCCCACATGTGCACCTCTCATAGAGTAAGGTATGATGCAATTCTTGCATACCATCTCTCATACAGAAAGGTATGATGCACCTCTTAAACCATCCAACCTCTCATTGGGCAAGATAAGATGCACATTTTGCATACCCTCATCATATAGGGAAAGGTGATGCACCTATTGTACCCCCATCTCTGATAGGGCAAGGTATGATGCAGTTTTTGCACCCCCAAACAAATAGACTACTCACAAGCACACATGAACACTACACAACATAGGAAGTGTGTGTATGTGCATGTATGTATATATGAATATATATATATATATATATATATATATATACATACATATATATATATATATATATATGTATGTGTGTATATATATATGTATATGTATGTGTGTATATGTGTATGGATGTATATATGTGTATACTAATTCCTTATAATAAGACAGTATGTATGTATACATAAGCATACTAACGAAAGCATACCTGTCTATTAGGGTGGCTAACCAATCCCTATTACAGATGCTCACTCAGGCACATTTGTGTTTGTTCAACACTCACAGAGCCCACTTGTGGTTTATACTGAAACTATGCTGTTACAGTTTCTGGGAGAGAGTGTGTTATCTAGCATGATCAACAATCTGAACAAAGCCAGCACACTCAAACCCTCAGTCACGATGACTTGTGAATTTGTGCTAGGGTAGCTATCACTGCCCCCACAAATCTTCTGTCTACCCAATTTCATTCACAATTTCATTCACTTCTTCAGGTAATTGGAATTTCAAACTGAGCCCTTTATTTTGTCGACTGAGGTAGATTGTTCTAGTTCCACATGCAATGCCTCTTTCAGAATTCTCAGTTATTTCCATTTAACTCAATTAGCCAAGTTTTTGGTTCACCACAATACACAGGTATTGAACTCACAAATATTTAACTACATTGTTGACATGGAAAACAAAAAAACAAACTCTTAGTAAAAAGGAAATTACCACTTTCCACAAAGAGGCTTATACATGACCATTTCTTTTTTCAATTTTGGATTTGATGTAACTATGACAACAAAACATTTCACTTTCATTTCTTACCATGGTAAAGTTGGAAGTTGAAATGCATTGTCAAAAACTAAGAATTTTTTCCAATTGTCATTTTTAAGCCATATATATATATATATATATATATATATATATATATATATATTATAAAAAAAGGCTCGAATACTAATATTCCATGGTTATAATTTATTACATTGGAATCGTAATTATGGCCCAATTCATCAAACCTACAAATTTAAAAAGAAATCATAAAATACAACTCCAGGTATAAAAAATAAAATTTTAGTGAAAGTGTATGTGTGGGAGTGGGAAACAAGAGCAAGAGGGAAATGTATGAAAGCTTTAGAGAGAGGTGCAACGGAATAAAGAAGAAAAGGAAAGGCCTAAAGGTGAAGGCGGGGATTAAAATTTAACAGAGAAGTTTTAAAGAGAGGAGTTAAATAACAGTTTAAATGAGTGAGATACTGATAAATATGAACACGCATACATACATACATATATATAAGAGCCGAAAACTTCAATATAATTATTTGAATTAAATTGAGTTAAAGTAAGCTCTGTTCCATCTTCAAACGAAATTTTTTTTTGGAATAACGTATTTCTGAAATTTGCGTGTTTCGAAACATGAGACCTCTTATGTCGCGAGTTGGAATCATATTTTTAAATAAATAATTATATTTATGCTCTACTTTTGTATCTAGCACTTTTTTTAAAAATAATAACTAAAACACTAAGGAACTTTGGATTATTTACCTAACCAGTTCTTTCCTATTTTCTATATATTTACACACACACACACACACACACACACACACATATATATATATATATATATATATATATATATATATATATATTGACCACTAATATTATCTATCTATCTATCTATATATATATATATATATATATAATAAAAAGTTAATGGGCAGAATTGGATTAGACCAGGAAACAGTAGTATCAAAAAAGTGCTCAATACACATATAAAAAGATAAAAATTTAACATGTAGTGTTTTTGGGTATAAAAAATTAGGAGATCAGCCAATTGGCTCCTTTTCAGTATCTTCAGGTGATTTTGGTCAATTGATTTCCTAATGCTTTGTTTTAAAGAAAAATAAAAAAAAAAAAATAAAAAAATTTATGAATGATATATATATATATATATATATATATATATATATATATATATATATATATATATATATACAAATCCTGTAATTAGAAACCATTTGTCATTTGGTGTCTTGGTGTTTATTTATGTCTTTGCTTCACACACTATTCAGACATCATTTTGTTACCAACTCGTTGATTGGGATTTATTGTTTACTGAACACATTTTGCCAATAAATCTCTATATGAAACATTGAAAATTAATAAAAGATATATGTTCCAGTGTAAAAATATGGATTTGATTGATGGAAAAATAACACAAACCACTTATACTGGCTAAGTGAATACATTTCTATTGTAATTCCTTTTCTCCTTGTTTCTCATTAAAGCTTTGCTTCAGAAAAAAAAAATTCTTTTAAGTTTTGCTAATGAAGAATATAATGTTTTTCTTAACAAAGATGAGATATTAACCTAAACAGAAGTTGTCTAATGAAGTTGAGACTGGGGGGAAAAATAGATTTTATCTCGTAGCTACAAATAATTTCCATCTGAAAAATGAATATATTTTCATCTTGTTATTTGATTTAATTTTATTTTCTCATTTGTTTGGTAGCAGAAAGATTTCTGGTTTCCATTTTGTCATGTTGATGTTTACAGTACGAATAAAAATTAACAGACTTACATGATGGTGAAAAACCAGTTTCCATACAACCACCAAATATTTTACTGCATCCAATGATGCAAAATAAGGCCATATCATGTTGAAACACCAGTTCTCATACGATCACTGAAGTTAAGCAACATTGAACCTGGTCAGTACCTAGATGGGTGACTGCTTGGGAATATCAGGTGTTGGATGTGCAGGTGATGTAATGGATAATAATTCAAAATTGTTAATTGGAGAGCTGATTTCTAATTTCAATTCAGTTTGTTAAATTTACTTACATACAAATATCCTTGGGAAAGGTATAAATCCACCTCTTCTCCTCCCCCCAGCTATTGGTTAATTATTAAGTCTCATATTACGAAATCTTTAACAAATAAATTCTTACAATCCAAAAATATTTTCAGGTTTTAACTAAACTGCAATGGGTTGATAAGCCATAGACAATGAATCAATTAACCAACATAGAATAAACAGATCTGAATAAATGCATACTAAATAAAGAAAAAAAAAATTTTTGTGTAACAAAGGAGAAAGCCCAGTCTTGTTTGTTGAAAAATCAAATCAAAATTAAAATCAGCTTGATGTTAATAAAGTGACTAAAATATGGCAATTTTTGTCCTTGTCTACCACTCTTGACCAATCAGTCTTTTTTGCCTTAATAAAAGAATGTTACTTTGAATAACAGGCGGATTCTTTGGTTCTTTGTGGGTGAAGAAGATAGTTGTGCATTATGAGTTGTTTTGTGATGTTAACGAACACTCTTTGCCACTTTTGTGATGTCAATGAATACTCATTGTTACTTTCGTAATGCTTGTTGTAGTAGAGACTTTGTAATCGTGGATATAACTATAGTACACTGTTAAACAATGCTGGTGTCAGATGCCTTTGAGTAGCACTCACACTAATAGTACTTGCTCGATATTACTTGCTTGAACAGTAATCCATATAGTGATCCGAATAAAGGAATAGTATAGTAAATAAAGTAGAGAATAGCAGTTTGTATAGTAATAGAGGATAGACTAGAAATGCAGATTGTTAGTCATCAGCTATTTCCTACATATATGCATTTCCTCTATGGTCATGTGGTCTACTTAATTTAATTTTAGCTTGCTTACTAGCGATCTATGTTCAAACTCAAGTGTCAGCAGTAAGACTTTATTCCTGTATAACAAGTTGTGAATATGGATTTTTGATGCCTTAGTATTTTTGACTTTCAAATTGTAAGGCTGATTTATGACCCTTGGAATTATGACTTCAGGGTTTAGATTTTTGCAATCTGAGCCTCTCCATTGCTATATTCTCACAAAATTGAGTATGCATCTTAGTGGCTTTATTGTCTTGCTTGGGGTGAAATGATTAAAATCAAGACAAAACAACAGCATATTTTACATTTTGTTTCACTGTAGCAAAACAATCAAGTAGCAGCCTACCTTGAAATCAAAAATAAAAGTGGCTATGTGTCGTGTGCACTTTTTTGCTAGGCTTTATATAGGTGGAAATAAAATGCACACATGATTGGCATGGCTAATTTGTATGCATTAGCAAATCACTGCATTCAATAAAAACAATGATCAAATACTTTTATGTTAGTTGAAGGTGTAAAAGTATGAGGATTGGAAGCTACTGAATATACCCTTGCAAATCATATATATTCTGCTATCTCTCATCCAGTTCTGTCCTACCTGAATATTTGTTAGCAATGAATTGCTCTGATGTCTTTTATAGTTGTTCAGAAAATTTAATTGTATTATACAGTGAATTCTCTAAAGAAAAGAATAAATTGGTGTCACATATGGTCCAGTGCTCCCACAATATATTTATAAATATCTTATATATATATATATTATATATATATATATATATATATATATATATATATATATATATATATAATAAAAAGAAAGAACAGTAAGATATATAATCCTGTGTTCTTATAGATATTTTATTTTTACAAAATAGTGCTCAATGCAAATTTACAGAGAATTAATATTACAAATTAATTGATTTAAAATATGGTTTTTGCTACACAGTTCTAACCATGTTTCAAAACATGTTTTGAAATTTGTTTAAAACTGTGTAGCTAAAAAAAAACATATTTTAAATCAATTAATTTATATATATATATATATATATATATATATATATATATATATATATTTATTTGATAAAATCCAAAGAATCAGCAATATTATTAGTCCTTATCTAGTGTCTTGGCTTCAGTCTTTTTCCGGCCACTATAAAGTTGTGACTTCTTTATCAGTACTTTCATAGTAATTGTTTGGATAAGCTCTTTGCTATTGTACCGTGACTTCATGAATTTAAGCACAGCACTAGACTGACAATGAGGTCTGTACAATTTACAGTTGAGTTCGCTTGATGTAACCATAAATTATGCTAACAGTTTCTTTTCTCACACTTCTCACTTGTGGAACTCCTTTCCAGGTTCATGCTTTCAAATTAACTTTAATTTTCAAAAATTTAAGTGCAGTTTCAATTCTTACCTTTTGTTTCCTTAATTCCTTACTGGATCCTCACCTTAATGTTTCTTTTTTCTCCTATTTTTTCATACTCAATAATCCTGCTATTTATCTAGAGCTCCTTGATCAAATTCAAATAAGAATCAGCAATATTATTGATCCTGTCTTGGTGACTCAGCTTCATTCACTTTCCCATCACCATAAAGTTGCCTCACTGTGCCTTTTCTATAAATACTTTCATGGCAACTGTTCAGATGTGCTTAGACTTTTTTTGCAGTACCAGACTGTCAATGTGCCTAGACTTTTAAAAGTTTCTTTTTAATTCTCTTCTGGCTCCACCAGACTTTAACCATTAAAATTTAAATGCAATGCCAATTCTCACTGTCCTCTAATTATTCTTTCTTCATTCCTGTTCCTTAGTAATGTTTCTGTTTTCTAATTCATTAACTAGTAAACCCCCTTGTGTCTTATAAAGTTCTTGTTTATTGTGAGATTGATTAATCAGTTTCTTTGCTCTCAACATGCTAGGCATTCTGGGGTTTATGTAACAAGTGGGTTCTTGTGGGTTGTTTCATCTTCAGTTTTGAATCCATGTTCTTTCCTAAACTGGTTGCCAACTAGAGAGTCCAGTTTTTAACCATTAAAAATGGATTTACCTTAGTAAATGCTAAATGCCAATTGCTTTCTATCTATCCTCTATCTATATATATATATAATTATTCTTCCTTAGAAAATAGGAAGAAAACGTTAGGTAAATAATTCCTTTAGTATTTTTGTTTTTTATTTTTTCCATACAAGTAGAGTTAAATTATAATTATTTAACGAGATTCCTTCTAATTCATGTTTCAAAAACGAGAGCTGAAAACCTCAATATAATTATTAAAATTAAATTCAGTTAAAGTATCAAGCACTGTTTCATCCTCAAGCGAAAATTTTCGTTTTTGAAACATGAGAACTCTTATGCAGTGAAGGAATCATATTTCTTTTAAAAATAATTATATATATATATATATATATATATATATATATATATATATACAGTGATGCATTGAGATACAAGTTTAATTCATTCCAAGACTGAGCTTGTAACTCAAAAGGCTCATATCTCAAATCAATTTTCCCCATTGAAATTAATGGCAATATTTCTGATCTGTTCCAGGCCTATTAAAAATAACCCTTGTTTTCTTAAAACTCGCCATTTTTTTTGTATTTGTGGGCTTCTTCCAAGCAAAAATGTGGGAATAAACAAGAAATGTAGTTTCCAAACAATAAAATAAAAGAGAATAAACAAATTGTAAAGAAATAAACTGTACTAAACAATGAAGTTCAGACGAGTCATATCCCAACTGGCGGAGGGGTTAGAGAGGGACAAACAGCTAGCCTAGCAACCGCTAAACTAGCCAAGCAACAGTTAGCCTAGTCTACAATATCAAAGATTAACTTTATCACTTAATTTTTAAATATTTTAAATTTTATAATTTTTTATTTATCATCGATGTTGAACGTTTATACTGTCTTGCCAAATCCATTACTCGTATGTATTCCTCATGTTTTTTTATAATTTCCTGCTTTGCCTCACACAAATCGTACATTTTGGCTTTTCACCATTGCTCTTTACACTTACTTTGTTAGGGCTCATGGTGTCACTGAAGGAATTTTGCAAAATAACAGTAAAAAAAATATAACATAGTGAGATAAACACATGTACTGTGAGTGGAAATATTTGCAAATCTTGCCACTTGTTCCAACTAGCACATACTTAACTGAAACTTACTTGTATTTCAAAATTCAGCTTGTAACTCAAAGCAAAATATCGCCCTAATTCTGGCTTGTATTTCCAAAGTATGTTCCTATCTTGTATATATTTAATACAACCTTAGAATAAGTTACCTTAAAAAAAGTATCTTTTATTCAATTTTTATTATCATTTTGCTGCCATTCACCTTCTGGTAACTTGCATTGCTATTTCCAAAGAAGCATTATACATTATTCTGATAGTGTTGCTTTTTATGGTAACCTTTATTTGACCATTATACTTTTATAAAGCTGTTTAATCGTAATCTCTGTTATGTCCATAAATGGAGGAGCCAGAAAATAATCAATAATCAGCAGAAGTTGTTTTCTTTTTCTTTTTTCTCATAGATATACATGTTTTTTTTTCCTCAAAAATTTCATCTGAGCTTTTATGTGTTTGTCTTCAAGATTATGTTGTCACCCTGTAGCATCTTCACCTTTTATTTAATTGACAGGCTAAATCCAATGCTTCATCCTTTGTTTGACATTGCGTTTAGAGAATATTTGCAATTAGAATTTTCACTCAAAAGGATTTATTATAAAACTTCTGTTGGTGATTTTTCAGAACTTCTATAAAGATGATAAGAGAAATAAATCAGGGTTTTTTTTTCCGAGACAAGTCATTGATAATCATTCTTACTATGAATATTATTTTAACACTTCTAACGTCTACTTCAAATCTATGCTCCTAACGTCTCCAGCTAAATCTCAGAATTTTTGTTCACTATCGATTTACTTTTTTCTCTCAATAGGAGTTGATAGGTTCACCTCTTGTCCAGTCTACACTCTTCTCTAGTCTTTTGAACAGGAGTAGAGGTTTATCATTTGTTTCCTGTTTAGAATTGGGTTTCCGGTTCCTTCTAAAGTCTACTTCAAATCTATACTTCTAACGCCTTTGACTAAAACTCTGAACTTTTACTTACTATTGATTTACTTTTTTTCCTCAATAGAAGCAGATATGTTTGCTTATCATTCACACTCCTCCCCATCTTTTGAACAGGAGTAGAGATTTATCATTTGTTTCATGTTTAAGATTGGCTTTCTGGTTCCTTCCCTTCTCTTTTACTTCCAGTGACTCCCTTGTGACTTGGTGGCATTATCTCTTCGCTTGGTGTAGGGTCCTGTAACCCACTACCTTAGGCCTTGTACAAGATGAACATTATTTTTTTAAAAAAAAAAGAATATTTTCTCAAAATTTTTCAGCTAAAATGTAGGGGTAACTACATAATTAATTTGGCATAATCTGAAAATTTTTCAAATTTTTAAACCTAAAATTTATTGATGCATATTATACATAAGAATTAGCATAGCATTTTTTCAGATTTTTAAGCCGAAAATTTAGGGGTAAATATTATAGAAAAAATAAATATTAATTTTTATCTACCTACATTTAAGACCATATTTGAAATGGGATGACCAAAAGTATGTTTTATTTTCGGTCCAAACTAACTAATGTGTAAGAAAGTTTAAAATCACTCACCAAACACTGCATTTGCTTGTTTTATTTTAAAAGAAATATTCACATAGGTATTAAGTACATTTTAGTTTTCTTCTTTGCTATCTGTGTCAAAGTTCAACGTCATCACAGTTCCTTCTGTATTGGCAGCATTGTTGATGACTTTGCCATCTTCGATGTCCCTGTCATCCACAAAGTCAACTTGTTTTTCTTTCTCAAAAAGATTACCATCTTCACTGACACTGAGTGCATTCATGATGCAGCATTTTTTTAATCTTTTTGCCAAATGCTTTCTGCCAGCCTTCCTATATGCATGTATAAAGGAAACCTCTGATCGTTTTCTCTAAATACTGTATAAATTTTGTATTTCACAACATAATGCATACCATGTAAATTATTATTTTTAGTCAATATGTTATACAATGTTGAGGCTGAGCCAGGATAGCAAACTACTGGTCAGAAAACCTTGTGGGTATCAAATTCTGACAGTAATGGAATACCTTTGTGTAAGTTTTAAATATAAGACTAAACTGTATGATATAATGGAATATGCGTACACCTGTGTTCCACCTCACTGGAATATGATTGGCTGGTGTCCGTCATAAATACCGACGAACTTGTAGGTACGACAGAGTCAAGAGCATTAATCTGAGAGCTAAGTCTATAATGATGCCCATTGGACTACGCCATTGATCTACACTTCTTACCTGCGACTACGATCTGTACCAGTTGATTACTGCTACTGTATTCTTCTTGGTTATAGTAGCCAAAACTACTTAGCTACTTTGTTCAAATATATCCCTTTACGGGAAATATCACTATACAAAGGGAGCAGGAGGCTGCAAGAATTTTTAAGAGCCAACATGCCTTGCACATCCAGATTCTTTAGTGAGACTAGACTACTTGTGGTGAAATGCTAAGCCAAGGAGATGGTGTGCAACCCTCTAACCACCTTCCTTCTATTAACTCCTAGAATTGATGCTATCATGCCTTTCTCTTTTGTATATTAAAGTAAATATAATAAAATAAAAAAGAAATTGTACTTTGTTGATACAGTCTATGATGTGATATAATGATATATATTTTTATATATATCAAGAACAATATTGGGGAAAAATGTATGACAAAGTGGAAAAAGTTTTCATGTAACATGATTCATACTTTTGGACTTCATTGAATTAAATTTGTTATGTTGGTGTGACTATAGATGCTCATGAACAAGGGATGCTGGAAATTTAAAATTTATCAGGGTGGGATATCTAATTTATCAGGGTGGGATACCTAATTTATCAGGGTGGGATATCTAATAACAAAAGGGATGGAAAGAAAAAGAAAAAGAAAAAGAATCTAAATGAAATTGGCTAGATTAATAAAAAAATAACAAAAAAATACAGTTCTGCCAGGAATGGTGAAATATTGTAAGAGCCAGGTTACAGATTTACTGCAGAGAAACATTCAATCAAAACACTTTCTAGACATTTTTATTATAGTAAATTGTTTTCTCCTTTGATCAAAGTAGATGTTTTTATGCCAAAAATTGTGGTCAGTCTCATTATGGTGGGCAACCAATGCAATTCATGTATTGTTTTTAAAATGTCCCTTTAATTTTACCCTTAGATCTTACAATATTTACCATTTCTGGCAGAACTTCTATTATCACAGTGTGGGCTATCTTATAACAAAAGTGATGCCAACAAGAAGAAAAAGAATCTAAATTTAATTGGCTAGATTAAAAAAGAAAATTAAATTTTAAATTCCCAGCATCTCTCATTCTTGTGCATATGTAGTTGCCCCAACATAACAAATTGAGTCTGATGAAGTCATAAAGAATGAAATGCGTCACAAGAAAACTTTTCACTTTGTCATACATTTTTCTCCAGTCTATGCCATGGCTTTGGGGTTGGAAGAACTGAAGCCAGTGGTGTCATGGAATGCAACAAGAAAGATTTGATAAAATGTGAACAAATGTTAAATTTAACAGCTACAATTTCTAAAAAGTCAGTGTGCATTATATATTGATGTTTTTTCTACTATTTTGCAGCTAAAAGTTAAGAGTGTATATTATACACAAATAATTATAAGAAAGAATTATATGCAAATAATTATAGTAAAGTATTATACAAAGATAATTATAATATAGTAATATACACAAATAATTATAATAAAGTGTTATACACAAATAATTATAATAAAATATTATACAGAAATAATTATAGTAAAGTATTATACACAAATATAGTGAAGACTAATATGGCAAGCATTACAATCTTATGGACTTCCATATTAATAAGTTCAATGATATGAAAGCCATGTCCAGTTGCAGATAATTCTGGTTGGAAGTGAGAGTTTTGGGACAAAACAGGTCTCTAGTGTCATAAATAGGAGGGAACGTGAGTTAATAAATATTTAATACCTACAGGAAATCAGCATAAATACATGTATCTGTCGTATTTTCTATTCATATGTCATGTCTTTCAGAACATGGCTAATCATGGCTTAATTCTACAACTTCTTGTCTTTTGTTCCACTAACTTTTACTCCTTTACCATCTTTACCTAACTCTTTCTCCTTTACCATCTTTTTCTTCTTGTGGATGTGAATATGGTGTAATGGTTAGTGACTCATAACATGAAACATGATTCCGTTGTTACATTCACTATTGCCCAAATATCCTTGAAAAAGGTTTGAATCCATCTCTTCTCCCCCAATGGTTAAGTATTAGAACAGCCTTAGCTCTCTAGCTCTGGTTGGAAACCAGTCTAATGAGACATCAACTCTGAATTTAAAAACCACATGTAATGCATAACAATAGTACAGTGTTGGATATATTTATGATATCTTGACTGTGGTTGATAAGGTAAAAGAGGTAGGTAGTCCTCATTATGTAATTCATTCACAAAATTTATTAGGTATATTTCTCACTCTTTCTTTTTGGTTATCAATATGTCCTATCTGTGTTAAATTCTCCAAACCTTGTTGCCTCATATGACCCATAAATTTTAGCTGTTTCTTGCTTATTGGATGAGTCCATTAGTAGCAGCTTTTCTTCCAATTTGGATTTGCCCAATGATCCAAATATAAGCTGGTTAAATTTTTTTCTTTCTCACTTTTAACTTCTGATGACAGGAGAATCTATACCACTTCAACTTCTTTGGATTGTAATTAACTTCTACTGGACTTTTTGTTGATCTATTATCACAATGCTTTGGCTACTGTTCTTCAGCTATCAGTTAATCTGGGTCACCTTCAAGGAATTTCAAACTGATGGTTCGCACTCCACTACATATATCTTGTTTAGAGTCTGTCTATATTTCTGAGATGAGGTATTATGTACAGTATTTACATTAGTCGGACTATTGTCGCCATATTTGTCAAAACGTTGGAATTTCAATCACTGGGGTAGACTGTTCTAGTTCCACGTGCCATGTCAGTTATCAGTTATCTCCTGCTACTTTTTCCCTCTGAAAGTTCTCCACTGCCTTAACCGGGTATTGAACTCACACTCTTTCGATCTAACCAACGCCTTTATCCACTGTGCCATGTGTCCTTGAGGACATCTGGGTATGAATTTCTGGATATTATAAACCTAATGTTTTCAGCAACCATTTTTTACCAGTGCTCATATTGCAATTTTGCTGTTATCATTGCATGTTTTTACCAGAGCTCATATTGCAACTTTGTTATCATTGCTTTTCTCTGGCACTCCTTATTACTGGTTCCCATATTGTATTTATTTCTATGCTTGGTCAGCTTAGGAAAGGAATATAAAGGAGAGACAGGCTGCCCTCTCAAAGTAAGGCTTCAAGAACACCGGAAAGCTGTAACGCGAGGGGAAGTAGAAAAATCAGGCGTGGCTGACCACATATGGAGAGAGAAGGGAGATCACCGTCTCCTGTGGGATCATGTTGAGATCATAGACAGAGAACACCATTGGAAAATTCATAAATTTAAGGAATCAGCACATATGCTAGGCCACAAAAATCTCCTGAGCTGAAACGTTGTGACAAATATGGCGACAAAGATGAGGACAATAGTCCGACTAATGTAAATACTGTATATCTTGTTTAATTCTTATTTTACTACTTAAGTTATTGCTCTCCCTGTTTTCACTGAGTCCAGTACACTGCCATAACCAGGGATTGAACTTACTATTATTACCTCACCAGATTCATGAACCAATGCTTTAATCCACTAGTTTATTGTCCTGTGGGGTTAAATGAAGAAGTGTTCAGTTTGAAACTCCTTGTAGGTTAATTAGATCAACTTATTTTTTTTAATCAGTATTGTAAATTCAAATTAAAGGAACTTGGGAACATAATGGAAAGAGAATGTTTTATTCAAACTCCTTCATTCTCTATGTGTGCACCCAATCTGAAATGGCTGTTCAGCCCCTTCTGGGTAAGCCACCCCTTTTCTGGTTAAAGAGTTGCCAATGGGAGCAACTTGTGAACATTAAAAAGTATCACCCCATGCAAGGCAGTAAAGCCACTAAGACACAGGTTGTGGAAGAACTAGGAACAGAAACATTAATAATGAGCGGGAAGAGGAAAGAGTAATCAGGAGGACAGCAGATAGTAATTGACATTGCATTTACATTTTTGCAGGTTAAAGTTGGCTGGAAAGCATGGAGCAGGAAAGGGGTTCCACAAGCAATAAGTGTGAGAAAAGAAATTGTTAGCATAGAATTTACAGTTACATCTAGACAGCTCAATTGTAAATTCATGATAATCTTGATACTTAACCATAACCCTGATAAAAGCCAGAGGGCACAATAACTGAAACATTATGATGAAAGCAAGGATGAGGACAATTGTCCATATGTTCCACTGTCCATATAAAGAGATATCTTGTCATGTTCTTTTCAATACAGCTTAGTGTTATGGTAATTTACCCACTCATGCATGGATTCTCCCAGCTATAAATAGGAGCAGGTACTGCCTTTTGGTGAGTGAAGTTTCCAGCAGTCAGCTCTGACAGTTGAACTGAACATTCTTGCTGTAACACTCTCATTTGTATATGTTTGTATTATTATTTTCTGTTAATATATTTGTTTAGCTCAATTCCTGTCTTTAATTCTGACCCTAACAAGGCCACAACACTTAGTTACTTTTATTTTTATTTAAGGGTGATTTTTTTAACAAAGTAATAATATCCAGAAAATAGGGCAGCATTGCAATGTAAACAAATATTCCTTATTTTTCTGTATGATTGGTTCCTAGGTCATAGCAAAATTGATTTCCTAAGAATAAATATCTTCAAGCAATTTTATTTCCTTTTATTTTAATACTGACAATAAAAATTAACTTCTTTTGTCTTTTTCTTTCTAAATGTAAATCAGATTATCTTCAATATTATTATATGTGAACTTGAAAGCTTTTTACTTTATATTTTAACCTTGTTTTTTTTTTTTTTAATTTCTCATATTTGTTTTTGACTTGAAGCATTGGTGATCAATCATATGAAATACTACCTCTGTCCTCTCATAGTGTGCTTACACTTAGTGCCTGAAATGTTTGTGCAAATGTAACAAATGTTGTTGGACAGAGGTAGCAATTAAAAAGAATGCACTCAACCAAATACTAGCCGAAATAAAAGTCACTGGTAGGTTGTCACTTATAAAAATAGTTTTGACTCAAGATCTTCGCAAATGCTTTAAAGTGTCAATGTAAATATTTCTTTCGGACTCGTACTGTCTTTCATTTCCGTTTATTGATTCTGATACCTCAACAGTTCTGTCTGCTGAAGTATCTACCTTCCATTTTAAATTAAAAAAAAAATGGACTTATTTTAAATTAGATTTAAAATATAAGCACATCAGGTCAGAGAAATATTTCCTTTTAAACCCCAGACAACATGCAGCAAATGTCAAATCACTTCAGTCATTGCTTTTCAAGATATATTGGCTTCAGAGAGAGAGAGAGAAAGAAAAAGAGTGAGTGAGAGAGGATTGGAGTCAGAGTAAGAGAGAGTGAGAGAGAGAGTAAGAGAGAGAGAGAGAGAGACAGAGAGAAAGAGACTCTGTTATGTTAAAAACTTATCTTTATAGTGGAATAAAATTGCAGCTGGTATTGCAACTGTAACTTCATGGCAACAAAAAGCACTATAACCTATTAGGCTTATAGCAAGGCAATAAGATGCAAGGGGCTACTGGAAGTGAAAGAGGTAGAAATGACTTTAGGAAGGAACTGGAAATTGTATCTTTAAAAAAGGAATAAACCTCCACTCCTGTTTAAAAAAAAAAAAACCCCAAAAAACTGGGAGGTGTGTGAACTGGATGATAGGTGAACCTGTCTTATCCTATTCTTATTGGCTGAGGTACATTTTCAAATGAGCCATTTCTAATTGATAACCTCCTGAACCTCTTTTTTTGAGCAGTTTAGTTCTTTTATGCTCTTGTATCCCTTCAGGACAAAGCTTATCATGTCTCTTTACAACTTCCTATCCCTTGTAGCTATTAGCAATGTTTGTCTTTTGACTGTCTCTTACAATATCCATCTTCACATATACCAGAGATTAGTAAAAGAACCCCAGAGATTTCAAATAGGGATCTTCTAGGAAGATGAGGCCTTTCCACTTGGAAGATTAGTGTAAGCTAAGCTTAAGAAATATTTGTACTGATGATATCTTAATTATTTAAATTTTAGGGGTAAGAATAATATTAGCTATTTCCTTATAAGGAAACATTTGACATTCATTTACCTAGCAGCTTTTATGACTTTCAGTTGAAATTTATAAAATATTTCTCTAAAAAATATTTTTTTAGGAAAATCGTTTTTTCAAATCCACTAACTGTTATCACTCTTTCCAGTACTGATGGGGGCTTCCTAAAGGTAATGATGATAATAGTAATATTAACCTTTTCCTTATAAGGAAACATTCAGCATTCATTGACTAAGTAGCTTGTACTAATTTCAGTTGAAATTTATAAAATCTTTTTCTAAAATAAATTTTCTGAGAAAATAGTCTTCTCAAGTCCACTAATTGTTATCACTCTTTCCAGTACTGATGGGAGTTTCCTTTCTAACCTTTAGCTTGAAGTACAGGGTGTCCCATAAAAAAGCAAGAAATTTTAGATTTTCTATATGATGAAAAAAAAATTAACTAACATATAAAAAATTTAACTATATATTTTACTATATGAATGAACTAAAAAAATTAACTAACATATACATTTTTTAACCATTTGTTGTTCCAGGATGTTGCAGTTATCAAATTTTCAATGCAAGGTGGTTTTTCTCTTTAAGAAAGAACATCCGACTTGAAGACTGAAAAAATGCCAAGAAATTTTGCCAGAGTTCTTTATTTAAATGCCACATCTAACATTTGTTCTGTTTTAAGCTACTAGATTTCTATCTTTTGCTCAAATAGCTTTAACAAAAATACCAACAATTAAATAAACTGTACCAAATTTCCTGTTTTATTGTGGGGTGCCTTGTAGTATGGAACATCAACATCATGATTATGTTACAGTAAATCCCCAGATTACAACAGTTTTGACCTACTATGACTCATGCTTATGACACAATCTCCATTAACCTTATTTCCTAGTTGTATGCCATATTTGATTGTTGTGCATTCACTCTCTCCTGTTTATGTTGTGATTATGGAGACTTGTTGCCCTTCATTATAGCTCAAAAACATGTGTGACATCTTCTGATGGCAATGCTTCAAAGAAAAAGAAAGCCATCACCATGGAAATTAAATTACGATTATGTTCTGACTTATATGGAAAATCACATTATGATGCATCATAAGATATGTTCTGACTTATATGGAAAATCACATTATGATGCATCATAAGAACAGAAATCTGTTGTAAGTCAAGAACCTCTTGTATTATCTTCTTTTCGAGTTACATGTGATATATATATTTGCTGTTGTTGAAAGTCCTCAAGTAATGTGTCTTTTGTTATCTGGTACAATTCTTTCTGTTTCTATAGTTCCAGTCCATGTGATCCAAAGAAGGATGGTCCTTGCTAAGACCTATGGGCTTTATTTACTTGTAGCCAGTTTTATGTAGAATTGGAATGCTTTTGTTTTTAGTTATTTCAGGACTATAGAACAAATTTTCACATTTGCTTAGACATTTTTAAGAGGTGAAGTAAGGACAGACTTGTTTTAAAAACTGATAAATGGATTTCATCTCAATCTTAATATGACAGAAAACAACTATTCAAATGCAAAATTCAGATTTTTATGTATGACTTACCTCACTTATTCATAATAAAAAAAGGGTTTTGTTTATGGAGATAGGTTGTACTGACTAAATATTGATAAAATGCCACAATAAACTAAATAAAATATGTCTTGGTGACAGGGAACTGTATAGGAAAGGAAAAGAAAATTGTTGTTTCATTGAAGTAAAGAAATGGTCTATTGCATTCTAAAAGCAATTATTATAGTATCCATACATCAAAGACTTAGTGAAATCATTAAAAATACCATGACCCCAGCAGTATCTGTCACACAGCCAATTGAAAACCTTGTATGGTGTCTTCCTGTAGTCACTTATTTTGTCCTAAAATATGATTGGTCAATAGTTGGTGGGGTTTCACTTATAAAAAAAAATCAATTTCTTATTTTCTTCTATTTTTTCTTTCCTTATATTCTTCCCACCATTTTTCTCTTTCTCATTTTTTCCTTTTCTGTTTCTCTCTCTCCTATATACTGTATATACTCATGTATCATGTGACTTTTGAGGACCTAATTTTGAAGCTAATTTTAAGGGGCTCACATCATACATGAGATATAAAATTAGCATATGGACTGAAGGCCCTGGTTACACTGTTGACCAAACTATATATCCATATACTGTATTCAAATTAGCTTCAAAATTAGGTCTTTAAAAATCACATATATATATATATATATATATATATATATAGATAGATAGATAGATAGATAGATAGATAACATTCTGTATATTTAGTTAGCAAATGTTCTTTAAGGCAAATATTATTAAAGACAACAGACATTTTATGTTGATTAATTTTATTGATCAACTTTTCCAAATTATAAATGATCCATCTCAGATAAAAAGGAAATTCATGTCAGAAATTGTATAAATTAATTTCAGAAGATACATGGTCCAAGCTTTCAACTTTCTTAAGTCATTTTCAGAGTAGGTAAAGAGAAATAGTAAGTGTTGTAATGTGAGCAAAGAGTGTTGTGATGTAGGCAAGGTGCAATGTGTGTGTCTTATTATATTTTTATTTATATACATTGAGTATGCAAACTCTTAAATTATAATTGTTTTTATTTATAGTTGACTTTTTGTTGTATATATATATATATATATATATAAGAGGAATAACAAAGTACTGCAATTAAGCTTTTTATTTAATTTTTCTTGTGCTTGTACAAGTGATTTCTTTTTTATTTCATAGCTACAAAAGATAAATTTAAAAATTTAAAACAATTACAGAGTATGTTTGAACGTGTTTTTAAAAATCATTGTCACAATGGAATGCAATTTTTTTAATTTGTCTTTGTAATTTATCCCTGAAGATGATCTTCAGTATAAAAATAGACACAATATGTCTATATTATTCAATGAAACATGTTTGAATATATATATATATATATATATATATATTATCTTATACATATATATATATATATATATATATATATATATATATATATATATATATATATATATATATATATATATATATATTTCAAAAAAAACAGATCACTTTAAGTACCATTATAATAATTTATTTCACCAGAGCCCTTTTAAAGGATGCGGAAATATATATATATATATATATATATATATATATATATATATATATAGATAGATAGATAAATAGATACAATGAAGAATATAATTTGTTATTTGTTTAATACATAAAAAGATCTATTTTTGTGTTTAGGAATATGACATTTATACTCTTGAGGGAATACTTTACTATTTTCCAAAGAAGCCTTGCAATTGTTGACCGCAACCAATGTGTTTGATTCATGATGTTTCTACAACAGATAATGGATTGGCTGTGCTTGCATTGTTTCCTTGGAAGCACTTGTCAATTCCCTGAAAGAGGAATCACTAAGTCAATCAATAACTTAAGTGCTAGACAGCAGATCAGGTTTTCGAGTCAGGGAGTAAGAGAGAGTCCATTCTAAAATATGTGTGTTATTTAAACCAATTATTTGAAGTAAGGAAGAAGAAACCATGTGATTGAATTTCAGCAGCACCTAACGACTTTTGAGGTTATTAAAATGAAAAAAAAAATATTTGACAGGAATATGAGGCATTGTTTTGCCTTTTTTTAATCAATTCACCCCAAATGAGGTGATAATACCACTAAGATGCAAGGGCTACTGGGAGTGAATGAGAACAGCAAACAAGGGATAAATCTCTGCTCCTGTTCAAAAAACCAGAGAGAAGTGTGAACTGGATGATGTGTGAACCTATTTACTCCTAGTGAATGAAAAAGATAAATAAATAAAAATAAAAATTAAAAATAAATGGTGAATAAAATTTAGTTTAGGTGGAGATGTTAGAAGTATAGATTTGAAGTAGACTTTAGAAGGAACTGAAAACTGGGGAGGTGTATGAACTGGACGATAGATGAATCTATCTATTCCTCTTGGTGAAAAAGTTATTTATGAAGGTTAGATCTCTTGCAAAACAATGTTTCATAGTCTTGTCAGATATTTTACTTCTTGTGGATTTTGTATATCTTCCAACAAAATGTGTTTAAGCAAAAGAACACTAAATAAATTATACACTTCCTATTCTTATTAATAGGTAAGTAAAGTTGAATATATATAATCATCCACAGACTGTTTCACAGCTCCTCAGTGTGATCATTTCACCCCAAGCAAAGCAATAATGCCACTAGGATGCAAGAGGCTGTTGGGTGTGGAAGAGAATGAGAATACTTTAGTGAGGAGAAAGGACAATAAAAGAACAGATTTCATTTAAAGTTCTGAAGATTGTAGTGTGGACTCTTCCACAACAAGCCAGTTAACCCCTGCTAGGAAATGCACTATTCCTGTTATAATTTTCACCATCACTATCTTACAAATATATAACAAGCATCCATTGGTCAATCATCTTCAATCTAGCTTGCTGATTGGTCAGTTCCAACCAATCAAACCGCCTGCATGCAACAAATCTGTTTTACCGCGTTTTCCATCTGAGCCAGTCACGTGATTCACAATGATATATAAACAGAACATGTGTAAACTCCCTTGAGTTTCTTTTCTTTTCATCTCTCTCTCGCGTCTCATTTGCCAAGATGTAATCTTCAAGAACTCCCGTCTTAGCCTTTGCAATCAGACGTTAAAGACCATTACCAACATTCACGCAAGTACGAACTATGAAATCTCTTCTGAACTTTTACCAATTTGTACAATATACAATTCCAAACATGCTAAAGAAATTTATTCTTCCTAAATTACAGTTTAATAATTACTTTCACTTTATGAACTTAGGTACAAATATTACCTAATCTAAGAGACACAACTCTGTCTAACCTTTTCACTCAGTATTCATGCATGTATACCAAATACTAATAAATTCAATTGTTACGTTTTGAAACAATATCTTTATGAATCATTATTTTTCTATCTTGTATTAATTGTTGTGGATGGAAGATTATTGAACACACACAATTTTAAGCCTTCTGAAAATTCAAACCTTCTATTCCTTTCCAACACATCTCACACATCCGCAGCGGTAGGTTGTAAGGAAGGAAGAAATTGGAAGGAGTTACATTTACACACACAACACACACTATTACTCATATATATATATATATATATATATATATATATATATATATATATATATAAGTGATAGAAACAAATAGGAAACATTTATAAATATGTTATTAAATAAGAACAAAGAGGAAACACTTATCAATTTAGATATTATTAACTTAATTTGTACTTGGAAAAATGTGAAAACTCGATACTTAAAAAAAATCCACCGATGAAACAAAATTCATTTTTCTAGACACATTATTAAGTCATCAAATTCTTTGATAAATTCTTATGAAAGCTGAATGCACTTGGAAGACATTGGACAAATATGTCTAAATTCAGCTTGGATACTGGTCTGAACCAAAAAGATAAATAAAAAATATCTTAACAAAGAACTTTTATTGCTTTTTAACCAGACATATATAAATGAGAAATTGCTGCTCAAATATACCTAAATTTACAATCCAAACCTTGTCTCACCATCCATTGTACTGAAGCCAAAAAAAAAAATGTCGTCACTCAGTAAACAAAGAAAAAGAAAGCTGAGAGGAAGTAAAACGGAAAACAAATTTACAGTTAGATGTGAAAAGATTTAAAGTCACGGTACTTGGTAAACTATTGGACCAACCAAAAACATTTATTCAATTTATCAAGATAAAGATGAAAGTTTTATTTTCAGCATTATTCTTCTTCTATGGACCGTGTCCCTTCAGGCCTTTGGCAATCATGGCTCTCCACAACATCATGTCATTATATTTTGTATTTTGGCCATCTCTCCCAAACTATGTTCTGCCATCCATCACTCAAGTTTACTAGATAGGTTATATGTTGTTTTCTGCTGTTCATCTTGCTTTTAATCTCTACTGTGAGTATCAAATTTTCCAATCCCTCTTTCTGTATTATGTACCCTAGAAATTTCAACAGCCTCTTTCTGATGTTAAATATAAGGGTCCTTTTTGTTTCCATTTTCTCTAAAACTTTACATGTTCAGTCCCTGTTACTCTTAGCATTCTTCTGTAGAACCACATTTCTGTTGGTTCAAGTTTCTTCTTCATCTGTGAGGAGATTGTGAAAATATCATAGCAAATGCTAAATTGATAACTTTGATTCATTGCTTGGTCTTCCTGCAGCTAATTTGTCAGATATTTACTAAGTATAAATATATAAATAGCAGTGTTTGAAAAATCACCACTAAGTATTAGATGTAGGTCAGAGCCTCTGGGATTGGTGTACTATGGTACTTTAATATAATTAGCTATTCTTTCTTTAATGAGTGACTAATTTAAAAAAAAAAAATTAATTATATCTTTTTATAGAGATATTTTGAATTATGTATTTTGCTTGTCTTTAGTAATGTATCACAAAATCATTTTAAACATATCACTAACACAAGCAATTTGAAAACATTGATGGAGAACAATAAAAATTGTTAGTGGTTTTATTGTTATTCTAATTAAAAATAATTTTATTTTTCTTTGTCTCTGGTTATATTTGTTGGGTTACTGCCCTCTGATTAATAAAATCTCAATGCGGTGAGATTTTGGAATTATCATCCCCCCACCCCAGATGATTTACAGGTGGTGCAAGATTCGAAAGACTCAATCTCTTTCTGAATAACTTTTTATAGTTAAAAGACATATTGCTCCTGCAAAATGTGAGTAATCAACTACAGATACTTAAAGTTACCCTGAACTTTTCACATTTCATTTCATTCCTCATCTTTTCTTCTGTAAAATGTCCTGACAATATATTTAATATTTCTTTGTTCAAATTCTATATCTTTGGATCTTTCCACCAAAAATTGTTTAGCAGGTCAAATGTACCACCAAAAATTGTTTAGCAGGTCAAATGTACCAGGAGTTTATAACATCAAAAGACTATATATCCACTACATATGCATAAAGAAACAGTTGGAATCAATTTTAGTTTATTTTTCTGGCAATCAAGTGTTTTTTTTCAATTCTCATGTTTTTTTATATGGAAGATTGATGTGCTCTAAAGATCACACAATTAGTTTAATAAACAAGTTTAATTTATTTTCTGAACAATCTAGCCAAGTCTCAAAAAACATTATATAAAATTCACTATTTTTTATTCATAATGTGAATGTGTTAAAATTCTTCAACTTTTTGACAAGAAAAATCTCAGGTTGTTAATTTGTTAATTTTTTAATTCTTATAGTAATTGACTAAGTGTAACTTAAGGCTAAAAGTAAGACATGAGGCCAAAAGTATAGAGCACAAAGTGAGGATCAAACTGACTATTCAGTTGGAATTGATGTAGTGAGACAAGCTTGTTAATTACATCATGTCAAATTGCACTTTCTAATTGCTATATTGCTAATGAATCTTTAGAAATGCTTTAATAATTTTAAATTAATATATATCCATGGAAATTGTATATTTGATTTTAAGAAGAATCTAGATATTAATACATTTGTCACACTTGGTCAAGAGGCAAATAGAAAGATAGCAGGACAAAATGTGAGTCCTACAAAAAGAGGGATTGCAACGGGGTCATCTTAGATAAAGACCATTATTTCAGGGGCTAATTCCTAACAATGATCTTTCTTAGGACAAATTTAACCCTGAACTGCAAGTGACCTTTTGAAATTAAAATTTTTTTTTTTTTTTTTTAATCTTTGAAAATTTGCTAAGGGAAGTAACTCTGTAAATGCTATCTTGAAGGATCAAATTACAATGAATTTCTATTCTATAAACAGAAAGAGGACATAGAGAGACAAAAAAGTGTGTGACACTGTTAGGACAGACATTATAACAAAGGAGTTAACTAGCTCCCAAAATGGGAACCAGGTTATGCCCCTTGAACAGAACTCTTCAGGAACAGAGTGAGAAAGAATTTCAAGATGGTGGTCATGCATTCTTTCATGTTTTTTATCAGGACTCTATTAGTCTACCAGTAATCCACTACATCTATTTTTAGTGAATAAAATGTATAATGGTTCGAATTGTTTATTCTTATTTGACACAAATAAGTACCCTCAGCACACATGAGATACAGAGAGGGATTGGAAGTGGGGGTGATATTTTAAATGACGGTAGTCACTTGTAGTGAGGGGCTAAATCATGTTTCATGACCTAACGATCTGTTGAAGACATTTCACTATTTTTAAAAAAGACTGTATCACTTATCTTAACTATCTGTGAATGGTCATGGGTTGAAGAGTACATAGTGCAGTATTCAAAAAATTATTAGTAAATGCATGTAAGTTACAAAGGTCCTGCTAGTGATTAACTATTGGTAATATTTGTTAGGAGAATAAAACTTATGTAAATGCATAAAAATTGAATTGAAAGCATGATTCACTTTTTTCTTTTTATGATTAGTGTAAAGACTACATACATAATTTTTTAAACGAGCTTAATTTATTTATTTTTTAATCATTTCACCCCAAGCAAGGCAACAGAGCCACTAACTCAAAAAGGGGTTACTGAGTGTAAGAAACAGAAAGTCATTATTAAGGTGTGAGAAGATTAAAAAACAGGATTTAAGAGGACAGAAGGTAACGATTGACATTGCATTTAAATTTTTTGAAGATGAAACTTGAATAGAAAACTAGAAGCCAGAAGAGAATTCCACAAGCAAGAAGTGTTGGAGAAGAAACTATTAGCATAGAACTTATGGTTGCATCTATCCATTTCAACTATAAAATGATGAGACCTTGTCGCCAATCTAGTAATGCACTCAAACTTATAGAGCCTGGGTATCATAGAGGAAAGTTCATCAGAACATTTACCATGAAAGTATTTATAGAAAAGGCACAGAGAATCTGCATTATGGCATTGGGAAAGTAACTGAAGGTAAGATGCAAGGTCAGGACCAATAACATTGCAAATTCATCTTTGGATTTTCTCAAGAATCTCTAAATATATAGCTGGAGCCTCAGACCATATGTAACAGCAATATTCTAACCATGGGTGAATGCTAGAATTGTAAATATGTAAGATAAAGTCTGGAAAGAAAAATGTGTCTAACATGACAGAGTGAACCAACTTCCTAGCAGCAGACCTACCAACTGATTTTATATAATCTTTCCACTTCCTGTCAATGTAAAACATTAACACAAGAAGGTGTAATGAGTCACACTCCTGGAGGCTAACACCAATTATATTGATGGAAGGCAGAAGGGGGTTGTTTTTTTGGATGATTAATAAAGAGCAGTTTTATTTTGGAAGCATTAAAATTAACAAGCTGTTCCTTGCTTCAGTTAACAACAAGACTGTAGGTCAATTTTTGAGGTCAGCTGCCAATTTGATCACATGGAACTGACTTACTATTTTTTTAATTTTTATGTTCCCAATGAATATGTCATACTCACATTTTGTTTTTGTAAATCCTTTAGAAAAGCCTTAATAATTTTAACTACACACCTATCCATGGAAACTGTATATTTGATTTTCAGAAGAATAGTTAACTATTATTAGAAAAATAAAACAAATATAAATGCATTGCACTTGAGAGTATGGTTCACTTTTTTCTTACTTATTATTACTGTTATTATTTATCATGCTTTACTGTTTCTTTCATGAGTTAGGAATTCTTTGTATGAATATTTAATAAAAAAATTGAAGGTAGATATATAAGTATAATGCATTTGAGGAAAATCCACAAAAACTAATTTTTATTTTTTTGTTTTTATTCTTGAGAGAGAAAGATATTTGCCAACATCTTTTTTTGAAAAAAAAAAAAAAAAACATCTGCAGATATTTTTTTTAATTTTCTGGATTAATTTTGTCTAATGAGTCAAATGTTTTTTTGGATGCAGATTTTTGTAATTTATTATTATGTTGTTTTTAGTTTTCAGTTAAAAAATTATGATTTCTACTTTGATCAAATTACTTAGAAGAAATTATTTTCATATTTAAAATGACTTTTTCTTTTACCTTAGACATTAACTGAAAAAAATATAAGCAAATTGAATTGTGCATTAGGTTTTGTATTTGATGCTTGCCTACACTTAAGCAAGTTCTTTTTATTCATATTCTTTGCTAAGAAAAACTAAGACTCTCCTTTGAAGTTTCTTAAAAGAATTTCCAAAATCTTAATCCTGATTTATAATTTCCACCCACTGGCAGAATTGCATTATTTCTTTTTAATAAAATTAGCCATAAGTCATGCCATCTTATATATATATATATGAATAAAATATAGCTTCAGGCCTTTTCTATAAAAACTTTCATAGTAATTGTTCTGACAATTATAGTACATAGACTTTAGGAATTTAAGCACAGTACTATACTGGCAGCAAGATTTCATCATTTTACAGTTGAAATGACTAAATGTAACCATAAGTTCTATGCTCCACAGCTTCTTCTATTGCAATTCGTGCTTGTAGAATTCTCTTCGGACTTCTAGCTTCCCAGTCAACTTTGTTTCTTGATAAAATCCAAAGAAGAATCCTCAATGTTATTGGTCATGACCTGGCATCTCATCTTCCCTCACTTTCCCACTAAGATTCAAGGTATTATTGAATGTTAGAGAGTATGTGAAATAAAGAAAACCACTATTAAGGAGAGAGAATAATAAAAGAACAAGAATTAAGAAGACAGAAGATAATGATCGACATTACATTTAAATTTTTACAGATCAAAGTTGACTGGGAATCTAGAAGTTGGAAGAGAGTTCCACAAGCAAGAAGTGTGAGAGAAGAAACTGTTAGCATAGAACTTATGGTTACATCTAGCCATTTCAACTGATGAAACCTTTCCAATCATCTAGTATTGCGCTTAAATTCCTAAAATCTAGGTAATATAGAGCAGTAGTTCCCGAAATTTTTTCCTCTGGGCTGCATTTTTGGAATGAAAATTTGCTTGCACATCACCAAATTTTATCTGATAAAAAGTACATTTAAAAATAAAAAATAGGGAGAGTGTTTAAGGGAGATAACTGCGGATTCAAAGTCAGAACATTATCATTGATAACTCTCTTCCAATATACAGAGCCTAGTTACTATATTCTTAATACTTTTTATAATGCAAAAATATCACAATGATAAAATCGGTCAATAATTATTTATAACTATTTATATCGAGACTCATGCATGTAATTACAAGTAATCTATAATAATATTTTAAATTTTGAAACCATATTTATTTTTGGTATATGAATTTTTTGAAACTGTTTCTAAATCTTTGATTGTCTTTCAATCATTCTGCCTCACCTCACTTTTTCTGATCTAGGTATGAGGTGTGCCACACCATTTGGGAACTACTGCCTTTACTGTGGACTTATCAAATACTGGAACCATTTGTCTTTTATTTTCATAAATTACTGAGAAAAATTATAGAAACATTGTTGATAGGAAAGACAAAACATCCAGAAATAAAATAAGTTGAAAATTACAGCAGGTGAAATGTGATAAAAACACAAAAGTTGGTTCATAAAAATCATAATACCTTATCTGGGAAATTTAGACAAAAATATCAAAATAGGTTTTGGTATTTTCAGTTGATTCCCTTGATTTGTTTTTCTTAATGAAACTTTTTTGTCATCTAAACATTTTTGAGTTGGCAAATCAGAAATACAAATGCAGGTTTTGCAAGCTTTCCTTTCTCTTTGCAATAAGAGGTAAACATTGATCTTTAACTCTAAAATAATTTCACATTAAGTTGCATAAGTTCTGAGAAGTTACCAATTCTGTTTTTTTTTAAGTCAACCTTCAAAAGTTAAAGTTGAATGTTTAAATTTATTCTTTGGAAACTTCAAAATAAGAATATCATGTAAGATTTTTGAATAGCATTCTCTTTCATGTAATATTTGAGAAAATTTTATCTTATCACTTTTTTGACTGTTTTGAATCCAATATTTAAGGATGAGAGTGATTTTATTATACAGGGGGTTGCTAAAATAGGTAAAGAGTAAGTATCACACCAATATTACTAGTATTATAATAGTGCTTCTAGTATTCATTTAATAATAAAATTCATTTAATTCATTAAAAAAATCATTTTTAATGTTTTTAAAAAATTTTTATTATAATAAATTTATTATAATTTTTATTTTTTATCAATAATAATAATAATAATATTTTGCAGGTAAAGAGGAGTCTATGAATGATGAGGACAAAGAGTTAAACATTTGTGTGATTGATATATTTATTATTGATATGTTTGTATAATAGATACAATAAGTTTTGCATACATATTTTGTTTTTCATTACTGTATACTTACCTAAGCTCAGTATTTTGGGCTCAGGACCAGAGCCAGTGGAAGGATCCTGTGCCACACTAACCAAATTTATGATTCAAGGTCAACATCTCCACTACATCTCAATTGTCCTAAGATAGTATTTATATAAAATTCATATAAAATACAAATTTTATTGTAATCTAACTATGTACAATAATGGATCATATGCAATATAGGTGAAGAATTCAACTAGAAAAATTGAAAATAAATACAATTTGTCTAAATACAAATTAGAGACATCATAATAGATCATTCCATCTTAAATCAACAATGTTTTGTGACAATTACTAATATTAACTTGACATTTTTCATGTTAAAATGTTTAATAATTTAACACATTCAAAATTATGGATAAAAATAGTGAATATTATAGTGTTTTTTCAAGATGTATAAGCAAAACATTCACAGATTTGGACAAAATTAAAAAGATCCCCAAAATGACGTCAAAATCTGCAAATTTTTTTTAATCCTCTTATCATTCCAGTTATGCTTAGTTTAATTTAATATATAAATATAGGTATAAAAAAAGCAAATGTTCATGAGATAGTGAGGGTCACAAAGTACTGCCTGGGGTCCCAATCAAGATAAAAAGTTGGAGTCTCGAGGTAGTACACAACTGGCTACGCTCAGGATATTCAGGTACTTATAATAACAGGATTAATATATAAAATATTCACACACTATTCTTTTAATAAAATGGCTGGACAGCTTTCTTTTAGTAAAATAATAGGACAAAAATGTCTGCACCTTGGAATGAAGTTTGAATGTATTTCATACTTGATTTCTTTCTTTTATGAATTCCATTGTCATCATTGTGAAAAGTGTAGTAGATGTAATTTGTTTATTGCACAAATATCTGAAGGTTCCATCTTGTAATTTGGAATTATGATTAAAATAAATTTTGCAATTTAAAATAATCACATGGATCAAGAAATTAATTAATTTTTCAGAAAGTTTTCTTATATTTGATGTATTTATCATACTATTGTATTTATCATACTGTTGTATTTATCATACTGTTGTATTTATCATACTGTTGTATTTATCATACTGTTGTATTTATCATACTGTTTTAGCCACTGTACCTGCTGGTCTATTTTCCTTCTGAAGATCTGAGACTGAAGTGTTATTATTATAATATATTGATGTTACATTTTCAATATTTTTCTGTGAATTCTAATTGTTAATTTTTGTTTCTCTTTTCAGGTAAGTGGAACTTTTTCTCAGATCCAATTTTGGTAAGCTATTGTACAATTTTTAAAATGAAACTAGATTCTTTTTGAAAGTTAGGATGCTTTTCTCCATTGGTAGTTTGCATAATTAAAAGAAATATTTGTAGTTCCAACGAATGATTTCTTAGCACTGCTTTTACTCAAATTAAAGGAGTGGCCAAGGCTAGCAACATCTCGTCAAAATATTTCCATGAAATAAATCATTCGTTGGAACTACAACTTTTTCTTTTAATTATGCAACTTCCAACAGAGACAAGCGTCCTAACTTTGATATGAATAAGGCATGGACCTCACTAAAAAAGCATATGCTCTTACTTTGTAAACGTAATCAACTTGTTTTTTTTCATGATTTGAATTCATAAGCATTTCTAGTTTCTTTGCATTGTTTTACTCAAATTAAAGGAGTGACCAAGGTTAGCAACACCTAGTCAAAATATTTCCATGAAATAAATCATTCATTGGAACTACAAGTTTTTCTTTTAATTAAGATTCTTTTTGGTTATATTATTTTATATTTTACTCAATTCAGCATGCAACAGAAAATATTTCAAAACAGGTTTTAATGTATAATTTTTGTTATGTTTTAGGAGGGAGAGAAATTGATAATATTCAAATAAGTGTAAGAAAACATTCTCACTAACTTTTACACACTTTAGAATCCAGAATGTTTTCTTACATTTATTTGAATATTATCTGTTACTTCATTACTTGTGGCACGTATCCAATCAAAACATCCCACTGCGTCTCACTAATTTCTATACACTTTAGTGTCGAGAATGTTTGTTAGACATATTTGAATATTATTTGTTACTTCATCACACGTGACATATATCTAACCAGTAAGAAATAACCAAACACAACATATCATTAATCTGCTTCTCTTTGCTTTTTGTCATCTCTATTTTGATCTCTGATGAAGCTTAAAGTGAAATGTTAGATTAAGATCAGTTTCCTACTTCTTCTTTATCCTATCATATATATATATATATATATATATATATATATATATATGATAAGATAAAGAAATGTATATCACTCTAACATGTTTCACTTTTATTAAAGCTTCATCAGGGATTGAGAGAAAAGATAGAAACTGTTTTCTTTCAGATTGATATATGTTTCCTATTTGTTCTTTATCTTATCATCCTCTTGGATTCTGATCCATATTTGATCTTCATCTCATATGTGTGTGTGTGTGTGTGTGTGTGTGTGTGTGTTAATATAAAGGGATATTCAAATGTAATTTGACCAATTTGATTATTTCTAGAACAAGGTAACCAATAAGAAAGGACCTTACTTTTCATGTGTGAGCAGATGCTCTCTCCTGTGGGGTTAATCAGTTCATATTGAAATTCCATTGAATAAATGCATGTACTGTGTTAGTGTGTCATTTTATCACAAAATGCAGGTAAGGCGGCTAAATGATAGGATGCATTCAAGGCAGACCTTTTACATATGGATATTCTTGTATTTATGCAGGTGTGTGTGCTTGTGTGTCTGTGTGTGTGCATGTGTGTTCAACAATAAGCTGTAATAATCTATTTATCATATTGACTTAAATTGGGAGCATAATATCATTGCAAAGTCCACAATCCTTTTCTTGACTGCATAAGCAGTGCTTCCCCAGGATTACATACAGTTTTGAATATTTTGAGACTTTTCCTTCTAGATTGGTTTCTAACCACAGCTAGATAGCCCAGTTCACTCTGCTATTTAGGTGGATGGAGAAGAAATGGATTCTTATCTTTCCCTAGAGTATTTATGTGAAAGTGAATGCAAAGAACTCAACTGGAATTGAAACTCTTCTTGCCAATTTTTCATTTTGAGCCACTAAATATTACACCACCTGCACGTCCCAACTTTAAATACAATGTCAATCAATATTTTCTGTTGTCTTAATTCCTGTTAATTTTTTGTTCTCTCTCCTTAATGTATTTCATTTGTTCTTATATCCTTTCATGCTGAGTAACCCCTTGCATCTTAGTGGCTTTATTGCTTTGCTTGAGGTGAAGTGACTATGTTCTTCAGAGAAAATCATGATATAATAATATTGTATGTAATAATTTGCTTTGATAGAACATAATCATCCATAAAGTTCCTAAATTAAGACTACACATACCTATATGATGTGTAGGTATCAGTGCAGACGGATTGATGTTTAATAAAGACAAAAATGGAATTGGCTAACCAAGTTCAAATTCCAGCTGAGGCAGTTTGTTTTCCCTTTACAAAAATGTCCCTGAGAAGAAGCACAAATGTATCTGTTCCCTACCCCAGCAATATGAAAAATTGGGTTCTGTATCCTTGGTTGGCAACCAGTCAAGGAGAACAACCATAGCAAAGTCAATGGAAAACTATTCCACTGATTTTCCCCAACAAAAATGTTTGATTTCGAGATATTCAACAAAGGAAGCTGTGGAGAGTCAATTTCTATTTAAAAACCGAGATTTGATCTTATTTGAATAAAGAAATAAATTCATTAGATTTGGAGTTTCAATTCCTATGCCAACCAAGTTGAACGAGATTTCACCCACTGAAAGGGAGAATCTGATTTTAAAACATCAAGAAAAATCTAATTTCAGTATTTTAAACACGTTTTTGACATGAAAAAATATCAGGTCTCATGATAATACAGGATCAGAAGCAAAGAAAACAGCCCCCCCCCTTAAAAAAAAATGACAAAACATTGAAGACAAAAAAAAAAAAAAAATCATGGAAATTTATGCAATCCTGTAATGATGAGTTGATAAGCAATTTCTCGGCGACCATTGATTGAATCCAAAAGTGATTTTCATGCAGTGGTGATTTTCTCTCTAGCAATCTGCTACACAAAAAATGTTATCTTTTAATTAAACAGAAACAAGAACACATTAATAACCTTTGAAAATAAGTTCCCAAAATAAATAGAAATTTAATTGAAATCTTATCAGAAATCAAAACGTGATTAGAGTTTTCATGGATAAAAGAATGTTATTTAAAATTTTAGAGTGATAGTTTATAATGTAAGAGTTTAATAAGTAAAGGGAACAGTTTAGAAGGTCAGAGGAATAGTTTATAAGGTAAGAGTCTATAAAGTAAAGGGAACAGATTATAAGACAAGAAAGATAGTTTATAAGGTAATGGCTTATAAAGTAAAGGGAACAGTTTAGAAGTGAAGAGAAACAGTTTATAAGGAAAGGGTTTATAAAGTAAAGGCAACAGCTTAGAAGGTATGAGAAACAGATTATGATGTAAGGCTTCATAAGGTAAAATAAAGGGAACGCTTTAGAATATAAGAGAAATAATTTATAAAATAAGGGTTTATAAAGTAAACGGCACAGTTCAGTAGGTAAGAGATAGTTTATAAGGCAAAAGTTTATAAAGTAAAGGGAAACAGTTTACAAGGTAAGAGAAATAACTTATAAGGTTTTATAAAATAAACAGAACAGTTTAGAATGTAAGAGAAATAGTTTACAAGGTAAGGCTTTATAGTGTAAGGTTTTATAAAGTAAAGAGAATAGTTTAGAAGGTAAGAGAAACAGTTTATGAGATAAGGGTTTATAAAATAAAGGGAAGAGTTTATAAGGTGAGAGAAATAGTTTATAAGGCAAGAGTTTATAAAGTAATGTGAATAGCTTATAGGTAAAAGAAATAGTTTGTAAGGTAAGGGTTTATAAACTAAAGGGAACAGTTTCGTAGCTAAGAGAAATAATTTATAAGGTAAGGATTTATAAAGGAAAGAGAATAGTTTAGAAGATAAGAGAAATAATTTATAATGTAAGGGTTTATAAATGGTAAAAGTTTAGAAGGTAAGAGAAATAATCTATAATGCAAAAGGGACAGTCCTAAAGGTAAGAGAAATAGTTTATGAGGTAAGGCTTTATAAGTAAATTATTTATAAAGTAAAGGTAACAGTTTAAAAGTAAGAGAAATAATTTAAAGGTAAACATTTATAAAGTAAAGGGAAGAGTTTATAAGGTAAGAGAAATAGTTTATAAGGTATAGGTTTATAAATTAAAGGGAACAGTTCAATAGGTAAGAGAAACAGATTATAAAGCAAGGGTTTATAAAGTAAAGGGAACTGTTTAGAAGGTAAGAGAAATAATTTATAATGTAAAGGTTTATAAAAGAAAGGTATCAGTTTAGAAGGTAAGAGAAATAATTTATGTGGTAATGGTTTATAAAGTAAAGGAAACAGTTCAGAAGGTAAGGGTTTATAAAGTAAAGGTACAATTTCAGAAGGTAAGAGAAATAATTTATAATGTATGGGTTTATAAAGAGAAGGGAACAGTTTAGTTGGTAAGTGAAATAGTTTAGGATGTAAGGGTTTATAAAGTAAAGAGAATGGTTCAGAAAGTAAGAGAAATAATCTATAATAAATAATTTATAAAATAAATGGATGATGTAATGGAATAACCTGTCACTCCCATGAGTGACTACATTATAGGTAGTAACTACCTATAAGTATCTGTAAGTCAACGGACTACAGAGACTATCTGTGACCTGTTCCAGCTAGATAGTCAAACTCTCTGCCTTTGGGCAGAGAGGAACCCGGACGAGCCTTCACCAAAGAGCAGAGTCTCATTCGGGGAGGTAGACTGCCCCTGAACCCGTTTATATGAGTTCGAAAGGGACTATTTTTGGCTGAGCCTATGAACTCGGAGAACCCACGTTAAAAGGGCTTTGTATCACATGCAACCCTCGTGGGGGGGTAGTTAAATATACTAGCTGCGACCTGTTCCTTCAGGCAGAGAGGAACCCGGACGAGGTTCCGCCGAAGAGCAGAGTCTTGTTCGGGGAGGTAGACTGCCCCAAACCTGTTTATACGGGTTTGAAAGGGAATATTTTTGGCCGAGCCTATGGGCTCAAAGAACCCACATTAAACCGGCCTTGTGCCACATGCAACTCACATGTGGGGGTAGCTAAATATACTAGCTAGGATCTGTTGAGTATGACTCAGACTTAGGCGAGAACTACTGACCTTCCAATAGTAGCACTCACTACTGGATTGACTTGCAATGACCTTGTGCATGACTGTTACATTTATTCTTATTATACTGGTTTTTACAATAAACCTTTACTTATTTTATCCACCTAGTTTTTCCAAGTATATATTCCTATTAACATGGAACATTTTATAAGGTAAAAGAAATAGTTTTTAAAGTTAGGGCTTACAAAATAAAGGGAACAGTTTACAAGGTAAGATATATAGTTTATGAAGTATTGCCTTACAAGGTAAGAATAATAGTTTGTAACTTAAGTGATAACCTGGCAGGAGCACTTGCTCTTTTGTAATTTAATTCTTCTAAATATATATATATATATATATATATATATATATATATATATATATTTATCTTGCAAAGATTAAAAAACATATCTACAAACACAAAAGGGATACACAATAATTTATCAAATGCATTAGTTATACATAGAAATAATTTTAACCACAACTTTTGATCTAAAGATTGCCACACTGTGGCATTCTTTAGATCAAGGAATGATAAAGTAAGTTACTTAGACAAAAAGTTTTTGTGATTGCTGCTATTGAATCTTATTAAAATATAAATCTGTACCTTGGATTTTTTCAAATATCTCCATGCCTGAAAGAATTACCACTTTCCCAAGCCAAGATACATGACTAGAAAAATGTAAGAAAATTTAAAGAAAATGTTTAAATTCATAACTTCATGTTCTTTAAAATATATAATACATAAATTAATTCCAAACTAAAATAATTTAAATACTAATTTGCAGTAAAAGAATTCAAGAACATCATTTATTCAGTTTCATTTATTAGACATTGGAATCTGTTACTTTACATCCTCCATAGCTTGCCTGACTTTTCAGCTAAGCTGATCAAAATTTGTACTTAAATTTAAAATTTTGAAAAACCAATAATATTTTGGCTGTTTATATAAATACTTATTAAAAGAATAAAGTCCCAAAAAGAGGATGAAATATGTCAGCTAAGATAAATATTCTTTTTGTCTTTTTATATATATATATATATATATATATATATATATATATATATATATATATATATATATATATATATATATATATATATAAAAAAGTGTGGATGGTCCTAGAACTGATCTGTGTGACCCTCATACATCGAGTTTGATGGGAGAGTCGAATATATATATATATATATATATATATATATATATATATATATATATATACACACTTTATGGTGAATGTCAGTTGAAAATCATTTCAATTTAGTTGGAAGATGGCATTGAGGTGTGAAACAGAGAGTAACTATGAAATGTTGCTTCCCATGTTCACATGTCTATAAATGTTTTATCGTCAATGATGATATCTTTCTCGATAAATACTGCAAATTTTAGACTATATAAGGAGGGCACAATGGATAAATTGTTATTTAAATTATGCAAGAATGAAAATAACACAGATATCTCATTTTAACAAATATATTTACCAAAATTATACAAAAATATCTTGAAATACTAAAGAGTATTTATAAATTTATTCAATAAAATCACCATTGGCTTCAACCACAGTCTCCAGATGGCTCTGAAAGCTCCTGCAATTCTTCTGGATGGTCTCCTTGTTTAAGTTGCTGAATGATGCCATATTCCTTGCCTTCAGTTCATCTTTAGTGTTACAAGGAATGGTCTTTCTTTCAACTGCACCCCACACATAATAATCAAGGGGGTTGCAGTCTGGGGAATTAGATGGACAGATGTAAGGAGTGATGTGGTTGCAGAAATTGTCTGACAGCCATGACTGGATTCTCCTGCTTGTGTGGCATGGTGCAGAGTCCTGTTGCCAGATATATCATCTTTCAGCAGCCACCTTCTTGAGCCAGGGAAGCATTACCTCCTCAAGGCACTTGGGAAGTTCTTTTCTTATCAGAGTGAGTTTTCCAAGTAGCCATACCTTCATAATCACCATTAGACTCATCCAACTCTTTCTGTATCCTATGTACTAAGCTCAGATTGACACCCAAACATAATGAAATGTTTGTATTGGAGCTTTTGGTGCAAATGCCAAGCAGTATAGCATGACATTTCTAAATTCCTGATGGAGTAAATTGTGTCATGGTGTTCTTTGGTGTTCATGGTGTTCTTTTACTCACAGACAGTGACAGACCCTACTATACTGTGTATTTGCCAAAGTCAAAAACAAACATCATTCATGTGCAAAATTAAAAATGTAAAATGGTGACCATTTATCGAACACACCCTTTATATATATTTATTTATTTATTAAATTTTGATCAGCATTTCTTTCAACTCTTGCTAATTTACCACAAAAAGTAATAAAATGTAATAGTTTTAAGTTGTCTGCATTTCTTAGATGAATCATTGCCAGTGGTTAACTTTTGTCTTCAATCAGTCATTGAGAAACTATAATAAAAGCATTAGTACTATGATTAGAAATTCACACTTTATGGAATCATTTCTGCACGAGTAACAAGCTTGTCAAAGTATAAAAGGAATTAACCAATCATTTCATCAGAAAACTGATTGTTGGCCTTCAGTCACCACAAATTCAATTCAACGGCTCTTGTTACTGTCGTCATTGTTGTCATTGCTACTGTTGCTTGCTGTTTTTCCCAACAATCAAGTCTGATTCAAATGTCTGAATTGATTATAGGTTCTCACAGATTATCTGGAGCCATGAGTCTGCAAAGGCTAATTTCATTTTCACTTTTGCTCTGCAGCCAGTTTGTTTGTTTGTCTGTAAGTTGGGAGGTTGAGAAGTCAGCTAACTGTATGCCAGTCACAAACAGAGTTGGGTCTCTTGTTAATATTTACTAAGCCTAGCTTTGTTTAGCATAGAGAATTGTGGGGGATAAAGATTATGTTACACCAATCATTCAAGAGGGAAGTGCCTGTTTTTACATTCAGACTTGTGTTTGAATATTGATTCCTAGTGTTGATGGGAAAATATGCAATTACTTCAACTTGTATATATGATCCATCAGTAAAGATGCTGGAAAAATGGTCAGTTTCCTGTACCGCTTTAGTAAGTACTCCTGTTATCCTCTACTTTTACTAGAGCCAGAGGAAGCCGAAAATGGAGTACTACTGCCATATATGGGCAGGAGCTGACCAGACTTCATTTTCCAGCCTGAAAGAGTCTCTATGTCCTTGTGGATGATGAATTATTTTCCACCCTACAACTCCTTTCCCACAAATGAAACATTGCAAGCCTCTCACTGCTCTATTGCTATTTTCATGAAAAGTGCTCAGACAAACTACATTCCTTAGTTCCACCAGTTCTAACTTTTACAGCTATGACCCGCTATGTCACATACATTGTAGCTAACCACCCTCATTTGGTTCATTTTTTATTGGTGAGAAGTAAGTTCCACTGGAGCAACTTCTTTTCACAAACCACTTCTCTGTTGAAACGACTCCCAAGAGGGTGCTTCCTCGATCACTACAATATTAACCTGTTCAAGTCTAGGGTTAACCATTATCTTCCACATATATCTGCATAAACAGTGCCTTTTACTTTGTAACCCTCTACCTTGAGTGACTCCCAGGACTTTTTTTTACATTGTAAAAATGACAAAAAATTATCCTAACACTGGCTTTTTCTTGTCAGATCAGCAAATTTCCAGTAGCAATTTCATTTGTGAACATTGGTCTGATATTAGAACAACTAATCCATCAGCTTAGTACACTTTTTGAATTGTACTCCAATATTAGATGAGTGATTAGTCAGTTTAATATACTAGGAGGCCTAAAGGTCCCAGCTGCATCCACTGTGCATACTGCTCTCCTGACTCCTGCTCACAACTCTTCAGGAGTAGGCTGGGCATTCACTGCCTTCTCTGCCACTGCCACCAGAGAGGAGAAAAAGAATACGAAGAGAGGATGGTGCTCCAGATGCTCAGATGCAAATGGGTTCTGAAGATGAGGATGGGGAAAATTCATACTCTCCCATGTGAAGTCTATACATCAGACTAGTGGTGGGTAAATGAATGACAAAATGGAAAAACATCCTATGTGATGCGTTTTGTTCTGTAAAAGACTTCTAAATGATCTATGTAATATTTGTAGTTTTTCCATGTCAACAGTATCAGAGAATATATAAACTGTATATGTCAGACTAATGGTGGATAATTGAATGATAAAATAGAAAAAAAATTGGATGTAAAGCATTTTCCCCACAAAATGGACTTCTGGCTCTATAATATTTTTACTAATATACAGGATGCGATGGATCTAAATTAATCAAAAATGAAAATAACAGTGACATCTCATTTTAACAAATATATTTACAAAAGCTACACAAAAATATCTTGAAATATTAAAAAGTAAATTTATTCAATAAAGTCGTCACTGGTATCAGCCATGGCCTCTAGAGGACTTCAGAATCTTCTGTGTCTCTTCTGGACATCCTCCTTGTTTGTTGGTGAATGCTGCTATAATTCTTGCTTTCATCTTTAATATTACAAGGAGTTTTTTTTGCCTCCCACTCAACTGTGCCCCACACATAATAATCACGGGGATTGCAGACTGGGGAGGTAGGCTGCCGAATGTAAGGGGTGATATGATCACAGAAATTGTCTGATAGCTATGACTGGGTTCTCCTGCTTGTGTAGCATGGTGCAGAGTCCTGTTTCTAGATATAGGATCTTCCAGCAGCCATCTTCTTGAGCCAGAGCAGGACTACCTCCTCAAGCCAAATTGGCCTCCATGTTGAGTCTGATGCCCTGTGGGAAGATGAATGGAGACATAACGTTGACATCACTAGTGATATACATTTGTAATCACCATTATACTCATCCAACTCTTTCTGTATCCTCTGCACTGTGCTCAGATTGACAGCCAAACATAATGAAATTTTTTTATTGGAGCTTCCAGTATGAATGCCAAGCAGTACAGCATGCCATTTCCAAATTCCTGGTGAAGTAAACTGCGTCATGTTGCTATTTTTCTTACAAATGCCCAACTGAATTTACTATACTGAGCAGTCGACAAAATAAAAAAAAACAACAATTATATGTGAAATTAAAAATATAAAATGGCGACAATTTACCCATTACACCCTGTATATGTAGGTTGAAGGAATGAAATGCAAAAAAATGTTGGTTATAATTATACATCAAGAGAAATGCTGAAGATGCAGAGATTCTTAACTTTTAAATTTAAAGTTTATAGTGTCTAATGTGTCTAGACCTGATTCAGCTTTCTATGATATCTTTTTCTTGTTTTTTTTATTGCTATATTTTTTGTAATATTGTTTTAGCAGTAGTTTACAAAAAAAAAGGTAATATGCAATATGATCTGGGATATAAATTTACTGCGAAAGATTCAGAAATTAGTGAACTTTCTATACATTTTCATCTCAATAAATTACTTTCTCTTTTAATTTGCGCTCCCTTCTTTAAATCAAAATTATGGTCAGTTCAATTTTAATGTAATGGTCAGTTTATTCAGCTTAGTATATTTCATATTTGAATGGTACCAAACTAAGAGTGTGATACTATGGACACCCACACAGAAAGGGAAGATATGGTCATATCTCCATCCCAAGTGTTTCTGTTTGATCAACCAGCAGAAGGTTTCTTTTGATGTTCAGTCTTCTAAGAGGCATCCAGGAGAATGGGAAGTAAAGGAATGAATTAGAATTAGATATCAAGTGGCAACAAAACCGGATATAGAGTATATCCGGATACTAGTCTATAATTACAGTCATCCTTAGGATGGGGTAGAGTTCTGGTCTTCCCATGATGGCAGACGGGTTTGTCCATCGTGTGTTTCTGTTGTTATCCATTTCTCTTGACAGCCACAATGTTGAGATGAGTAGATGGTCTAGGGGTTGGTAGGAGGAAGAGGTGACATGTTAGACCAACATAGCAGAAGATTGTCAAAGTATCACCTACCTACCCAGATAAACAGAGAAAACCCTGAATAGTGCATCTATTTTATAACATAGGAAACAGGGTTCACATTTTTATTCCTTGATGTAGCATTTATCTTTCATTTTGTTACCTTGTAAGCAGCAGCAAATCTTTTACCAACTTTCAGTGCATACTGACTAGAATGAGAATCAAAATGCAATGTAGATTAATAATTGAGGAATCAGTGGAAAGCTTGAGTGTGGCTCATGTTTTATGCTTACATTAGAAGACCTATTCAGTATATTGGTTTTAGTAATACTTTCTTTTATTTCTGTCCATTGACAAACCCTTTCACCTAAATTTTCAATACATTCTTAGAGTAAAATCATAAGTGTTATGTGACCTTACCCATAATAACATAATAGACTATTCCATATGTAATAAATACTGCGCCTCAAGAGGAAGCAGGGAGTTCAGTCTGAAGTCTGGAGTGAGGTCTGTCAGAAGTCCATCAGGAGTCAGTCAGTCCGAGTGAGCGAGTCAATCAGTTGAGTCATAGTCAGTCCGAAACAGAGTCGTGTTCAGACAATTACTACAAGACATTGGTATAGTGATACTGGTCGAGACTACATTGTTCTCCCTACTAAACCTGATTGTTCGTACTAATACTTTCTACTTCTCTGTATATATTCCTGTTTGTAATATATCTGTGTTATTCCATATCTGTGTTCGAGTTCTTCTTTATTGGTTCTACCTTGGACTATCACCGTGGTACAAGGAACTGGACCATAACAATAAGTAATATATTTTCTTTATACATCTAATAGTTCTGTGTTAGTAAAACTTGAATTCAATAATGGCATCCCAAATTTTCACATATATATATTAATATCCAATACATAATAGCTAAAAATATAATTAATACCATTGATACCTAAGTTCCATGTGCCATGCCTTTTTTGAATATTTCAGTTTCAGTTAATTCCCTTGAGTAACTGGACTCTCCAGGTTTTTGTTTCCTCTGCTCTACAAGGACAGTAGATAAAAGTCTTGGTTAAGTCAAAAAAGTAACTTGATCCAAAGAGTTGTGAGTTCAATACCTGACCACAGCAGTGAGAATAAAAACTTGGGGAGTTGTGTTACTAAAAGGAAATAACTGATACTGAGATATCCAAAAATGGCAGGGTATGTGGAATTAGAACAATTTAGCCCTGTGGATTAAATAAAAGGATTTGTTTGAAATTCCAATGTATATCCCCTGAAGAAGGTCATAGCATACAGTAACCAAAATGTTGTGCATATGGCAATAAAGATGAGGACAACAGTTTGAATGATGTAAATAGTTACAATACCACATCTCAAAAACTATAGACACATAATACAAACATATCAGATTAAAAAATATAATCCATTGATTCTTCAGAGGTTGCTTTGTTGGCATTTCAGATGTAAATCTGAGCAGTTATGACTCTTGAGGAAATCTGAACATGTAAGGTGTGCTTTGGAGGTAAATAGAGCATTACTTAATTGTGAAGCTCTTCATTGCCAAATGGTCAAAGCATGCATCAAATGACGGTTTTGTACCCTGCCAGAAAGTGCATTTGCTTTAATAAATTTTCTCAAATGTTCAGACTGGTAAACAAAAAATATTGTTTAAAATAAAAATGAAGCATCTACTCAAATATGGGTATCCACTAAAAATGACATTTAAAGTAATACATGTAATACTTTTTCTTATTAATAATATACAAATATTAATTCTTTATCTTTGATAATTTCATTTTTTCAATGCATAACAGCAATTTTAATCTCTGAGTGCTGTATGTGATTGCCTTTTAAATAACTAAAGTTGATAAAATATCAAACTTACGAAGAATATAACTTCACACACATTGGCTTTTCATTCTTTCAGAAAATTTTTTATATGGTATATGAATAATTTTTTAATCTCATTCATTTTGTGATTTTAGAAAATTTCACTCAGTATAAAAAAATTCACTTGGTATTAAAAAAAATCTTTACTTTACAGATTTAAGATCAGGAGATTAAAAGTTAAGAAGTCTCTTTCTTAAATGAAGCATCTTGTTGGGTAAACATTCTTTGTACCTGCATTTAATGTTCTATCAGTTGTTATTGTCTCTATAGACAAGGGGTCGTCAACCTTTTGGAGAGATTGAGCCAGACAGCTTTGCAGTGTCTCAGAGGAGGGCCATGATATCAAATGTACTTTAAGAAATTGTCTTGTCCTCAGACTGCTCCATCCAGAAGCCTTGCCTTGGACAGGAGAAATTTTCTTTACGGAAATGGTTTCTTGACAAATTAAGCAAGAATATTTTCCAAAGTGCTCAATGAAAAAATAGCTAAGTATCCAGCTTTCATTAAAATTTTGGGACTCAAGATCCACTTTTCTTTTCTTTGTTTCCATGGGCTTGTTTTTATGTGGACAAAAAGATTTTTTGAAAGGAAAGAAAATAAAGATGCTGGTAATCTTTGAGTTATTGTGTTGAGTCTGAATTTTTGGGATTAAATTGGTGGGCTGGACTAAAATCCTTCAGAGGTTGGTTCCTGCTCTAGACAGTAATGACTAATAGAATATTTATCTATGCAAGGTTTACAAAGACCTTTATATTTAAAGTCATATGTCAGTCCAGTTGTAAATTGCAGCCTTATTTTCATGACATGTTATCATGTTTGATTCATTTTGATCCACTATTATCAAAATAATGGTGCCATTACCTTCTGTCATCTGGGATGCAGAACATAATTGGCATCTCATTCTATCTTTGTATGGGTAGAAATTTGATTACAATGAGTGCAGTCATTAGATTTCACCTGATTATTCTGTAAGGAAATGGGAAAACATTTGAATACATGATGTTCCAAAAACTTGTTTATATTCTGATTAAAAGCTGAGACATTTAGATTATTCATCGGTTTGTTGATTAGATGCCAGTATGTTGTATCAATAAACTGGTATAAACTAGCGGATTCATTTTTTATCCTCATCTTTGTTGTTATTATCACCTGATTACCTTCTGTCTGAATTTATGGGATGAGGAGTTATCATTATTTAGATTATTTACATGATGACTATTATCATCATCTTTGTTGTTATTATCACCTGATTACCTTCTGTCTGAATTTATGGGATGAGGTGTGATCATTATTTAGATTATTTACATGATGACTATTATCCTCATCTTTGTTGTTATTATCACCTGATTACCTTCTGTCTGAATTTATGGGATGAGGAGTTATCATTATTTACATTACAGACTATTGTCCTCATATTTGTTGTTATTATCACCTGATTGCCATCTGTCTGAATTTCTGGGATGAAGAGTTATCATTATTTTCATTATTTACATTCAGACTATTGTCCTCATCTTTGTTGTTATTATCACCTAATCGCCTTCTGCCAGAATTTCTGGGATGAGGAGTTATCATTATTTACACTATTCAGACTATTGTCCTCATCTTTGTTGTTGTTATTAAAACGTTTTGGCTGTTGTGCCCTCCAGTCTTCATCAGGTGTATATTGACCCAGTTAACTTTCAGGGAATTCCGAACAGAACCATTTATCTATGAGTGTTCTCATTCAACTGCCCATGTCTAGGGATATCTTTTCTAGTCATTATATTTAGTCCAGGGCAGTTATTATTTGCATTGTATACACACTGCCTGTCCCAGCAATTGAACTCACACTTACAATCTCAACAAATCCATGAGGCTATTGATTTCTAGGACAATCCTGAGGCCAGGTGGTATGTATTTGATCACAGTCGGAACTAAGTGAGCAATAACTAAACATTAGTAAAATGAAAAATTAGACAAGATATCCTTAGGCATGGGCAGTGAGATGAGCACAGTCTTCTTTGTAGGGTTCTGTTCAGAATTCCTTGCAGATTAGCTGGATTGATGTTCACCTGATTAAGGTTGTAGGGCATAACAGCTGAAACATTTTGATAACAACAACAAAGATGAGGACAATAGTCTGAATGTAAATAGTGTAAATCATTTTTCATTGACTAAATTTTTTTGAATAATAAAGGCAGCTATTGACATGACCAGAGTAAACTAACCCCAAATTGTCTTGACTTAATTTCATTCAAGAAGAGACCTTTTATGCCTGAATAGAGTTATATCTTAATAATCATTTAGAATTATTGAGTCTGAAATGCAATTTGCAGGTTGGGAACACTAGAATCAAGCAGATGCAGAAGTTTAAATATCTGTGAAGCATTTTGACAGAGGAGGTAAGTGTGACATATTGGGATGGCCAAGGACGCATTCCAAAAGCTGGGCAGAGTATAGCGAGACAGGAGAATTTCTTTGGTAACAAAGATAAGAATACCGAGCTGTTATGACAGTGAATGTTGGACGATTTCCTCAAAGATGAAGAAGAGACTTGAGGTGACTGAGATGTGATTCAACAGAAGGATGCTAAGGATATCATGGACTGAGTGTATGAGCAACGATGAGGTCTTAGAGAGGATGCAAAACAATGAGGAGAGTAATACTTAACACCAGGAAGAGGCAGTTGAAGTTTCTGGGATACATAATGAGGAAGGAGGGCCTGGAGAATCTGATACTCATGGGTCGAATAGAGGGAAAGATAGACAAGGGAAAACAATGCGTGACATACCTGGCGGGCTTAAGCAAGTGGATGACTTAATGTGCTCTGGGGGGAGGAAGCAGATGGAAGGAACTTGAGAGCTGTAAGGGATAGAGGGAGGTGTAGAGCCATGATTGCCTACGTCCTGAAAGGAGATGGCACATAAAAAGAAAGAAGTTTTTATCTTTTAATCTGAAATTCATTTTGTGTTAGAAGAAAGAATTTAATGTTTATGACTTCCTGCTGATGATATCTGTATGACCTTCTTTTAATGTTCATCAGATACTGGAGGGCTCAAGAGCCATTCAAGCTAGAGGTGTATAGAATGAAGTGAGTGATAGGGAAGTAAGAGAAGGAAGATGGGAGTGAAAATTATGAGAATATAGAGGATAGATAAAAATTCTCTGAATTTGAAGTGTTTAAGGAGTGTTTCAGGGAAGCATCCACATGGGAGTCTGTTTTATAAAGTAGTGGTTCTTTGGAAGACAGAGTTAAGTTTAGTAAGCATCAAGGAAGTACAAATAAATTGAAAATGGATGACTGCTTAAAAACATGTTAACCTCGAAATTTTTGTTCTTACTGTTTAGAAGCAGATAAAGAAATCTATGTCATGTAGTAACAGATGATGGAAAAAGTAACACAGAAATCCTAAGGTGATTCAGGATAGTGAAACTAAGCAAAGTATTAAGAGATTGGAAAATATCCTTAGAAATAGAGAAAAGAGGGCTGAACTGCTATGTAATATCTACTCATCTATACAGCAGTGAATTCTGCACAGTTTCCTCACAGATTATTATTTTTTTTTAATGAATTCATTTTAAGCAAGTTGATAATGCCACTAAGATACAAGGGGCTACTGGGAGTGAAAGTGAATGGACTTTAGAAAGAACTGGAATGATGTAATGGAATAAACTATCACCCCCATGAGTGACTACACTATAGGTAGTAACTACCTATAAGTATCTGTAAGTCAACAGACTACAGAGTCTAGCTGAAATCTTTTTTGGCTTGCAGGTTGAACTCTCTGCCTCTGAGCAGAGAGGAACCTGGACAAGGCTCTGCCGAAGGGCAGAGTCTCATTCGGGGAGGTTGACCAACCTGATCCCATTTATGCGAGTTCTACGGGCATTTTTTGGCTAAGCCTATGTGTTCGAAAGACCTACATTAAACTTGGCCTTGTGCCACATCTACCCTCGTGGAGGTGGGGGGCTAGTAAATACTGTCTAGCTGAAATTTTTTCAGCTATACAGTCAAATTCTCTGCCTTCAGGCAGAGAGGAAACAGGACGAGGCTATGCTGAAGGGCAGAGTCTCATCTGGGGAGGTAGACAGATCCAATCCCATTTATGTGGGGTCTACAGGGATTTTTTTGCTTGAGCCTATGAGCTTGGGAACCCCACATTAAATTCGGCCTTGTGTCACATATGACTGCGTGAAGCAGTTGCTAGATATTGTCTAGCTGGAATCTGTTGAGTACCAACCTTCCAATAGTAGTACTCACTACTGGATTGGCTTGCGAAGACCTTGTTCATAACTGTTAATTTTATTCTTATTGTACTGGTTTATACAATAAACCTTTACTTATTTTATCCACCATGTTTGTCAAGTATATATTCCCCTATTAACACAGAATATAACATGGAAACATAATCTTAAACAGAAAACAAGACATAAACTTCTACAGCTGTACAAAAGACTGGGAAGGAGTGTGAACTGGATAATAGGTGAACCTATTTACTTCTATTGAAGAGAAAAATATTAGTAAATAAAATTTCAGAGTTCAGGCAAAGTTGTCAGAAGTATAGAGTTGAAGTAGACTTTAGAAGGAACTGGAAACCCAATCCTAAAATGAAAAGCAGGGATAAACCTCTATTCCTGTTCAAAAGACTGAGAAGGACTGTGGATCTATCTACTTCAATGAAGGAGAAAAAAATATAAATAAATAACTGATAAATAAAATTTCTGAGTTCAGGCAGGGTGACATTAGAATTATAGAGTTGAAGTGCACTTTAGAAGAAACTGGAAATTAGGGAAAAACCTCTGCTTCTGTTCAAAGGACCAAGGAGGATTGTGAAATGAGTGATAAGTAAACCTATCTACTACTATTGACAAGAAAAATATAAATAAACAATTAGTAATTAAAATTTCAGAGTTAAAATGGAGATCTTCGAAGTATACAGTGGGCTATGATAAGTTTTTAGCCACCCTTGATTACAGCAATTTTGGCTTGTTTGATAATGTCTCTTTTTTTCAGACAATACCATGTTAGTATCAAGCTATTCTCATCTATTAACAATAGTTGACTTATATTTTGCAATGAAAGTTGGCGGAAGTAAGGAAATTAGTGAATTTCAACAAAGGCAAATATTAGGATGGCATCAGTGTGGCAAGTCAAATAGAGAAATTGCGAGGTTTTTCCAGGTTAATCATCAAACAGTTAATAATATTGTCAAGAAATTTAATGAAGAAGACTATTGTTGGGTGGAACAACGTTCAGGAAGACCAAGCATTGTGTCTGAGCAAACAAAAAGGGCACTGAATAGAGAAGTCATCAGAAACCATCGTCAGAGCATCAAAGATGTCGTCAATAGCATGGAAATGTCATCATATGCAGTGAGAATGACTGAAAGAGTTTGACTATCAAAGAAGAATTGCAAGAAAGAAGCCCTTGATTTAAGAGATTAACAGGAACCTTTATATGGACTGGGCAAGAGAATTCAAGAACAAAGATTATGAATTTTGGCAGTCTGTAATTTGGTCATATGAAAGTAAATTCTGCCAATATTCGAATTCGAGATAGGTTTATGTTTGGAGAAATCAGAATGAAACCTGAAACACTGAATGTCTGCAGGCAACTGTGAAACATGAAGGGATTGGAATAATCATGTGGGGCGCTGTCTGGTTTGGATGGAAATCTGAGCTGATTCTTGTTGACGAGTGGTTGAATGGTCCAAAATACTGTCAAATATTACAGAAAGGATTACTCCCACTATTTGAACCCGAGACTTTTGCAACCAAAATCGCAACCCTTAAAGAAACATTGCTAAAGGAGTGGCAAAATATAACTCAGACGATTGTTGATAACTTGATCAAATCCATGAAAAATCAAATACAAGCACTGAAACTAGCAAAGGGAGGACCTACTCCATACTAGTCCCAAATACTGTTTGTTTATGTTGAATAGGGATTACATAATTAAATTTTGAAATTGGATGTAGTTTATTTCTCCTGGCTAAAAACTTTTCTTAGTCTGCTGTAGAGTTGAAGTCAACCTTAGGAGGAACTGTAAACCCAATACTAAACAGGAATCAAGGGATAAACCTCTACTCCTGTTCAAAAGACCAGAGAGAGGAAGAAGAGACACAAGGTAACAGATGTTGTACTGCCAACAAAAGCTGAGAATCCTATGGACAGATCATATAACCAACAAGGAAGTTTTAAGGAAAGAAAAACATGGAATTTATTCTTACAATTTGAAAGAAACTGTTTAAATTGCTGGGACTCATAATAAGGAAAGAAGGCATGGAGAATTTAACACTCACAGTATATACTGAAGAGAAAGAGCAAGTGAGTTTGTATAGATAGATGGCAGAACAAGGACAAAGAGGGGTGGTAAAGTGTCATAAGTTACTTAATGCAACAAAAGATAGGAAGTTATGGCGAGCCAGGATCACTCACATTCTGAATGTACATGACAAGAAAACTGTAAAATTTTCAAGAGAGATATCCCTTATTTACATCATTCACAGTTTGACTAATATCCTCATCTTTGTTGTTATTGTCATAACATTTTGGTTATTGTGTCCTTACACTTTCTTCAGGTATCTGCCAATCCAGGTAATTCCTTGAAGGTCATCTGGATCCATAGACATCTGAGAAAGGCTGAAGAGCACCCTGTTTCCACTGTGTCTATATCTGTACTACCCAGCTCAAGGATTGAACTCACAATTACTATTCTCTCAAATTCATATAAATAATGCTTTAATCCACTAAGCTATTAACCAGTGGGATAATCCTGAACCTAGAATTTGGAAACTTGAATCTAGTGTTGTTCTTGCCTGCCTCCTGTTTATGCTGTCACACTTGACCTCCTTTGCCAACCCATCTCTTTTCTTACAGTTGCTGTTTATCTTGCTTTCTTTATTCATGGTTCCCATATGGTATTTATAAGTTCAACTGTAAATATTTATAATAAGAAATTCCTATCTAAATTTAGAATTTTTCTTTGCTTTTGAGAATTTGCTGCCTTGTAATGATCAGTTTTTGATAGGCATTTTCTTTTCTCACTTGCAGAACTATCTTCCAGCCTCTTGCTTTCCAGTAAACTTTGATCTTCAAAGATTTAAATGAAATGTCAATTATCTTCTGATTTAATTTCTATTCTTTTAATGTTCTTGCTCCTTAATAATGTTCTTTTTCTTATATTTTTTCACATTTAGCAACCCTCTGAGTCTTAGTGGCTTTGTTGTCTTTCTTAGGGTTAAATGATAAAAAAGATATACAGGATTAAAGGACTTTCAGGTAATGAGCATTACCAACCTATCAATATGAAATTTTAAGACCTCTTATTTTCCAGATGACTACATGAAAACCATGGCTGCATTGATAAATGGTTATTTCTTTTAAAAAATACCTCTACATCCAAAGCTGCCTGTTTGTAAAAAGGTAAAAGTAAAAGAAAAACTGATGATAGAATTCCCCACATTCCCCTATTTTTCATGGCACTTTTCCAATGTTTGGAGAAACATCAAATTGTTTTCAGAATAATTGGTTCTATTCTACAAAGAAAAGACAAAACAATCCCTGAATATTTTGTCTTTATACTTTTTTTCAATCAATTAGAAATTGTTACACAATAGAGTCATTGTTATTCAGAGTGATTTTGGCATGTTTGTCAGTTCAGGAGAGATTCCAGGTCATCTGCAAATCATTTGGGAATGCTTGACATTTTTATTAACTTAATGGTACTTACTTATCTGTTTGTTTATTATCATTTAAAAACCACGAAAGCTGAGTTTAAATCTTCTCATGGTCGATTTGTCAGGAAGGGTGACTTTTTGATGTTATTAGTCTTTGGAAAGTGCCTGAAAATCATACCATGAGTTGACCCAAGCCATGTGAGTAAAATATCTTCTTTGAGTTACATGTGCTATCTTTGGAAAGAAAGTGGATCTAGTGGAATTGGAAGGGCTCCCTCCCAAAACTCAAATGTTGAATTCCAATAAATACTATTACCAAATGGACCAATTAAAATCGACAGTCAATGAAAATCATCTGCAATTAGCAAATCTGAACAGGGTTATCTACCAACAGGAGAACACAAGACCTCATGTTTTTTTGCAGACCTGGTAGAAATTGGTACAGTTTGGCTGGGATGTCCTACTTAACTCACTATGCTCACCTTTGCTTTATTAATTATTTGGATCTCATTTTTTCTTTTTTTAATCATTTCACCCCAAATAAGGCAATGAAGTTACTGAGTGTTAGAGAGTATGTAAAAAAAAAAATAAAAATACTATTAAGGAGAGTGAATAATAAAAGAACAAGAATTAAGACAGATGGTAACAATTGACATTACATTTAAATTTTTGAAGTTCAAAATTGACCACTAAGTTAGAAGCTAGAAGAAAGTTCCACAAGTGAGAAGTATGAGAAAAGAAACTGCTAGCATAGAATTTACAGTTACAGCTAGCATTTCAACTGTAAAATGATGAGACGATTGTGCTTAAATTCATAAAGTCTAAGTAACATGGTGGAATTTTTTTTAGAACAATTACCATAAAATATTTATAGAAAATACACAAGGAAGATATATTGCAGTAGTGGGGAAGAGATTGGCAGCTGATCTTTCTTCTGATCTAGCACTAATGTGGGGAGAAACCTGGTTGGTTATATTTGATGCCTTAAAAACCAAACTAGTTACATTCCATCACTGCTGATCAGACTCTGAACTACTACCACTCAAGATGAACGGATGTCCCCTCAAGGAGGTATCATGCCTTGAGAGACTATTGGGCCTCAAACTCACACCTGACCTCAAGTGGAACTCGTACATACAATCTATCACTAAAGATGCAGGTAAAATAGTTGGTTTCCTATACTGCTCTAGTACGAGCCCAACTCATGTTATCCTGTAGCCTTACAAGAGCCAGATCAGGCCGAAAATGGAGTACTATTGTCCCCTTTGGGGACAAATTATTTTCTAACCTCCAACCTCTCCTCCACAAGCAGGACATGGTGAGCCTCTCACTGCTCTATTGCTGTTAACATGGAAAGTGTTTGGATGAACTGCATTCTTTGGTTCTGCCACGTCTAACCATCACCGCTAGGATGTGCCATGCCAATTACATAAAAGCAAACCACTCACATTTCCTTTGTATTCCATCAGCAAGAAGTTCCAATCAAACAGCTTCTTCCCACAAACAACTGCCTTATGAAACAGACTTCAATGTGGCATGTCCCTTCAGTATCTCTTAGTAAGTTTTTTTTTTGCTATCCCTTCAACTCCCTGTTCTGCCAACCATTACATAATCTTGCTAGGTAGATTATTCATTAATTTCCTCTGCCTCTCTTGCCTTCAATATGTCCTGAGAATATCAAATTATCCAAGCCTTCTTTCCTCATTATGTGAACCAAGAAATTTCAACAATCTCCTGATGCTAATTATAAGTGTACTTTTTGTTTTCATTTCCCCTAAAATTTTGTTGTTGCTCTCGTATTCAGTCCATAGTATTCTCAGTATCCGCCAGTAGAACGACATTTCTATTGCTTTAAGTTTCTTATTCATGTGTGAGGAGATAGTCCAGCATTCACTGCTATATAGAGGAAGTGATATTACATAACAGATCAGTACTCTTTTCCTTTTGCCTTACATATGATGTTTTTAGTAACTTTATTACTTCATTGTATAATTCCCTACTGTAAAGATTGTTAAAGGGCCTGGTATATGTCTTACCAGGTTTAGAGACATTGCTACTGCATAGTAGTTTTGTAGTAATAACTTTAAAATTATGAGAATAATTTTTAATGTTCCATAAAATATACAAATAGACATTTATTGCCTATATACATGTTTTTATTTGAAATTTTGTGTATCTCTGCTACCACATGACCCTTTAAGGTAAGGAGCCTACCATATGTTGCTTTCTTTTAGCTACTGTTGGTCTATGAGGCAACATGGTAAATATCTCTCCTCTACTTCTTCTTTTATGTGCTATGACCCTTCAGGATGTAGGCGGTCATGGCCTTCCACATCTTCATGTCCCTTATAGCTCTTACTAAGTTTTATCTTTTTGTTATTTCTCACAGACCCTGTTCTGCCATCCATTTGCTCAAGCCCATCAAGTATGTTGTGCTGCTTTCTTCTGTCCCTCTTGTCCTCAATCTGTCCTGTGAGTATCTGGTTTTCCAAGCCCTCCTTCCTCATTACATTCTCCAGAAATTTCATTTGCCTCTTCCTGATATTAAGTATGAGTTTCCCTTTTGTTTCTGATCTCCCCAAAACCTTGTTGTTGCTCACATGTTCAGTCCATGGTATCCTCAGCATCTTTCTATAGAATGATATTTCTGTTGCTTCAAATCTCTTCCTCATCTTTGACAAGATTATCCAGCATTCACTGCCATACAGAAGGACAGATATCACATAACAGTTCACTACTTTTTCTTTGTTTCCAAGTTTTATGGTCCGATTCCTCGTGCCACGGTGATAGTCCAAGGTAGAACCAATAAAGAAGAACTCGAACACAGGTATGGAATAACACAGATATATTACAAACAGGAATATATACAGAGAAGTAGAAAGTGTTAGGGAGAACAATCTAGTCTCGACCAGTGTCACTATTCCAATGTCTTGCAGTAATTGTCTGAACACGACTCTGTTTCGAACTGCCTCTGACTAGACTCTTGACTTGACTTGAACTACTGACGATATTCAGTCACCCACCCATATAGCCTCTTTCGGGTTCCTCCCTACCCGAAGACAGAGAGTTCAACCGATCTGCCGGTCAAGACTTGAACGACTGACGATATTCAGTCCCCCCCCCCACGAGGGCATCATGTGGCACAAGGCCGGTTTAATGTGGGATCTCTGAGCCTGTGGGCTCGGCCAAAAATATGCCCATTGAACCCGTATAAACGGGTTCAAGGTCGGTTTACCTCCCCGAAAGAGAATCCGCCCTTCGGCGTAGCCTCTTTCGGGTTCCTCCCCGCCCGAAGGCAGAGAGTTCAACCAATCAGCTGGCCAAGACTTGAACGACAGACTCCTTGCCTACTCCTGAGCCGCAGTATTTATTAAGTATGGAATAGTCCATTATTATTATTATGGGTAAGATCCCATAACAGCAAAGACTTTTCTGTCTCTCAATACTCTGCCTAGAATTCATCCTTAACATCACAATATGTCTTCAGATCTCAATGTTGCATTTTCTGTCCTTTATTAGAACACTTCCCAGATATTTAAATCTCTGTACATGTTTCATTTTAGTATCTCCGATCTGTAATTTGTATTCTCTGAAATTCTTCTCTAAGACATGATGTGTCCCTTAATCATTCTTTGAGTTTTTTCCAAATTTTTATTGTTTCTGTTTCAAGTGTTTTCCCCATTTTGTGTATTTATTTGAAAATTTTTTTGTTTGTTTCCTTTTTGAGAGATAAATTTGTTATTTGCTTCTTGTTTTCAAGGTGCCTTCCTAAATAAAAGGATAACAGTATGAAGCATAGACTTTATTTCTTTAAACCAGTGTTATTATATCCGTGATATAATAGCACTGTATTTCATGGACAGAATGAAATAGCTGAAAGAAAAGCAATGGAAAACATGGTTTGTTTTCAGAGAGTGTTTTATACCTCGAAGTTATACACAAAATTATATATACATATTTACATGTCACTCACATAGAGAAAATATAACATGTATATACACAACAAGATGAGCCCAAAATGCGATTTACAGATCGGGGACACTAAAATCAAGCAGGTGTGGAAATTTAAATATCTGGAAAGTGTTCTGACAGAGGGCAGTAAGTGTGATGTTGAGATCTGAAGATGTATTGGGATGGCCAAAGAAGCATTCCAAAAGCTAGGCAGAGTATTACAAGAGGTTACAAGGGTTTTGTTGGTAACAAAGAAAAGAGTACTTAAATGCTATGGGATATCTATCCTCCTTTATGGCAACGAATGCTGGACAATCTCTTCAAAGATGAAGAAGACTTGAGGCAACAGAAGTATGGTTCTATAGAAAGATGCTAAGGATACCATGGACTGAACATGTGAGCAACAATGATGTTTTGGAGAGGATGCAAACAAAAAGCAGACTTATACTTAACATCAGAAAGAGACAGCTGAAATTTCTGGGACATGTAATTAGAAAGGAGGGTTTGGAGAATCTGAAACTCACAGGGTGGATAGATGGAAAGAGGGACAATACTTAATGGGCTTAAACAAGTGGATGGCAGAACAGAGTCCAGGAGAAATAACAAAAAGACAAAACTTATTGTGAGCTACAAGGGATAGAAAGAAATGGAGAGCCATGATCGTCTACATCCTGAACGGACTAGGCATATAAAAGAAGATACACAACAAGCAGCATGAATATAGAATGAAAAGATAGGATCTTACATATAATATGGCAATTTTTCCATGTTTCTGGAGAAGCCATATTTAGGATTCCAGCTTCAAGTAGGCTGAATGTATCTACTATGTCCCTAGTGGGTACATAGTCTGTAAACAGGAAATGGTGTCTCTTGGGGGGGGGGGGTTCAGCATGAACACTGCAAGCTGAAGATATTTTCTATATCTGAAGAAGATATATTTACATTGGAAAATGGTGCCATAGGCTTGTAAACTGCACCATGTGCTGGGGAGGCAAATTTAGCCTCAGCCCAGACCAAGTGGCTCAGATCAAAAAACGAATGATTGGTTTGACTCCTAGAAGTTGACTGCCACTTTCATCACTATATGAAGTGACACCACTAAAGAAGATAATCACCTTTTGTGTCCCTACATGGGTGATCACTTGGGAATACTAGGTGCTGAAAGCTTAATGTGTGGATGGTATAATGGATAATGGCTTGGAGAGCTAAGTTCCAATTCCAGTTGGATTTGTTATATTCACTTATGTGCAAAATACCCTTGGGAAATGTATGAATCCACCTCTTCTCCCTCCAGCTATGGGTTAATTAGCAAGACTAATCACTAAACCATTATTATCTAAAAAAATCTTAAAATCTAGATATATTTTCTGACTTTAAATATCCTGTGAAATGTTGATAAGCCATAGAAAATGAATGAATCAATTAAAAAACAATAATAAACAATTAAGAATTTCATTTGCTGGCACATGTCACTTAATGATTTTAATAAATGCCTTAAATTTATCTATTACTATAAAAATTTTGAAACATCTAACTGAATAATTAGCTTGGGACCTCAAAAATCCTTCCAATACAAAAACAATGATGTTTATAAATTCTCATGTTCTTTGAGAGATTGTATCTACTATACCATAAGAAAAAGCATTCAAAATTTGAGCAAAAGCAGCAAAAAATCTGAACTTTGGACAATTTATCCATAATTTTGATTGGGATGTACCTCATATTCAAAAATTGGAAAACTTCAATCAGATGTCAGTTGAATTTAACAAAACTAATTTAAATAAAATACAGTTATATATAATTTCACATACAAATTTGCTCTTATAAACAGCCTTATTTTCTTGACATGTTTGGCTGTGGAATATCTTTTGGCATCACCTGCCAGCAAGTTGATCTTCATTCTGTACAAAGATAATGGTGCCAATACTCACATCTGGCAGAAGATGATTGGCATCTCATTCTATCTTTGTATAGGTAGAAATATGTGAACAATGAGTGCAGTCATTAGATTTACCCTATTCCTAAGGGAATGAAACAGTGATTACCATGTTCCAAAACTTGTTTATGTTCTCAAAAAATAAGATATCTACTCTCATTAGTTTGCTGATTAGATGCCAGTATTGATAAAAACTGGTACAATGTGTTCAACAGTTTCATTTTTCACTTAGCATATTATTTTAGAAATAATGAAAGCACTTAATGTCCTGACCAGAATCTAGCTGAATCTTACACTGACTTAATTTCAATCAAAATGCCCAAATAGTTTTATATTTTAATAATCAGTTGGAAGTATTACTTTTCATCTTCTGGTCTGAAAATGTATTTGGGATTAGAAAGAGAAATATAAATGTGTTCAAATATTATGACTTCCTACTGATTATATCTGTATAACCTTCTTTTAATGTTCATCCAATACAGGAAGGCTCAAGAAGCATTCAAGGTAGAAGGGGATAGAATCAGGTGAGTGGTATAGACACAAGAGGATGAAATCAGAAGTGAATATTATGAGAATATAACTTATACTTAATATTAGGAAGAAGCAGTTGAAATTTCTGGGGTACATAATAAGGAAAGAGGGCTTGGAAAATCTGATACTCACAGGACAGATTGAGGGAAAGAAGGACAGAAGATATTTGATGAGCTTGAGTAAATGAATGGTAGAACAGGGTTTGGGAAAAATAACAAAAGGACAAAACTTATTACATGCTACAAAGGAGAGAAAGATGTGAAGGGCCATGATCGTCTATGTCCTGAAGCAACATATCACATAAAAGAAGAGGATAGATAACAACAGACCCTAGACTTGAAGAGGCTGAGGTTGTAGTGTTTGGGGAAGTATCCACATGAGAGTCTATTCCTTAAGTAGATAAATCTAAATGCTTTCAGATATTATAAGATCTACTAATAATATTTATAGTTCTTGCTTAGAGGTTGAGATAGTTGTGTATTTTACACTATTTCTTGCTTCATTGATAACTACAATCTTCAAAAATTTAAATGCAATGTCAATCGACATCTTCTGTCTTCTTGAACTGTCCTTTCCTCAACCCTTTCTATTCTTAGTTTTCTCATTGATTTTCACTTTCACATCCTGTAAACATCTGCATTCTTGTGGCATTATCACCTTGCTTGGGGTGAAATGATTAAAAAACAAATAGTAGCATTGGTCTTTGAGTCAAGATATAAAAAGAAAGTAATGTGAATCCTGGATTTCAAAAGAGGCAGTTTAGCAAAAATCAATAATAACCCAATGACACACCCAAACACACATACACACACACATATAATAAAATTGAATAACACAATGACACACCCAAAAACAATCTCCCCCCCCACACATATATATATATATATATATATATATATATATATATATAAAAATCAATAATAACCCAAAGACACACTCAAACACGCACAGACACACACATATATAACAAAAATCAATAACAACACAATGATGCACCCAAACAGACACATGCACACACACACACACACACACACACACACACACACACACACACACACACACACACACACACACATATATATATATATACAAAATAAAAATCAATAATAACCCAATGGTACACCCAAACACACACACACACACACACACACACATATATATATTTATATATATAATAAAAATAAATAATAACCCAATGACATACCCAAACACACCCACACACATACATATATATAAAATAAAAATCAATAATAAACCAATGACACACCCAAACTCTCTCTCTCTCTCACTCGCACACACACACACACACATATATATATATATATATGGTAAAAATCAATAATAACCCAATGACACACACACACACACACACACACACACACACACACACACACACACACCACACACATATATATATATATATATAAAATAAAAATCAATAATAACTCAAATTTATTCTGGCTTTCTAGAGGCAAAATAATTTCTTCCTTAAATCAATTTAGGATGTCTTTTAGTACTGTTGAACAATTCTTCAGACTGACAAGATTCTCTTAGCACTCAAAGAAATCACCAAAAGACAGACTCTGGGAAGTGATTTTTATGTCACATGCCAGATCTTTAAGAGTTCCTGTCAGAAACAAATTTCTTGTAATGTTCTGTTGAAAAGCAGGCAAAATAACTCCAATGTGGTGATTGCTTTAATTCCAAAAAGGTTCAATTAAATCAAAAGAAATCAGTAATTTTTTATCTTTTTTTCTATTTTTGCATGAAGATGAGGGTAATGCAATGCAGTTATCATCTGTCACCTTAATTCCAGTTCTTTTGTTATCTTCTCTTTCTAAAATATTTTTTTCTTAGATTCTTTCATACACATTACCCCCTTGCATCTTAGTGGCTTTATAGCCTTGCTTGGGTGAAATAATAAAAAAAAACATATTTCTCTTAATATTTTAAAGAATCTTTCCATCTTCACTTTTCAGGGATCTGTTATTTGTTTTACTCAATGGTAAAACAGAAAAATGTTTGTTTTGAGGCTAAAATATGTTTCTTCTATTGATTAGTGATGTTTTCAATAATTTATTGAAGATTAAAAGAAATTTCTAAGAAGAAATACTCTCATTTAATCAAATCAATTCAAATATTTGAACCTGAAGAACTTTGTTATCAAACAGAAGTTAGTAAACCTTAACTTGCAAATTCTTACTATTTTAATGAACTTGATCCTCACTGGGGATCACCTGAAGCCAAACTAAGCTAGTCTTAGTAAATACTTATAATTTTCAAAAATAGTTTTTTTTTATATACTATGTCTCTTCAGGACGTGGGAGATTGTGGCTCTCTATAACTTCCTTTTCTTTATAGATTTAAGCAATGTTTATACACTCACCATCTTTAATATATTCTATGAGTGTCAAATTCTTCAAGCGCTCTTTCCTCATGTGTCTAAGAAATTAAAAAAATAGTTGAAATTAAATTTGCTCACATGTGGCTGTGACATGCCATTTCAGTTAGGTTGATGGTCAGAGTGTATTAGTTAGGTTAGTAGTTTAGTAGTGTCATGCTCCATTTGGTGAAAGAAACTATTGTTAGTGAAACATACTGAAAAACAAGGTTTAGTTCAAGTATCACAATACATTAACAGCATTATATATGTAGATGACATTTTGATGGTAGACACAGAAAGAAAACTGCAGAAACTCCAAAACAAGGTAGTAAAAGAAAGTGAGAAGAAAGGACTAACCTACAATTGTAAGAAAACAGAATGTATGGTCAGCAGCAGAAGAATGGCTAAAGAGGGTTTGGAGAATTTGACACTCACAGGATACATCAAAGACAAGAAGGAAACAATGAGTAACCTACCTAACAAGTAACTTGTAAATGAATGGCAGAACAGGGACAGGGAGAGGAGAGGATCATAAAAAGACAGACATTGCTCAGAGCTATGAAGGATAGAAAGTTGTGGAGAGTCATGATCACCTACATGAAGAGATGTGGCAGGGAGAAGATCAGAAGATTTTTTTATTCTTGTATCATTCAGATTTTAAAAACATTACAGGAAATGATTGGTGTCCAAACCATGTCAAGAATTCCTTTTAGGCTTCATCATATAGCATGTATTGGCACACTTTGATGTGGTGTAATGGTTAGCAAGCTTGTCTTGCTACATCACTTATGACTGAGTAGGGAGTTCAATCCTCACTGGGCACTCCACACTTTTGGTTTTGTGCCACATCTAAGCTAAATCATAAGTAGCACTTCGACATGGTGCAGTGGTTAGCAAGCTTATTCCTGCTAGATCAATTATGACTGAATAGTGAGTTTGATCCTCACTGGGTGCTCCAAACATTCGGCCTTGTGCCACATCTAAGCTATGCTTAGAAAATTACCACCATAATGACATGTGTTGATTAAAGACAAAAAAATAATTATATAACATATTACAATGCAAGCCTTGTTATTGAAAAGCAACATTTTACCAATATTTTACAAGGTATCTAGTCATCAAACTCAGCTAAAATCATTGTAATACATTGAAATATAGTCAAGAGGAATTTGCATAAAATGTTCCTTATTTGATCAAGAAATTCAACTCCATCTCTACTCCCAGTCAAATGCTTTAACCAAACAGCTATGTTGAAGGTATTTGCTACATTTTTCAATTGACAATTTTTATGGCTTTTTTGAATGCTTAGTTTGAGCAATAATTAATGGGTCTACTTCCTTGAGGCCATCACAGTTTTAATTACTTATAGGAAATTATTTGCCTGATCTATTCCATCAAAGCAGATGTTAATAAAACATTTTCATTCTTCAATAAAGTTAAAAAAATCATCTTTATTCGCTTGTCAAATTGCCATAGAAAGAAAGAGGTTTAAATCATTGTGATAGCTTCAAGTTAGTTCATATCTGCAATCATTATTACCAGTGAGACATTCTATCAACTCATAATGGATTTACTTTTAAAAGCTCTGATGCTTTTATTGAGAAAAAAAAAAGAAAGAAAAAGTAAGAATCTTATATGGAACTGTCTGTAACTAAAATCTGACTGTCACTGAATTTTCATTTAATAAAAGGATTCTTCACTCTGGATAAGAATTAGTTAACCAGTCTAGCAGGTCATTACTAATGGACATCCAACACGTGTGCACTTGTCAGAGCCAAGCTTTGTAAAATGGATAATTTGACTAGGGTAGAATGATTACAGGTTTTGTAAATCATTAATGCTATTTCCTTATTGAGTACACTATACTTGTGACTTTGTGTTAGATTAAGCTCAGTTTATTAAATATATATATCTATAGTGATGCTATTTTTGTATGTGAGTGTCTGCTTGTTGCTTTGACCCAGCAACACATTGTAGCAAGATTTTGTGTGGGCATCCTCACTCAATCTGATAATAATGATCTGAATGTCTGTTACAAAAGCTGAAAAGAAAATCATATCAATATTGAAAGGGAAATAGAAATGAAAACACTATTAATTTCTTTGTAAAATAAGGACTTTTTAAAATGCTATGAGTTTTCAACATGTTCCCCCATGACTCTACAAGAATATATTTTCTTTATTACCTAAGAATTACTATGTTTTACTTGGGAATGAAAGTGGAGTGTTTTTCTGTTGCCTTCATCGCAGTTTGGAATTCAGTTTTTTCTCCTTAGACTGGTTGCCACCGAGTGCTAACAATTCCAGTCTACCCTGGTATTTGAACAATTGCTGGGAGTGGGGGAGATGTGTATTAATGCTTTTCCCAAGGATGTTAGTGAAAAGAAAAAGCAATTGCAACAGAATTTAAGATCAGCAAATGGTATTATTACCAGATTGAGTGAGGATGCAGACCCCACACTATTAGTGATGTTTTCTTTTCTTCTTTCAATGTTCATATGATTTTCTTTTCAGCTTTTGTAACAGACATACACTACTCAGATTATTATTATCAGATTGAGTGAGGATGCAGACCCCACATTATTAGTGATGTTTTCTTTTCTTCTTTCAATGTTCATATGATTTTCTTTTCAGCTTTTGTAACAGACATACACTACTCAGATTATTATTATCAGATTGAGTGAGGATGCAGACCCCACACTATTAGTGATGTTTTCATTTTTTTTTTTCAATATTCAGATGATTTTTAAAAAATTTTTTTGTAGCAGACATATACTAATCAGGTCCTTATCAGCATGAGTCAATACAGATCTAAGTATGATTAATAATAATTTAGTTTAGTTTAGTGATATGTGTTTGCACATATCTCAAACTATTATTAAATTGCAAATTACACTGAAAATTACTTTATTCTTCATGATAGAGCATCTTGGTATTGCCCTAACAAATGATATGGCCGAAGTAAAAATCTTGCTGCAATGTGTTGTCTTTACTGTGTAACAGCAAGAAGCAGACAGACACACTCACAAATGCACAAATGCTCAAGATTCCAGTTTACTGTGGTATTTAAACAATATCTGGAGGGAAAAAAGATGTGGATTAATGCCTTTCCCAAGGGCATTAGTGAAAAAGGGATTACAACAGGATTTAAACTCAAACTGCCATTTCCATTTTCTGTGCTAATAACTGTTAAACTATATACACATTTTGTAAAAAAAAATATAATTATATATCTTTATTTATATTATTTACAGTTTGACTAATATCATCATCTCTATAGTTACCATGACATTTCAGCTGTTGTGCCTTCCAGACTTCTTCAGGTATCTATCGATTAGTGTAACCTTCAGGGAATTATCAACATAACACTTTATTTAATTTATGGAGATAGATTGTTCTCATCATACTATCCATGTCTAGGGATACCTCATCTTTAGTTAATTGTTCTTTTAGCACTGTTCAGTCATTTGTAGTCTTGTTTCCACTAAATCTGAGTATATCCATACTACATCTTCTGATTACTCTGATTTGAAAACCATGGGAAATCATCTTTCCCCAGAGGTCATAGTAGTTCACAGATAATAAAGAAAATGAATTTGTAGAGAGCCATGACAGTGAATGTCCTAAAGACACATGTCATTAAAAAAAATCTTGAACCAAGTATTAAACTTAGAATTACTGTGCCACTAAATTCACTAAACACTGTTTTAATTCTGAAAGCCATTATCCTGTGGCCTAGGACACTAAAGCAAATGAATATGTTGTGATAGGAACAACAAAGATGAGGATATTAGTCTGACTGTAAGTAATGTAAATAATAACTTCTTATCCCAGAAATTCCTTAGATATTACATATCTTTATATAAAAATATCTTTGACAAAATAAACATAACATAATTAATTTGACACAGCAATTACTAATCTTAATAATCTTTTCAATTGTTTTTCTTTTAGGAACATTTCTACACTTTATTAAAAAAAATAAAATTGTAAACCTAGATATTCCCCAAATCATTTACTGTTTATGGTGTTGTACCTTCTACATTTGCTGGACTCCGAAGTAAACAGATCGGTGACAGAAATATTAAATGACAAAATGCATCTCTGAGTTAGTGGCTCCATGCATCTACTTCCGGTTTTCTTTGTAGTCAACCGATCAGATGAGTTCCCACTTGAAACCAGTGTTCTATTTTTTTTTTTTCATGTGGACAATACAAAAAGAAGAGCTGAGAGAGACTGAGAGGGAGAAATGAAGGAGTCACGCATCAAGGGTTTAGTATGAATACAAGTAAAGCTAACCTTGAATTTTTAATATCATTATTAATAGAATAGTTCCTCTTTATTTCTCCAGAAATAAGTAGAATATAAATTCTTTGAAGAGGAACTTGACTAATAAATGACTAACCGGATATTTGTATTGGATTTTTATCTATTTTTTAAATTAGTTGTTCTATAATAAACATTGACAAAATACTATGTATCAGCTCAAAGAATCTGTATCAAGGATTTTTGTTCCTGATTTATCTACCAGGATATCTTGCCAACCTTTTTTTTTTCCTTAATTATATCTACTGTCTTAACTAATAGTACAAATGCCATCTGTCACTTAAGCACTAATTTCTCTACTAATCATTATGGCATGCCAGTGATAAAACCTTTTGTCAACATATGATTGGATAGAACACTCGAAGTAGATTCATACTTTACTCGAAGCTATTAGTGCAAAATGAACTTAAATAATTCTATTCTCTGTATTAATTTACATTACACCATCTTGTGATTCAACATTTTCAGTTTACTGATTTGGTTAAAAAGTACCCTGTATTTTCAGATGTATATCTAACCAGAACACCATGCAACCCAAATGCCTCCAGGGTATGACAATAAATTACATCTGTCAATTGCTGTTGTTCCCAGATCTACCTGTTAGGGTCCCAGCTACGGGCAAACGGTTAACCCTCAATCTGGTGTCAAAACACTATGAAATTATAAAAATAGATTTTTATAGTAAAAATACCAGCAATACATTTTTAAAAAAATATTACTAGCAATATATTTGTCTCTCGACAAAACCCTCTTTACCAAAATATGTCACTGAAACCTGATCTACAAACTGATTTCTAACAAAGAATCCATATTCTATTCATATGAACCTCTCTTAAAAATCTTATCAGCATTAAATAACCCATTGAGGTGTTGATATGTCATAAAACAAAATAAACCAAACCAAACAAATATTATGAGAAGTTTGTTCAAGCAAACAGTGGTTGCCAAGGTCATGTTAGTGAATGTACAAAATTATGAAAAGCAAATCAAATATAGAATAAAAAACAAGAAATTGCTTTTTGTATTTGTAGCAGGTGAAAGGACTCACATATTGCATAAATAATTAAACAAAACTCGTAAAGGTTAATAGGTGACTTACTGGACAAACAGTGAGAACATAATAACTTTGATTATTGAACTCCCTTAAAGGCTTCATGATAAATTTCTGTTAAGAGATCAATATTTTAAGCCTTCTGCCCCAAAGTTGATTTATCTGAGGAGAATCATAAAAAACATGAGGAATTATGACTGAATAGATTCTTTCTGGAAAGTTAGTTCACTCTGTCATGCAAGACAATTTTTCTCTCCAGAATCTATCTTACATATTTATGTCTACCATTCTTCCTTCTTTGAATATTGCTGTCACATATGGTCTTATGCATCTGCTATATATTTAGAGATTCTTGATAAAATCCAAAGAATATGCAATATTGTTGGTCCTGACCTGGCATCTCATCTTCAGACTTGAGAAACTATTTTCCTGAAGAATTGTTTTAAGAGAAAGATTTTTATAAAGTTTAATTGAAAGTAGTTATGAATGCTTGGTCAATGAATGCTTTCTTATGAGGAAATGGCTAATATTATCATTACTATATACCCCAAGACAATTGGTTATTCCAACAAGATAACGCTTTGTGTCATTTGGCCTGAGTTGGTCAGAATTGGTTTGAGGAGCATTCTGGAGATATTCAATGAATTGTATGGCTGCTATGTTTGCTGGGTATAAGCCCAATTGAGCATTTATAGGATGGAGAGATCTAATCATTTGCAAGATTCTGCATCTAAAAATATCTGAGACTTGTGGATAATTACCAAGACAGCATAGCTCAAAATCTTTCCAGAAATCTGGCAATATTGGGAACTGATGGCATGTTAAGTTACTCCACTTTACCAGGCTGGAAGGGATGTTTACACAATACTAGCATTGATCACATGACTTTTGGTATTTTAGAATATGTTATAAGTCTTGTAAAGTTTATGAAGATTTTCAGTGAAGAGAAATGATTTTTCTGATCAGCAAGTTATAGCTATTTAGTTATGTCAAACTGCTTAGAAAGTATAAATCAAAGAGGCAATTATTAAACTACTTAATCTCATAACTGATATAAAGAACAGAAATAGTAAAATAGGCTATATATAATAATAATAAAAATAATAATAATACTGGACTCTCTCGTCAGTTTCAATGTATGAGGATCTGACAGCTTAATTGATTCAGTTATGAAATTTTGTGCGATAATCTTAAGTGGCACTTAAAACCTGCTAGTGATTTACAAAGGAGGCCACATATGGAGCAAGTGTGAGGATTGTGAGATGAGATCACTGTTAGATTGGCTGACCTTTTAGATCTTGCTCTTGCTTCTTGAAAATGATTTAGACAAACAGATTGAAAACTGCTGAGTCCAATAAAACACGTTGATCTCTATTCTACCTGCTCCAAGGCTAAATGTTCAAGGGTGTTATGTGATATATTGACAGCTGACAAGTAATATATATATGTTTGTGCACTTAGGTAGCAATTCCTCTTCATTAAAAACAACTGACAAGATACTGCAATTAAGTTTTTATTTAATTTTTCACGTGTTCTTATAATTTTTTCTTGTCTGGATGTAAATTATATAGAAATTGTTTAAATGTTTTGTATATCCAAGGACATTCAGCTAAACTTTTAGCCATTATCAAGGATGAATTTTATTTTTACTTTTAACTGAATGTATGAATAGTTTTATGCATGTATCAAGAGTTATAGGAATGTTTTATTTTCCAAGCATTTAACCATGATCATTGTTGATATTATTGAATGTTGGCTTTTTCTTTTTTATTACTGATGCTTCCATTATTTTTAACCTTTTTTTTTTTTACATATTTGTATTATCAATGAATATGTTGATGAAAATGTTTAGACAGATCAATATATATATATTTCTGGTTTATTCTTTTCAGTATTATAGAAGCTGAGTAAATGAAAAATTTCACCCCAAACAAGGTAATAAAGCTACTAAGATGCAGGGATTATTGTTTGTTAGAGACTATGAAAAAAAAACTATTAAAGAGAGAGAACAATAAAAGAACAAGAATTAAGAAGACAGAAGATAATGATTGACATAACATTTACATTTTTGAAGCTCAAAGTTGACTGGAACGCAAGAAGCCAGAGGAGAGTTCCACAAGCAAGACATTTGAGAGAAGAAACTGTTAGCCTATAACTTATGGATGGTTACATCTAGTCATATCAAGTGTAAAATGATGAAACCTAGCTACCAATCTAGTAGTATTCTTAAATTTTCACACACTTTGCCAGTCTTTTGAACAGTAGTAGAGCTTTATCCTTTGTTTCCTGCTTAAGATTGGGTTTCTGGTTTCTTCTCCTAACATCTCTTCCATTTCTTTCACTCTCAGTAAAGCCTTGCATCTTAGTGTCATTATTGCCTTGATTGGGGTGAAATGATTTTAAAAAATTTATAAAGTCTATGTACCAAAGAGTAATGCACATCAGAATAATTATCATGAAAATATTTATAGAGAAGGAAAAAGGAAGCTATGTTATAGCACTAGGAAAGTGACTGAAGTTGAGATGCTAGTTCCAGACCAATAATGTTGCAGATTCTTCTTTGTATTTTATTAAGAATCTGTAAATACATAACAGAAGCATACACTGAGGATGGCTAGAGAATAGATCAACACAAATATTGTTGTATGAAGAAAAACAATTAGATCAATAGCTTCATCAATTCTTGAAATTAAATTTTTTGATTGATTTCATTTTTAATATTGATGTTGAGTGGACTGGAGATAGGTTTTAGCTGTACGTTAAAAAAATTTTATCTACTAATTCATCCAGGTCGACTGTAGTCTGGATCATCAAACAATACTTTCTTTAGCAGTATAGTATGTACTAAACCAGTTTTGAATTCAGAGTTACTTTCTCTTAGACCAGTTGCCATCCAAGGCTATAGAATCCAGTCTGTCCTGCTATTTACCAAGAACTGGGGGAGAAGAAGAGAATCCACGTCTCTTTCAAGTGTATTAGCAAGTAAGTGAATGTAATAGATCAGACTGGAATTTGAACTCAGCTCTCCAATTCCTCAACCCCAAACTGTTATCCAAGACATCATCATGCCTCCTTTGTCTACCAAACAGAAAATATTTACAAGTAAAGGATATTTTTGGCAGACTTTTCCATTTTATATTATTGATGATCTTTACTTAATATTTCAACTATGAAAAGCACAGGCCATTTTCAAGAGATAAAGACATTACTCATGAAGAACATTATCAATCAAAATAAAACTAAAGTTGAACATGTCAAATGAGTTTAACCTATTAATAAAAACTATAAAATCTAATATTAATTATAAAAATAAAAATCTGATTTTAATTATTGGTTTCTAAAATAATTTTGTATTTCTAAAAAAATTTTCAGTATTAATACTTTTTTTATGTGCCATGCCCCGTCAGGGCATAGATGATCATGGCTCTCCACATTTTCCTATACTTTGTAGCTCTTAATAAATTTTATCTTTTTCTTATCTCTCCTAAACCCTGTTCCACCATATATTTACACGAGCTTACTGTGTGGGTTATGTGTTTTTTCCTCTGTCTCTCTTGCCTTCAACCTGTCCTGATGGTATCAAATTTTTGAAGCCGACTTTCCTGAATGTATGTCCTAGAAATTTCAACTATCCCACTTGTTCAATCCATGGTATTCCCAGCATCTTTCTGTTGAGCCACTTATCTGTTGCTTCAAGTCTCTTCTACATCTTAGATGCAAGGGGCTAATGGAAGTGTAAGAGAATGAAAAGACATTAGAAGGAACCAGAAACACAATCCTAAACAGAAATCATGAGATAAAGCACCAAACCTGTTCAAAAGCCCGGGGAGGAGTGTGAATCAGACAACAGTTGAACCTATTTATTCCAACTGAAGAAAAATAAATAGTAAATAAAATTTCAATGTTTGGGTAGATATGTTAGAAGTATAGTGTTGAAGTTGTTGCAGCATTGTCGTGGCAATCCTTACTGACTGAGAGATATACTCAGGCCATTTTAGTTTCTTTGACTTCCCTATGATTTGGAGACTTGTCAGGTTTTGTTTTTTACTTTTCTGTTCATGACATGATCTTTGTAGAAAATACTGAAAAGTTTTCAAAAGCATCTTACTCTGTGACCTCCAAATTCTCTCTAGAAAAAAGTGTTTTTATGTTTGTCTACTAACAAGGCAATGTATAAATTCATTGGGTTACCTTGTCTGATACGATAATGTTCTATTGCCAATTTCATATATAATTAGCTAGTTCATATACAGTTAGATGGTTGAAAAAATACAGGATGTAAAATATGTTATCAGCATGGAAAATATTGAACAGAGTTCACAATCTATGATTGTTTAGGTTCACTTTGCATGAACACCCTTGTATAGGCATGAATCCACTCATCCCTGAACTCTGACCAATTTCAGATATCTAAACAACAAAATATTTTATCACTGATGGTACTCTCACTGAGAAACAACTTGTCTATAGATAACAGCAAAAAAATAAATAAAAATACTCTAAGTTCAAGTTAAACTTTGCAATGTCCAATTACATCCTTAAGAATATTAATATTTTAATTGCAACAGAATTGGATACAGTTGTTTTTCCATGAAATTTCTTGTATTGAAAGTATGAAGCATTTCAGTATGTTAAACATTAGACTGATATAAATACTTACTAATAAGTTAACTAATTTAGTATTTATACTTAGTATTCATAATCTGATCTGAAATGATCTGATCTGATCTGATTTCTGTTTGTGGATTTAGAACACAGCAAAAGTAGCACATAATAGGGAGAATTTTGTTAGGGCAATATGCTGTTTGAATTTACACTCAGACTGTTGTCCTCATCTTTGTTGTCATTATAATATCAATGTATGATCATAACAATCAAGATGTCCAAGTGTAAACAATGTAAATTGTGCAATACTATTTAGATACGCTAATTTGAGTTACGTATTTACACTGTTTACATTGTTTGGACTGTTGTCCTCATCTTTATTGCCATATTTCCAATGTTTCGGCTGTTGTACACTCAAGCCTTCTTCAGGTGATTGGAATTTTTAACTGAACCCTTTATTTCGTCCCCCAAGGTAGATTGTTTTAGTTCTACATGTCATGCCTCTTCTGGGTGTCTCAGTTATCTCTCAGTAGCCATTGGGCCATGTGCCCTTGAGGATATCAGTGTATGAATTTTTGGGATGTATAGACTTAATGTCTCAGTACCATTTTTTTACCAAAACTCATATTGCAATTTTTTGTTGTTATTGTTTTTCTCTAGCAATGATTGCCTGCATCCTGAGGGGATACAGCACACAGAAAAAGAATAGTCCTCCACTTAAAATGTCCCGGATCATTATAAATCATTATAAAGTAAAATAGGATCTGTTCCTGATCCATTTCAGAGTTTTGTATTTCTTCTAAGCTGTGACTGCATATATTTGCTTGTAAAAGGAATCACTGTTGAGTTTATCACATTGCAATTTAAGCATTAATTTGAGTTTCTTTAATCTTTGTAGATTTTACCCTTAGCTATATTTTAGAATGTAAAATGGCATTTCCCAATCATATACAGTAGCAGACTGGGTCTAAAAATATTGGTTACCAGGAGACCCACCCACAACTACAATGTTATTATTTAATTTACATAATGAATAAATAAAATAAAAAAATACATCTAGAAAAAAGGGTACTATTAAATTTTTTGTGGAAAAAATATGTATTTTAGTAATTACAGTGTACACCTACTGTACATTTTACTGGCAGTAGATACAAAATATAGATGCAATATGTTATAGCTGAAATTTTTATTCATTTCTTTTAATCTCAAGTAATTGGTTGATATTTTTAAATAATTTACTGCACAATTTACATGTTAATTCAAAAGCACAATAGAGAATTGTATGCAGTCTACTATATTAAGAGCAATCTTCTGTGTTCACTAGATGATTATTTGAATTTGTTAATAATTGCTTCTGCATCCAATTTATCTAACAATTCCTTTTCAATGGATAGCAACACATATAATTCAAAATTCTTCTTAAACAGCAAATTTCTTAACCTTGTCTTTATGATCTTGAACTTTGAAAATGTCCTCTTACATTAAGCTTAAATAAGTGATAGTGTGCAGATAACTTTATAAAGTTCTTATTCCTTTTTATTACTAAATCAGTTCTCTGTGTTTGTTTCTTTATTGTATTTTTATTTGATATAGGGGGCCCCTCTATTAGGGGCCCACTTGCCATTGGGCAAGCTGGCACTCTGGCCAGTCCACCACTGTTCATATGTTGTGAATTAAGTACTCTGATATTTTTATGCCACCTGCCATGTTTTTCAAAGTACACAACTGTCTTGGGTATTCTTCAAACCAAGTGTGAGGGACTGTCTGTAAATAATTCAGCCATTTTGAATATCCTCACTGCTTGTTCTTAATGTCTTCTATGAGATTTTTTTTGGCAAAATATCACATCATCTAAGTATGTCTTCCCATAATCTAGACCTGATTCCTTGTAACCGCTGAGCTAAAATCACCTTTGTCCTATCAAGAATATTTTTTCATTATTATTAAATAGTTGGACCATTTCCAGACAGACTACATACAGGAATTATGTGCATCAACACAGAAATATATATCTACTATGAGTCAAACCTTTGCAATGTATCTTTTTTTTTTCTTTGAGTGTGAATAATATTGAGCAAATTTTTTGAGTAAGTAATTAGTTTAAAAGATATACATGCATAAAAGTAAAAAGTAAAATGTATTGACTCTTGAGTATGTAATTACTATTCTTAAGATTTGCAGATGGTACAGATCTCATTCATATTTTGCAATTTATATGCTAACACTCTTATGTATTGGCTTCCATTAAAATACTTATAAGACATCTTATGAAATGATACACTCTGGATGGAAATAGATTTTACATCTCCGAAAGAAATTAATTTACATCATACATATTAAAGAAATATCTGCAAAATAGTATTTATAGTAATATGGTAATGTCCTGTATTCATTTACCAAGCAGGCACTGATAGTTTCATTTGAAATTTGTAAAATCTTTTTATAAATACAATTTTTCAGGAAAATAGGTTCATCAAGTCCAATAATTGTTAGAACTCATTCCAGTATTGATGGGGACTTTCTTTCTTCCTAAACTTTTGTTTGACGTGGTATGGAATGTCAATATCTTGATTATATGATTATGTGTGCCATTATTTCCTTTTTGAGTTACATGTGCTATCCATTTTAGTTGTTGCTGCTGTTGAAAATCCTCAGGTGTTGTACTTTCTATCATTTCGTATGGTTCTTTGTTTGTGATTCAGTCCACAAGGTTAAAAAAGAACGTTTTTTACTCAGAACTACAGACTTTATGAACTCAGACCTATTTTTAATCATGCATCTGAGAAAGCAGCTGTATGCAGATGACAGTTCAGATATTTCTGAATGAGTTTGGGGCCATATATATTAATATATATATATATATATATATATATATATATATATATATATATATATATATATATATGTTTTCTTTTCTGAACATAAAGTGTCTAAAATTGTCCAAATGTTCTGTGTATCTGAGTGCTTTTTGGCTTTTCTTTTAGCCATTATCAAAGGCGATTTTTATTTTTAACTGAATGTATGGGATTTTATATATGTATCTAGAGTTACAGGAATGCTTTATTTTCCAAACATAATCAGCACATTGTGGCCATGATCATAGTTGATATTATTGATTAATGGCTTTTTCTTTTTTTATTATTAGTGCTTCCATTATTTTTAGACTTTTTTACATGTGGATGAGGCTATTATACTTGTATTCTCTACAAATATGTTACAGATGGATTTTGATAGGTTTCTGTGTGTGTTTAAATGAGTCCTAATTGAGCTATGGTCAGAGAGATGTAATGTAAGTCTTCTAGATAGGCATGTAGTGGTGTGTCCAGTATAATTATTCATGATTTTAGTTTGATTGGGAACATGGATTAAAGACACACAGAAACATACCAGACTCCATCTGCAACATACTTATAGAAAATACAAGTATAACTGCCTCATCTACATGTAAAAAAATATGTTTTTATTTTCATCTACTGGCCTAAATTGAGAAATCTTATTAAAGAAAAATTATGCTCTCTGGCAGGCAGACAAAAGTAAATAAATATACTGTTTAATAAATAAATGGATCGTCTACTCAAATACAAATATTTGCTAAAAATAACAAAGTGATAAAAATCTGTCTGATTAATAAAAAATCTATACTAAAAAAAATGAAAAATATTCCAAACATTATCAGGGATTATTTATTATGAATCACATTATTCTTTCATGGTTTCTGTTTTTTGGTTTCAATTTTTTCTACCTTCTAGTTCCAACAGTGTTAATTCTGGATATTGGCTGTCATCTATTTGAGCATCTGTCTAAAGTTTGTTGGATTACTGCCCACTGATAATAATCACATGTGGCAAGATGTTGATGATAATTACAGGCAGCGAGAAATTTGAAACAATCAGTCTCTTTTTTGGTGACTTTACACAGTGAAAAGATGTATTCTTTTGCTCCTGCAAAATGTGAGTACCTCAACTACAGACACTGAAGGTTGCTTTGAACTCTTCACACTCATATCTTATCAATATATTTGTTTATATTTCTTTGTTCAAATTCTATGTCTTATTTTTCCTTTAGACTTACATGAGTCTCATAAATAATTTACAGGTCAAGTGTGCCAGGAGCTTATAAAATCTCATAAAAAATGTTGAAGCCTGCAACAAGTCATTCTTTCCTTATTCTACCTCTCTTTTCAATCTCTGAATGTCTCATTTTTCTTTCCAACTTGTTTCCTTTTCTGGACCCATTTGTTTTGATGCCATCTTTACTGATAACCATATTGTTCTGGGTATTTATCATTCCTTGTTAAAGGAATTCATCCTCCTGGAAGTCAAGATGGTTGGATCATAGGAAATAAACCCAAGAACCATCTGTTAATTACATAACTAACCTAACCATATGGGGATGAACATTAACTTTTAAAATTTCATACCCAGAAAAGAAAAGCATGTGTCTATTGTATCACATCTTTGATTTATTTTATTTATTAGATTTATTTTTTCTATAATAAAACAACAAAAATGAATGGCGTGCTTCTTATTCATAAAAAGAGCTTGAATGGAAAAAATGAATTTTATAAGATATATTCACTATTTATTTTATTCTTTGATGGAAACTGTGAATATTATGTCACAATTTTGCATAGGTGCTAACACAGACCAGACAACACACACGTGCAAATATATATATATATATATATATATATATATATATATATATGTTATGGTCCAGGTCCTTGTACCACAGTGATGGTCCAAGGTAGAACCAATAAAGAAGAACTCGAACATGGATATGGAATAACACAGATATATTACAAACAGGAATATATACAGAGAAGTAGAAAGTGTTAGTACAAACAATTAGGTTTAGTAGGGAGAACAATCTAGTCTTGACCAGTATCACTATTCCAATGTCTTGTAGTAATTGTCTGAATGCAACTCTGTTTCAGACTGTCTCTGACTTGCTCGCTCTGACTGACTGACAGACTTCTGACGGACTTCTGATGGACCTCACTCCAGACTTCAGATTAAACGGTATTTAGTCAACCCCCCCACCACGAGAGCATCATGTGGCACAAGGCCGGTTTAACGTGGGATCGCCAAGCTCGTGGGCTCAGCCCAAAATATGCCCTTTGAACCCGTATAAACGGGTTCAGGGTCGGTTTACCTCCCCGAAAGAGACTCCGTCCTTTGGCGTAGCCTCATTCGGGTTCCTCCCCGCCCGAAGGCAGAGAGTTCAACCAATCAGCCGATCAGCCGGTCATCCGACTTCGAGCTGAACTCCCTGCTTCCTCTTGGGTGCAGTATTTATTACATATGGAATAGTCCATTATGTTATTATGGGTAAGGTCCCATAACAATATATTACCAATTTGTGACTGTTAGGGATAATTCCAAGGATGATATTAATCCAGGAAGAGTTCAATGTAAGATGCAGAGCATTATAACCAAAATGAATCTTTAAGGTTTTCTTCTTGATTATTATTATTATTATTATTATTATATATATATATATATATATATATATATATATATATATCATATATATATATATATATATATGGTGGAGTAATGGATAGCGGCTTGGATTGAGGAATTGCAGAGCCGAGTTCGAATTCCAGTCAAATCCATTACATTCACTTACGTGCTAATACCCTTGGGAAAGGTATGAATCCTCTTCCTCTCCCTCCAGCTATGGGTAAAATAGCAGGACAGACTGGGTTCTATAGACTTGGATGGCAACTGGTCTAGGAGATTGACAACTCTGAATTCAAAACCTGCGGAGGGTCATTTGGGAACCTTGTGGCATTGGTGCACCAGGTCTCTGTATTCGTCCCTTCAAAAAGTGTGGATGGTCCTGCACGAGGCCTTCACCACTATAATCAAATCTCATGTGCCAGTGTCGGGCTGTTGGTTTCCTGAAACTGATCTGCTTGACCCTCATACGTCGAGTCTTGACGGGAGAGTCGATTATTATATATATATATATATATATATATATATATATATATATATATATATATATGGCTTTGAAAATGATGGAATACATTCTTTTAAAGGCACTTTTTCCATCCATCACTACTTCAGAAAAATTTGTTTGAACAGCAATAATCAAAACTGAAAAAAGTAGATATGGTGAGCAAATAAGGAAACATGAGTAAAACAAATTTATTGCTAAAAACAAACAAATCAGTATAAATAAGCTATCAGTGAGTTTAAAACATAAAAAAATTTACTCATGACCCACCCATGAGAGAGAGAGAGAGAGAGAGTGAAGAAATTTCTCTTTCTGCCTACACAAAGTTGGTTGATGAAGCTTGATGTAAACAGCTTCTAAAAACTGTAAGTGTTTAACTGAATGCTCCGTCAACATATTTGGAAGTGCAATACAGGTTGTTAATCAAATGAAGCTCAGTCACTGACTCACAAACTGACTGAGTCAAGTGATTACTGTTGCTGGCTTCACCCCATTTTATATAGGCAGGCACGTGTTGTCCAATCTGGGTCTCCAACTGCAAGTTGGTTTGCCTCACATGGTCAGCCTCATAATGGCATTTGGATTGATAAATCATGGAACTAATTTGTAGGTAAAGCAAACCATCCTTAGCAAAAGATAAGAAGACAGGAATAGTATCAAATACAACATGCTGCTTGATAGAAGAAAAGCCAGAAGTCATATATACCTTATATATATATATATATATATATATATGAAATGGACAAAGTCTGACAATTATTTTAAGACATTTTTATGTTTAACATTCTTTTTACATATACAAATATTTAAGTAAATGCTCTGTTTATAATAAACTTACCTAATAATATAATAAATTTACCTGAATGTCTGAGAAATTATCACAGAAAATATTCGTCCTATTTAGGCCCAAAATGTTGTTTAATACTGTTTATTATAAACAGAGCATTTACTTAAATATTTGTATCTATCAAAAGAATGTTAAACATAAAAATGTTTTAAAATATATATATATATATATATATATATATATATATACAAGGTCTGTCTAAAATGTAATGGGACTGAGTGAGCTGTGTGTGCTATGGGTGAAAGTGAATTGTGTTATTTAAAATGATATCTTGGGAATATATTTGTAATATTAGCATTTGCTTTGCTCAATGCATGAGAAAAGATGAGAGTTGTGTCAGGACAAATCATGGCTGCTTCACCACGACAATGCACCTGCCCACAACACCCTGAATATCCATCAGTTCCTGGCCCAAAAAAAACATTTCTGTACTGGAACAACACCACCCCCCCACCCTATTCACCTGATCTTACTCCATGTGACATTTTATTTTCCTGAAGCTCAAGGGGATCATGAAGGGGATCCATTTTGAAGGCAAGAGGCCCATAATGATGGAGCTGAGGGGCATTCAAGATGAATCCTTCCAGCAGTGTATAGAGAAGGATGGAAGAGTGCATTAGACTTGAAGGGGGGACTACTTTGAAGCGGAAAGCATGTAGTGTATTGGTTGGAATTGAAATAAATTCTTTGTGAAACCAGGCCTGTTAATTTTCAGACGGACCTTGTATATATGTCTATGTGTCTGTGTGTGTGCTTACTTTTCTAGGATTATGCTTTTTCTGATAAAAAATCCTTGAAAGAAATTATGCTTCAATTTTCATACCGAGTTCTTTGGAGCTAAAACATTTGTGGTATTTTTTAAATGCTGAATCAACAACTAAATATATGATGACAAACCAACTAGATTCCTCTGCATATTATGTAATTGAAAGATATATACGTATAAAATAGTACACATGCCATAATTATTTTTTAATACAAAATACAGGAAGAAATTGTTTATAAATATAAAATCATCAGAAATTTTCTAAATCCTAATCTATACTCAACTGACATTAACTATGGAAAATTTTGATGAACAGATCTTAAAAACAAATAAATCTGTCAGCTATATAGTAAACTAGCTTAAAATTTGCATTATTGGGCAGCATTTAAACAAGCTCCTGCGTAGGACTCTTGATTGGGTCTTTGGCTTGTTTAGTCATTGTATATTCTCAGCATTGGAAGCTCTCCTGGCTGCTGTTTGATCTGGGTTTTCATTTGCATACAACTTTCTTTTCCTTGCTGCAGCCTTGGCTCTTTTGATTGCAATCTTGTCCTCTGTTAGTAGAGATTTCTTTTTGCAAGGTATAATGCTGCTGTATAAACAATAAACTAGACAAGAACTCAAAATTCTTGCTGCATTTAAGTATTGCATTAATATTTAAGTTTACCTTTTAAAAGTTCAAAGATAATTCTTCTGCCGCCACTTAATTTAAAGACAATTTAATGTGCATAGGTCCTTACTTTCTGTCCAAATGATTACTTTTATTTCACTGGATGTCACAATTAATTTTGATTATTTTCAAATTTATTTCAAAGTTATAAAACTGATATCATACAAAAAATTTGTCACAAAAAATCATGTACAAATAGCTAAAAACAATTGCAGTAATAAAAATTGGAAATCCAAAATTTCTGTAATATGAGCTATTGAAAGTTAGAGAGTTATGTTCCTTTAATTGAAAAAGTATGACACACTGACATTCACATTTATTATATAGATGATGGTAAATGACTGGCCCATTCATAATATTGCAGACACACACATATGCATTTTTATTTTATTTTTTTAATTGATATAACCCCATGCAAGGCAGTTAAGCCATTAAAACACAAGGGGTTAAAGGGTATGGAAGAATTTGGAACAGAAACATTATTAATGTTTATGTTCCTAATTCTTCTGAGTGGGAAGAAGAAAGAGTAATCAGGAGAACAGTAGCAAGTGACATTGCATTTAAATTTTTGAAGATTAACGTTGGCTAGAAAGCATAGAGCTGGACGAGAGTTCCACATCAAGAAGTGTGAGAAGAGAAACTGTTAGCATAAAACTTATGGTTACATCTGGAGCAGCTCAACTATAAATTGATGAGGTCTTGACACCAGTCTAGTACTGCGCTTAAATTCAAAAGTCTAGGTACCATAGCGAAGAGCTCATCTGGACTATCACCATGAAAGTATTTCCAGAAAAGGCACAGAGAGGCAACCTTACGGTGGTGAAAATGTGACTAAAGCTGAACTGCCAGATCTGGACTATCACCATGAAAGTATTTCCAGAAAAGGCACAGAGAGGCAACCTTACGGTGGTGAAAAAGTGACTAAAGCTGAACTGCCAGATCTGGACTATCACCATGAAAGTATTTCCAGAAAAGTCACAGAGAGGCAACCTTACGGTGATGAAAAAGTGACTAAAGCTGAACTGCAAGATCTGGACTATCATCATGAAAGTATTTCCAGAAAAGGCACAGAGAGGCAACCTTATGGTGGTGAAAAAGTGACTAAAGCTGAACTGCCAGATCTGGACCAGTAATATTGCTAATTATTCTTTGGATTTTATCCAGGAGCTCAAGCTCAAATAACAGGGGCACCGTACCATATGTGGCAACAATATTCTAAGCATGGGCAAATGGCAGACTTATAGATATGCATGCATTCATATTAACAACTAATTGTATACAAAAAGTATAAAAGATAATTGCTTTTATATAAGCATTTTTTTACAGATAAGCATTTTTCATACATAAGTATTTTTCACATATAAATTTAAAAAAAAAAAAAAAAGTTAATTACTTCATTTTTATTTCATTTTGAAATATAGACATTTTGAATGTATTTTTTAATCATTTCCCCCCAAGCAAAACAATAAAGCCACTAAGGCACAAAAGTTATTGAGTGTGAAAGAATACAAAAAAAGAAAATAACATTATTAAGAAGAGGGGCCAATAAAAGAACAGGAATTAAGGAGACAGGAGATAATAATTGGCATTACATTTACGTTTTTAAAGATCAAATTTGACTGAAATGCTAGAAGCTGGAAAAGAGTCCCACAAGTTAGAAATGCAAGAGAAGAAACTGTTAGTATAGAACTTAAAGTTATATCTAGCCATTTCAACTACAAAATGATGAGACCTAACTGCCAATCTAGTACTGCACTTGAATTCCTAGTCTACATTCCAAAGAAGAAAGCTCATCAGAATAATTACCATGAAAATATCAATAGAAAATACACAGGGAAGCTATGTTACAGCAGTGGCAATGTGTTTGAAAACAAGATGACAGGTCAGGACTACTAACATTGCAGATGATTCTTTGTATTTTATCAAGAATCTCTAAATACATAGTAGAATTACAAAACCAGATATTTCAGAAATATTCTAAGCATGGAAGAATGATAAACTTATAAATGTGCAAGATAGATTCTGTTGAGAAATGTCTAGTGTGACATAGTTACATTGAGCCATTTTAACTGTAAAATAATGTGATCTAGCTGCCAATATAGTACTATACTTAAATTCTTAAAGTCTAGGTACTAAAGAGGAAAGCTCATCAGAACAATTAGCATGAAAACATTTATAGAAAAGGCAAAAGTGAGCTACATTTTGATGGTGGTAAAATGACTGAAATATTTACTTTTATCTAACAAATAATAATTAGTTAAAATTTATTAATAATCATTGGTAATGCTTCATCTAAAAAAATGAAGATGAAAGTAAAACTAATGAAAATTAATAATAATTATTGGCAATGCTTCATATCATGAAAAATAAAGATGAAAGTAAACTGACTTTTTTTTTCTGTTTTCATCAAAAACAGACGAACAAGAGTTTAAAACAAGTTGATCCTTATACCAGGCCTGACAACAATGTGACTGGAGTCCATGACTTGCGGAAATGTGGAGACATAAATTACTACTAAATAACAATTACTGAGAACATTTTTAGCAAGGAACTTGTTAGTAATGTCCAGCAATTAGTTAATTAGCAACTATATATAATATTAGGAAGCATCTTACAATTATTAATTTATTTCCATAAATGCAAATGTACAAAGAAAGAACAATAATACCATAAAATAACTAGATGCACAAAAATAACTTTATTCACCATAAATTAGATATTTTTAGATGGTCTTGCAGAAATAATGAGTTAATTTGTTTATGCTAATTGATTACAGAAAATATAATTGTATAATACAATCAGAAAGCAATTTCAGCATTTTACCAAATTGTGTATCAACAAAGTCTGAAAATACTTTACAAAAGATGTGAATTTAAAAGAAACAATAATTTTGATAATCTTTACAAAATTTATTGTGATTTTTGTTACACCCTTGTGCAAATTAATTGAAACAACAGTTTAGTTTCCTTTCTTTCACCATACAGTCAGTTTTAGACCCACTGGAGTGACTGGGTGTAATCAATTTCTATTTTTTACTCAGATTAAGTCATTTGCAGTGGTGTGCAGTAATAGAATTTATTTTCAGAATGTTTGGTAAAATTTGTTTGGCCTTGAAAAATATTGCATCATCCGTAATTGCATCAGATTTTTGACTGTCGATTAGTTGTCTTACATTGTCTGTGATGGATGTTACTCCAAGGAAGTGTACAAAAATTGTAACACTGCATGTACACACTGGCAAGACTTACCAGTGAGCAAATCAAGGTAAAATAAATAAAACTCTCCTGATTTAAATACAATTTAGAATCTGTGGTCAATCTTCAAGGAAAGACTTTGTGGAATGGACATATGAAGTACTAACATGTGCACTGGGTCATGTTTCATTGGAAAAATACAAAAAAAAAAACAGTAAACAATAATGGAATTATTTGTTTTGTTTCAATTAATTTGCACAAGGGTGTACTTTTACAATAGAATTGTTTTGGTTTAAAAAACATTTCTCTAATTCCATATGACTTCCCATTTTTAACTTTTTATTTTTTCTTCTATTTTATGTGAAATTCTGAAAGATGTTTTGAGTCTAGATATGAGTTTTATTCATTTTCAGTTCTCATAATATATCCTTTTTTATCAGCTGTGACTGTGTTTTTTCCAAAGTGCCATTTTTTTCTCTATCAATGAAGAAGAGAAAAACAAATGTTGAAGACTGATTTTTACCAACCATGATTTTCTTCCTTTTTGGATTCTCGTAAGTAATTGCTGGTAGTTCATTTCCAAGTATTCCTGTCTCTTAGGATGGTGAGCCTAACACTTTTACAGATGTCTGCTCACGCACATTTGTGTTTGTTCAATACTCACACAGCCCATATTTGGTTCTTACTGTAACTATGCTGAACCATTTCTGGAAGAGAGTGAATAATCTTCCATGACCAGCAGTTTGAGCAACACTCAAGCCCTCGGTCATGTTGACTTGTGACTTCATGCTATCACAACCATTGACAGACTTTGAACAGTTCTGTCTACCAAATTTTACATGTAACGCTTAGGTAAACCCATGATATAGTTTGCAGGAACTTTCTAAAGGTACCAGATGATCACCTTTGATCCCTGTGATTCCTTCCCCTAACTGATAATAACAAGAAATCCCTTCCCTGACAAATAGACCATGCTGAGATTCAGACCCAAGTCTCATGGTTGGAAAGTTAATATTCTAACCATTCAGCCTAATATCTAACTCACAGCCAGAGGAGAATAGATGGATTCATGCTTTTCGTAAGAGTGTGAAGGGATGGAATTTGAACTTGGTTCACTAATTTCACTTTCTGCACTGATACTCTTTTCTTATAAATGGCCACACCATCCTTAACTTAGCGTTTTGTCCATTGCACACTCCGGCCTTCTTCAAGTGATATACATTGGAATTTTAAACTGAACCCTTTATTTCATCCATGGGGGTGGATTGTTCCAATTCTATGTTTGGCTGGCTTAGGATATTTTTGTAGCTTTGCATATGCTAGGCTACAAACCATCTCCAAATCTGGCTAAGCATAGACCTGAATACAATATGGGAATCAGTAATATTGAGAGCTAGAGAAAAACAACAATAAAAAAAATTGTAATATGAGCTTTGGTAAAAAATGATTACAGAGACATTACATTTATAAGTCCCCAAAATTCATTCACTGATGGCCCAGTGGATAAAAGCATTGGGTAATCCAAAAAGTGACTTGACCCAAAGAGTTGTGAGTTCAATACCTGGCCACAACAGAGGTGAACAAAAACTTGGAGAGTTAAGTTACTAAAGGGAGTTAACTGAAACTGAGATATCCAGAAAAGGCATGGCATGTGGAACTAGAACAATCTACCCAAACAGACAGAATAAAGGGTTTGGTTCAAAATCACACCATATATCACCTGAAGAAGGCCGGAGCATAAAACGGCCAAAATGTTGTGAATAAAGATGAGAACAACAACATAAATAGTGTAAATAGTTACAATACCTTATCACAGAAATATAGACAGATATAAATGTGTATGATGCGTTCCCCTTTTGTTTAGTCATTGTGCACATATTTATGTTTTGCCATTGATTGAGCTTTGAAGAGTGAGGAGCAATGACCAGTTAGTATTTTTTGTTTTTATTTTCATGTTTCTTTTTTGTTATATTTTTCAATTCACCATTTTACAATAATTAATAATATTTTCCTTATCCTTATTCTTCTTCCTACTTCTGTTTTAATGAAATATCTTATTATAACTCTGCTTGTCACTCATAAATAATGGTTGATTGCATGGCAAGATGAAAAGGGCATATCAGAGAGGCAAATTGGTTTCAGTGAGAAAAAGAAAGAAAAAATAAAGAAAGAAGGAAAGATAGAAATGTTTAATATCTCCTGCCAATACCTCATAAATAATGGACTATTCCGTTTTGATAATATGGCAAAATAGAAAAGACATATTAGAGATGCTAACTGGTTTCAGTGAGAAAAAGAAATAAAAAAATAAAGAAAGAAGGGAAGATAGAAATATTTCATGTTTCCTGCCAATACCTCATAAATAATGGACTATTCTGTTTTGATAATATGGCAAAATGGAAAAGACATATTAGAGATGGTAACTGGTTTCAGTGAGAAAAAGAAAGAAAAAATAAAGAAAGAAGGAAAGATAGAAATGTTTAATGTCTCCTGCCAATACCTCATAAATAATGGACTATTCTGTTTTGATAATATGGCAAAATGGAAAAGACATATTAGAGATGCTAACTGGTTTCAGTGAGAAAAAGAAAGAAAAAAATAAAGAAAGAAGGAAAGATAGAAATGTTTAATGTTTTCTGCCAATACCTCATAAATAATGGATTATTCCATTTTGATCACATGGGAAAATGGAAAAGACATGAGAGATGTTAAATGGTTTCAGTGAGGAAAATATAGATTGAAAGAAGGTAGAATGTTCAACATCTGTTTCAGTGAAAAAGATGTCAATTTCAATTTTTTTTCATTTGTACCCCCTTACTTTAATTAACAACCAGCATTCATATTTATGATTGTTATTGCAGTATATTGTTAAAGGCATTAAGCTCAAATATTTAATAATGGGAATTTCTATGAATATTTTCTTGTTGTAGAACTCGTCATGAGCTCATTCAATCATTAATTTAAGAATTAAGATTCATCAGAAAATTAAAATAGGAAAATCATGAATTTTGAACAGGTATTTCTAGTTTAATGTAATATTAATATATGCTTTTAAAATATCCATTTTGTAAAGCCATAATGACCTTATATTCATCAGATTTATTCAATCTATACAGCAAGGCAATTCTGAGAGATTTTAGAAGTCCTACCAAGATTCATTATAGGCGGCCACAATCTTAACAATATAAAATATGCAGACAACACAGTGCTGATAGTTGAGACAGAAAGGAAACTACAAAACCTTCTACAGAAAGTAGTGAAGGAAAGTAAGAAGAAAGGACTAAGCATAAAGTAAAAGACAGAATGCATGGTTATCAACAAAAGCAAGAGTCCAAAATGTGAATTACAGGTAGGGATACTAAAATCAAGCTGGTACAAAAATTTAAATATCTGGGAAGTCTTCTAACAGAGGATGGAAATGGTGACATTGAGATCTGAAGACGTATTGGGATAGCTAAAGATGATTTCTAAAAGCTAAGCAGAGTATTAAGGATAGAAATTTTTTCTAGAAACAAAGAAATGAGTACTGAAGCGTAATATGATATCCGTTCTCCTGTATAACAATGAATGCTGGACAATCTCCTCAAAGATGAGGAAGCAACTTGAAGCAACAGAAATGTACTTCTACAGAAAGATGCTGAAGATACCATGGGCCAAACATGTCAGCAACAGTGAAGTTATGGAGAGAATGGAAATAAAAAGGAAACTTATACTTAACATGAAGAGGCAGTTAAAATTTCTGGAGCATGCAATGAGGAAAGAGGGCTTGGAAAATCTAATACTCACGGGACAGATTGAAGGAAAGCAGGACAGATAAAAACAGTGTGTAACATACTAGATAGGCTTGAGTAAATGGATAGCAGGTCAGGGTTTGGGAGAAATAACTAAAAGACAAAACTTATCAAGAGCTACAAGGAACAGGAAGTGGTGAAGAGCCACGATTGCCTACATCCTGAAAAAACATGGCACATAAAAGATGATACATACTGATACAAAATGCTTGAGTAGACTTTTATTTTATATATATTCACCTACCCAGTAAATATTGATTAAAATGTTGAGATTGTAGCCATTAAATTCAGATTCCTGTTTTTAGCACTTGTTTCATGTTTATTTTTAAAAAAATGTGACAAAATAGATGGAAATCAATGTAAATCATTACTTTAATATTTATAAGTGCATATGTACTAAAAATTGTTTAATGAAAAATGGACAATACCAAACTAGCCTCACTAGGCATATAGAACTGAAACACCAGTTCCTGTACAATCACCAAAGTTAAGCAATGTTGAGCCTGGTCAGTACCTATATAAGTGACCATTTGGTGCTGTAGGCTTAGATGTTCAGGTCGTGTAATAGATAATGGCTTAGAATTCTTAATCAGAAAGCTGAGTTTCAATTTCAATCAGGTTCATTATATTCACTTATGTGCAAATACCATTGGTAAATGAAAGAATCCACCTCATCTCTCCTTAGCTATGGGTTAATTAGTAAGAATTGTATCACTAAATCATTATTATCTTAAAAAAAATTCTTACAATTTAAAAATATTTTCTGGCTTTATATAACCTGTAAAATGAATCAACCAACCAAATACCGAACTATAAAATAACTTTTCACGTACTTCATGACAGCAACCAAATATGACGGTAATGGTGAGATTAGCCATTTTCTTATAAGGAAACATTTGGCATTCATTGACCAAACAGCATTACTATTTGGTTGAACTTTATAAAATCTTTCTCTTAAAACAGTTAAGCATGTAACTAGCTTTCTCAAGTCTAATAAATGTAGTTGGTTATTCTAGTACTGATAGCAGTTTCCTTCCAAACCTTTTGTCTAAGACATTGTAGAATGTCAACATTTTGTTTATATCATTATTTTCTTTTTGAGTTACATAGGCTATTCCTTTTAGCTGTTGCTGCTGTTGAAAGTCTTCAAATGACGTGGATTTTGGTATTTGGTAGAGTTCTTCGTGCCTCTGTAACACGAGTTTACAAGATCTAGTAAAGGACAGTCCACTTCAAGAACTACAGCATTCATTTGCTTAAATTCATTTTTAATCATTGATCTGAGAAAACAGTTGTGTATAGCTAATAGTTTAGACATTTCTGAATGAGTTGGATGCTATGAATGACATCCACATCTAGAGATGATGAGGATATTTAAGAACATGATTGAGCTCTTAAGTTAATGTTTTGGTTTTGTAACAACTTGCAGTGTTGGGGAAAACTACCCTTTGCACATTCTATCTTCAATTTATTTATCTTCTGTACTAAATTTGTTATACCTGATCCATACACTGAGGTATTTGAAGTGTTTAGTATTTTCTAATTCCAAATCCTGAATTTTTATGATGGATTCAGGATAGGTGCCATCACTGTGTTCATTGTTTTGAAAAGCATACCTGATCATTTTAATGTTTCCATTTATGTTTTTTTTTTTAAACTAACGAACATGACAAATAAAAATTAATAATGTTTTGGTTTTGTAGCAACTTATGGTATTATGTGAAACTAACCCTAGTGCAACCTAGTCTACATTCAATTTTCCTATCTCTTGTACTAAATTTGTTATAACTGATCCATGCACAAAGGTATTTTGAAATGTTTAGAATTTATTAACTCCACATTCTGGATTTGGCAATGTTTAACCTTTGTACGCAAAAACCAATGTATGAAAAGGACAATTATGCCCCTGACACCACTATTACTGTATACACTTTTGACTCCCTCAGCAATGTTTAAAAAGCAACAATTAGAATTTTAATAAAACCCAAACATATGAAAGTGGATTTATATATTTTCTTTATTCTTGAGAATTTACAACGGAGATATTAAACACTATTTATTAGCATACTTATTTACAAAATTATAAAAATATTTGAACCAACTATAATGAAATATTTATTATTTACCATTTTATATAGAAATAAATATGATAAGAGCTTTTTTATTCAAAGTTTTTTAAAATTTTTTATTCATAAATTTATAAAAATATATGTGAATAAGAAAATTTAAATATAATGATGAGTAACTGTAATTAGAAATTTTGCAAAAAAGCATTTTCCTGGCATTTCTTTTATTTGCTCTCATCATATAAATTCACTAAAATAGGCTGAAAGTAGCTCTTCCTGTAAACCAAATATTTTTTTAATTTTAGATTTTAGGCAAGACAGCTAACATTCAATATTTTGAGTGTGTATCTTCAAACTAATTGGGTGAACAAGATTTTCCTTGTATATAATTACAGCGTGTCTGTAATTTTTACCACAAATATTGCATTGTCATTGACCATTACATATTCTATTGTTGTTACATAATTTGATAATTTTGTAATTTTAAAAAAATTTTTAATGAAAAATTTCTTTTCATATTTATTTCTTTACAAAATGTTAAATAATAAATATTTACAAAAGGTAAATAATAAGTATTGCATTCTACTTAGTTCACATATTTTTATATTTTGTAAATAATCATTGCCAAGTGAGTGAAATTAGTACAAAAACATAGTAGTCAAGGGAAAACCCGTCCTTTTAACAGACTATTTTTTTGCAGTCACTAAATTTAAACATTGTCCTTGATTTTTAAGATAGATTCCACGTATGTACTATAAATGCTTTTATTTCAGTTGCAGGTGACAGTTTCTGTTTTGGAAAAGCTTACATCCAACAAGAATAGGTTACTCTATATTTCTCTTCTTCAATATGTCTTTTGAGTGTCAAATTCTCTAAGCACTCTTTCCGTATTGTGTGCTCCAAAAATTTCAACTGCCTCTTTCTGATTCTAAATATAAATATCTTTTTTCTTACATTTTCCTTGAAACTTTGCTGTTGCTCACATGTTCAATTCATGGTATTATCAGCATCCTTTTGTGGAACTACATCCCTCCTCTTCATCTGTGAAGAAATTGTCCAGCATTCACTGACATATAGGGAGATTGATATGACATAAAAATTTAACATTCTTTTCTTTGTTTCTAATGAAATCTGTTTAGTTTTTGGAATGTATTCCAATATGTCTTTGGATTTCAGTGTCCCATTTTCTGTTCTCTGTTAAAATTTCCCATATATTTAAATTTACCCATGCATGTTAGTTATGTTACTCACTGTTTCTCTTTGTTCCTCTTGCCTTCAATATATCCAAATTCTCCAAGCCTTCTTTTCTTTATTATATTACCTAGAAATTTCAACTGATTCTTACTGAGACTAAGTATAAGTATCTTTTTTCTAATTTTCATCTTTCTTAATAATTTGTTTTGCTTTGGAAAGGTGTCTTTTGCATGATGGAAGAGACTGTGTATTTCTTTATTCTGCTTATTGTTTGTTGAACAGTGACCCCTAAAATACGACATGGTTGGGTGGGGAAAAGATATCAGCCCTCAAGAAGTTCTTCAAGAAAATTTTTTTCTTAAAAATTCTTGTTTGATAATTTTGTCAGAATTTAGGAAGCAAGTTTTGGCTGAGAACTTTTCAGTATTCCCTTGCCTTATAAGGCAAAGCAATTACTAAAAATAAAATACTGATATTTTGACATTTCTTAAAAGTTTTTTTATTAAATGTACAAGTCTTCATTTTTTTTTGGGGGGGGGGGTAATAGTTATTATTCAATGATCTTAATGCACCTAACAGACCAAAAGAAACTTCACCTGCAAAATCCTAAAAAATTATGCTTTGAATACTGCTACCACATATAGTCTGGAGCTCTTTAGAGATTCTTGATAAAATCCAAATAATAATCTTCAATGTTGTTGGTCCTGGCATCTTGGCTTCAGTCACTTTCTCAGCACTGTAATATAGCTTCCCTGTTATTTTTCTAGTTTGCAAAGTAAAAAAGAATCAAATTTATTATTACTGTTTTTTCTTATTATTACTGTTTTTTCAAGAATAATTGACCTTGAATAAATTTCTTGAATATTCACGACCTTGAATAATCAATTGACTCTCACGTAATTACTTAACTCTGACTGATTCTTTTATGATTGATTAATTGTTGCTTGATCTTATGACTCATCATTTAAAAGTTATTTTCAGACAACTTTTGTCTATTGTTCTGCCCTTCTTGTATGGCTAATCAACTCACTGATTTTGAGTGTCAAGTTATCATACTTTTCAAAGAAGAACATCTGATGTGGGGGATTGATGAAATGTGAAGAAATTCTTTTTGAAATTTTCAGTTGCATCTGTCATCAGCAGTTTTCAATGGTTGTCTCACATCTTTCTGAATTTACAGCTTTTTTCTTGGCCTCCTGTATAAATATTTTAATAGTAATTCTTCTGATAAATTTTCCTCTATGTATGGAGACTTTATGAACTTAAGTGTCCTACTAGATTGGCAATTATGTCTCATTATTTTACAATTAAAATGACTATATATAACCATATGTTCTATACTGACGGTTTCTTCCATTGCACTTCTTGCTTGTGGAACTCTCTTCTGAATTTTTGCTTCCCAGTCAACTTTGCTCTTCAAAAATTTAAAATGTCATATCAATTCTTACCTCCTGTCTTCTTGATTCCTCTTCTTTTAATGTTCATACTCCTTAATAATGTTTTTTTTTCTTATTCATTCACACTCAGTACCCTCTTGTATCTTAGTAGCTTTATTACTTTGCTTATGATGAAATGTGAAAAAACAACTGCCTCACCTCCAAAAAAAGAATTAAGATACTCAGCAATTTCAGTCGTAAGAAAAAATTGCTTGTTTATTGGTAGGTTAATATATGTTACTAAGATATTTCTTCCTCTATTTTATTTCATTAATTTGCCATGAGTCTATGGCTTATATATTGATGTTGTTTTGTGAGGAGTGTCAGTCCTCCTAAATGTCTGCTATTACAATTAGAAACAGGCTTATTCAAATAGAATAAAAAAGAACCTGTGATACAATGTAAATATGATTTCTGGTAAGTTGGTGTAAGACAGCACAAAAATGCAAAAAAAAAAAATTTACCTCTATATTTACCTATGTTGCCATATTTTCTTATCAGTTAGAATATCCAGACAGTGTCTAAGATTAGTTTTGTCCACAGCTAAAATATATTAGATTTTAGTTAGAGATTTTTAAGGCCTTTTACATTTGTGCATGTCATGTAATGGTTAGTGATTTGGAAAGAGAGATCAGTAAGCTAAGTTCAAATCCCAGGCAGGTTCATTTTTTTTAGTAATCATTTCACCACAAGCAAGGTGATAATTCTGCAAGGGGTTAGTGGGAGTGAAAGAGGAGGAGAAGATTTTAATGTGAGGAAAGGACAATAAAAGAACAGGTTTGAAGAAGACAGAAGATGGCAATTGATGTTGCATTTAAATTCTTGAAGATTGACTACATTCATTTTTGTACAAATAACTTTCAGAAAGGTATGAGTAAATCATGAGAAAGAAAACTCTCATTTCAAAAACCAGCCTGAATACAGACACTAAACTAGTGTGCAGTCAGCTATGATAAGTAAGTTAAAACAATGCCTAACAGGCTCAGACACTTAATTTCCATTTTGTAAAAATTTCAAACTTTTATATTTTTAATTTTATGTCAGGTCACTCAACAAGTGCTACTGATAACATGTGACCCAGTAATACCTGCCCTATGGTCAGGTCAGCAGTGATTGAATCAGTTCCCCCACCAGGGTGGCTAGACACCCAGCAAGATTAAAAACAAAAACCTGTCAATGGGTGGATGTACCTTTTTGTAGGGTCAGGTATCATTTAGTACAATAAAGTAGACAGGGCTCCATAGCTATGCTATGCATCCAATGTGATGAGGGCATGGCATCACTGAATTGAGAGCTCCATAGACTGAAATCAGCACCCAGAGGGGAGGCTTCCTCTGATGGAATCAACAGCAAAAATGGAGGCTTCTTTCGATGGAATCAACAGCCAGAGTGGAGGTTTCCTCCAATGGAATCAATACTCAGAGGGGAAGCTTCCTATGGTGGAATTGGAGGCTACCTCCAATGGAATCAACAGTCAGAGTGGACGGTTCCTATAATGGAATCCACAGCTATGTGTCCATGACCAAGTTATGACTTCAAGTTGTAGGATATCAGCTGTGATTTGACCTGGAGAGGGATGGGCTCCACCAGGTCTAATTACTCAAGGCACACTACACAGGAAGGAATATACATTCCAGATATGTAGTGAGAACTGGTTAGGTGTTCAACTGTGTAGAAATCCTATGACCACTCTCTGTCATGGCTTACTGTTAAACTGGTAATGGTGAATAAGGTGTATGCTGTGAATGACAGAAGAGGTGGTAGGAAGTGAAGATTATGAAGATAAGGAGAGGATAGATAATGATTGACCCTTGACTTGAAAAAGTTAAGATTGTAGTGTTCCTTAAGGCATGCACATGAGAGTTTGTTCCACAAAGTAGAAGTTCTTGGGAAAAAGCTGTGTGGAACTTCTTCCTTACCAATGGAATACTGAGGAAATGAGGGTGAATGAATGGAGTGCTCATCTGAACATTTGCCATGGAAAAATTGATAGAGTAGTAATAGGCTTGCAATGTTGCATTTGTGAGAAAGAGGCTGATGAGTGGAGAAGAAGATTTCCCTCTTTCTTTTTATGTACCATGTCCTTTCAGGACATACATGATTATGGCTCTCCACCTCCTCCTATCCCTTGCAACTCTCAACAAGTTCCTTTCCTCTGCTTCTTCCTCTAGACCACATTCTGTCATCCACTTGCTTAAGCGCCCCAGGCATGTCATGCATTGTTTTCCATTGTTTCTCTTTTTCTCTATTTGGCTTGTGAGTATCCAATTTTCCAGGCCCTTCTCCCTCATTATGTGTCTCAGAAACTTCAGCTGCCTCTTCCTGATGTTAAGTATAAGCCTCCTCCTTGTTTGCATCCTCTCTAAGACTTCATCATTGCTCACACACTTGGACCATGATATCCTTAGCCTTCTTTCCGTAGAACCCCATCTGTCGCCTCGAGTCTCTTCTTCATCTTTGAGGAAATCGTCCAATATTCACTGCCGTAAAGAAGGACAGATGTCAGGAAACGGCTCAATTTTCTTTTCTTTGTTACCAAAGAAATCCTCCTGTCTTGCAATAATCCACCCAGCATTTGGAATGTGTCCTTAGCTATCCCAATACGTCTACGGATCTCAGGGTTGCACTTACTGCCCTCTGTCAGAATTCTTCCCATATATTTAAACTTCTGCATCTGCTAGATTCTAGTGTTCCTGACCTGCAAATTGCATTTCAGGCTCATCTTTTTACTGATAGCTATGCATTCTGTCTTCTTGTAGGTTATGCTTAGTCCTTTCTTCTCACTCTCCGTTGCTACCTTCTGTCTCACAAGAACATAATTTGAAAAGAATTTGTCACATTGGTGTTAATCTGTTGGATTTTTTCTTGGAATTAAAAGTCAAAACTGAGGCTGTTAAATTTTACAAGCATGAAATATTTGAACAGTTTTGTTCAGTTGTAAATTACTAACCCAAATATTTGATAATATAATTACAAGGATAAGATAACTTGCAATGTTAATTTACTTCTGAATGTTCTTTCTCTGTCTATTGTCAATGAATACATTTTTAAACCACAAACCCTTATCTCCTTTTTAAGAGTCAACCAAGTTCAGATTTTACCGTATTCTAAAAATGTGTCTAATAAAAAGGAACACTCAAAAAACAAAATTGTTTAAAAAAAAGAAAAAAGAGATTGATATATATTTTTTTAATTTGTTGTTTTTACAAAGGACAGGTTTTCTTGTGAAGGGTTTGTTGAATTATCCATAAAATATATATATAAAGATTTTTACCTCCAGAAATAGAGAGTTTCATTTCACATGAGACCTCATTATGTATGAATGAATGAATAACAAGGAAAAAAATATTTGCTTTACATCAGTTTCTATTCCAGCTAAAGGGAAGCAAAGATGGTAATAATGATTACTTCAAAAATCCAAAGTTTTGCATTTCTTATTTCTTTGAGAACTCAAGGAATGCTCTTCCAATCTGAGTGATATGATTTTGAATGAATAATACACAACAATGGAGTGCATTTCTGAGCATGTGTGTTAACATCAGCAAATTTTTTGAATTCTGTGAGAAAAACAGAGCTTCATACAATCAGTTTTTTATAAAATATCTGATGATTCCTTATTAAATTTAGGGAAAGCATATTTTTTATTTGATGCAGGTACGAGAAGAGCCCAGATTCACATGTCTAATGATAGATTATTTTTACAGGAGAGTAAAGCCATATGGAAATCAGTTTTTGAGTATTACTGTCATATGTGGGCTGGAGTTGGACAATACTCATGTCCTTGCCTTGACAGAGTTCAGAAGCATTTATGCAGCCTTGTGGGTGATGAGTTATTTCCCACTCTACAATCCCTTTCCCCGGAAAAATAGCATTGCTAGCTTCTCTCAACTCTATCACCATTTCCATAGCAAATCTTCTACATTACTTAGTTCCACCAGTTCAGACCTTTAAAGCTAGGACCCACCATAACACATACACAGAGCCATCTCATCCTCATTCTCTTCATATCTCATTGGTAAGGTAAAAGTTCTACTAAGACCATTTCTTCCCAAAAACTTCTACTTTCTGAGTGGATACTTTTACTACAATCTCAACCTCTTCAAGTCTAGGGTCAGCCATTATCTATCCTACATATCCACATAATATGAACTTACTTCCTTTGTGCATTTACAATCATTTAGTAACCCTCTACATTGTGTGGCTCTTGAGCCTTGTATTGGATGAACAATAGTTTTACATTGTAATTATTTTAAGAATGCATTTGGCCAATCAGGGAATAGTTTATCTAATTGATCCAGTATTTAGGAAAATGCAGAATTCTTGTAAAAATTGTTGAGTCATCAGAAGGTAAGTTTGTGAAACAGCATCTGTTCAAAGTTGGTTACTCAAATTTTGTAGAGATCATTAATTTGACTAAGCAATTTTCTCCAGCAACACAAACCTAAATTTAAATTCACAACAACATAGTTTAATTTCCTATTCCTTTCAACACTTTAAACTTATATACATGAAAAGACTCATATACAGAATTTTATGGGACGATGTAACCACTGCTTACAAGACAGCAATAATGTGTAAAGAATACATTTTTCCTCTATGTTAAGAGATTATGAGGAACTTTTATTCAAATTTCATTACTTTATTTCTTGTGAATAAAATTTTTTATTGTTATTTCAATTAATACCTCTTCCATCATTTATACAATAGCCTCAACTTATGTTAATTGATGTCCATCATCTAAGACAGATTTCTCCACTTTATGGTACAAGCCATCTATTGATGTTATTTATAATGAAGAATATGTAGGTAGTGTAATTGAATGAGAAATCAGCAAGCTGAGTTTAAGTTCTAGTCAAATTTGTTACATTCAAAACCGGTTTGGTATGGATTTAGCAACTCCATCCCATGAAAAACTGACTTAATATGGAAACTGCACCAGCAATGCATAGTATGTTGAGACTATGGCCCCCATACTCAGAGTGTACATGGAGTTGAAGGGGGAGAGAGAGAGAGAGAGAGAGAGAGAGAGAGAGAATAAGAAAAAATTAACTTTTTTAATAAACATAACCATCCCATAATAGTCTTGAGTGAATCATCATTCAATAAATATTTTCACTATTGTTTGGGATATAGAAACATTTAGAAAGTTTCTTTAACCTAGAAATGCCCACTGTTTTATTTTTGGGATGCTGGACATTAATGGTTTATCAGTCTTCTTGTTCTATGTGCCATGCTCCTTCAGGATGTTGGTGATCATGGCTCTCCACAATTTCCTATTCTTTGTAGCTTTTAATAAATTTTGTTGTTTTTTACCTCATCCAAACAAATGCTCTGCCATCCATTTACTCAATCTCACCGGGTAGGTTGTGCATTACTTTCCTCTATCTCTCTTACCTTCAATATATCCTGTGAGGATCAAATTTTCCAAGCCCTCTTACTTCATTACGTGCTCTAGAAATTTCAACTATCTCTTCTTCATGGTAAGTATAATTGTCCTTTTTGTTGCTATTGTCTCCAGGACTTCATTGTTGCTCACATGTTTGGCCAATGGTATTCTCAGCATCCTTCTGTAGACTCATATTTCTCTTCTTCATGTGTGAAGAGAATGTCCAGCATTCACTGCCTTATAGGAGGGCTGATATTATATAACACTTCAGTACTCATTTTTATAAACCCCTAAAAAATGTACCAAACATACAAAATAACAAATTGGAGATACCAAAATCAAACAAGTACAAAAATTTAAATATCTGAGAAGTATTTTAACAGAGGATGGAAAGTGTGGCACTGAAATCTGTAGGTACATTAGGATAGCTGAAGATGCTTTCCAAAAGCTAAGAAGTGTATTAAGAAATAGAAAAATATCATTAGAAACAAAGAAAAGAGTACTGAACTGTTAGATAATATCTGTCCTCCTTTATGGCAGTGAATGCTAAACAATCTCCTGAAAGATAAGAAGAGACTTGATACAACGGAAATGTGGTTCTAGGGAAGGATGCTGAGAATAACATGGACTGAGAATAACAATGGACTGAAAATATAACATGATAAGTTGAAATCTACAGAAGGATTTTATGGACTGAATATATGAGTAACAATGAAAGAAAATGTAAACTTTATACTTAACATCAGGAAGAGAAAGTTGAAATTTCTACAGAAGGATGCTGAGGATAACATGGACTGAATATATGAGTAACAATGAAGGTTTTGGAGAAAATGTAAAAAAAAAGGAAACCTATACTTAACATCAGGAAGAGAAAGTTAAAATTTGTATAGAAGGATGCTGAGGATAACATGGACTGAATATACGAGTAACAATGAAGTTTTAAAGAAAATGTAAACAAAAAGGAAACTTAACATCAGGAAGAGAAAGTTGAAATTTCTAGAGCACATAATGAAGAAAGAGGGTTTGGTAAATCTGATACTCACAAGACAGACTAAAGGCAAGAGGGACAGAGGAAAGCAACACATAACATACTTAGTGAGTAAATGGATGGTGGAACAGGCTCTTGAAGAAATAAGAAAAAGACAAAATTTATTAACAGGTAAAAAGGACAGGAAATTGAGGAGAGCCATGATTGCCTGCATCCTGGTGGTGGTGGGGGGGCATGACACATAAAGAAGAATAAGAATTAATAATGAAATTTTTTAGAAACAAAATTATTTTAGAAACCAATAATTAAAATCAGATTTTTATTTTTATAATTAATATTAGATTTTATAGTTGTTATTAATAGGTTAAACTCAATTGACATGTTCAGCTTTAGTTTTATTTTGATTGATAATGTTCTTCATGAGTAATGTCTTTATCTCTTGAAAATGGCTTGTGTTTTTCATAGTTGAAATATTGAGTAATGATCATCAATAATATAAAATGGAAAAGTCTGCCAAAAATATCCTTTACTTGTAAATATTTTCTGTTTTAGTAGACAAAGGAGGCATGATGATGTCTTGGATAACAGTTTGGGGTTGAGGAATTGGAGAGCTGAGTTCAAATTCCAGTCTGATCCATTACATTCACTTACTTGCTAATACATTTGAAAAAGGCATGGATCCTCTTCTCCCCCAGTTATTAGTAAATAGCAGGACAGACTGGGTTCTATAGCCTTGGGTGGCAACCAATCTAGAAGAAAGTAACTCTGAATTCAAAACTGTATGTAGTCCTGGCATAGTACATACTATACAGCTAAAGAAAGGATCATTTACATTGGTTCGATTATCCTGGTTACAGTCGACCTGGATAGATGGTAGATAGACTTTTTTAACGTACAGCTACAATGTATCTCCAGCCCACTCAACCTCAGTATTAAAACTGAAAGCAATCACTATCTGTCTATATTTCTGAGATGAGGTATTATGTACACTATTTACATTATTTGGACTATTGTCCTCATCTTTGTCGCCATATTTATTACAATGTTTTGGCTGTTGTATGCTCTGGCCTTCTTCAGGTGGTTGGAATGTCGAACATGGTATGTGGAACTAGAATAATCTATGCCAGTGAGCGAAATAAAGGGTTCAGTTCAACATTCTAACCACCTGAAGAAGGCCGGAATGTACAACGGCCGAAACATTGTAATAAATATGGAGACAAAGATGAGGACAATAGTCCAAATAATGTAAATAGTGAAAGCAATCAGCTACAAAGGATAGGAAGTTGTGAACGGCCATAATCACCATCATCCTGAAGAGCTATGACACATAGAAGAAGAAGGAGACTATTATTTTTACTAGTATTTGGGCAATATAAATAGGATGAAAAAACTAGTCAAATATTAATAATGGTATAGTTATTTGTTTTTTACTTATAATTTTTTTTCTATTTTTTTTGCTTTTTTACTTGCATGATTCATATTTTTGTAGAAAAAGAAGGCTTTTAAGCGGTCTGACTTTGATTCTGATTTCTTTTTTTTTTATTAAAAGTATTTTAATATTTTTCCTAATAGCTGCACCAATAAATCACTTAGAACCTAAACTAATTTTTCTTTGCCAAATATATTTTCTGTCTGGTTATGAAATTCTTTTAATAGTTTGATGCCTCTGTATGTTGATATTAATATGCACGGTGACATAAAACAGAAAAGAAAAATTCAAAATTAACTTGTTCTCGTGTTGAATGATAATTGTCAAACAAAAATATTAATTGAAATTATTTTTATTCTTTTTTCCTTAAATGATTTGATGTAAACAGTTTCTTCCAATATGAGACATTTGAACATGAAAATTAATTTTATGACATTAAGATTTTTCTTTTTGTATTTAATTAAATTCAGAATGATGCAATTAAAGACATGGAATAAAGATTATGAAGAATTGTTTAAATTGCTTCAGTTTTTAAAAAAAATTCTTAAATTTTAATGAATATTGTTAATTCTAAAAATATAAATACAAATAATTTTTGGTGGGGTTAAATGCATTTCATTTTTATTATAAGTGAGAAGTGCATGTAAAGAAATTATTAGCATAGAACTTACAGTTAAATCTAGCCATTTCAACTGTAAAATTTGAAACTCTCCTGCCAATCTAGCACTGCACTTAAATTCATAGAGTCTCGGTACCAAAGAGGAAAGTTCATCAAACCAATTACCATGAAAATATTTATAGAAAAGGCATAGGGAAGCTATTTGTGGTGGTAGGAAAGTGACTGAAGCTGAGATGCTAGGTTAGGACCAATAACATTGCAGATTGTTCTTGGGATTTTATCAAGAATATTTAAATATATAGCAGTTATACTAGACCAGATCTGGCAGCAATATTTAATGCATAGACTTATAAATGTGCAATATGAGCACTGGTAAAAATAGTTGCTGAAGACATTAGGTTTATAAGTCCCAGAAATTCATACACAGATCTTCTCAAGGACACATAGCACAGTGGATAAAGTCATTAGTTAGTGACAGGAGCCAAAGAGTGTGAGTTCAATACCTGGTTAAGAGAACTTGGTGATGGGAATTAACAGGAGATAACTGATAACTGATATTCATTAGACATGGATGTGGAACTAGAACAGTCTACTCCAGTGAGCAAAATAAAGGGTTCAGTTCAACATTCCAACCACCTGAAGAAGGCCGGAATGTACAATGGCTGAAACGTTGTGATAAATATGGCAACAAAGATGAGGACAAACAATGTAAATAGTGTATAATGTTTCCACTTCATGTCAGCAGACAAGTTAATGTAAGAAGGTGCAATGAGTCACTCTCCTGGAGGTTATCATTAGCCATGCCGATGGAAGATAAATAGTCATAGACGATTAAAAGAGGGTAGTTTCATTTTAGAGGAGGAAAAATTAAAAAGCTATTCCTTGCCCCAGTTAACAACAGACTGTAGGTTATTTTTGAGATTAGTTGCCAATTTGCCCTTATTCAAACTATATATATATATTATGAAATGAGTAAATAGTTGTGTTATGAGTAAAGATACAGAGTTGAGAACTGATGCCATCAAGAAGGTCATTGATGAACATTTGTGCTGTTTTTTATCTATTTTCAGGTAATCTCTTTATAATGAAGAAACAGATAAGGAAGGATGAAGCTATAAGACTTGACATAATGTCAGTTTGCTGGTCAATGCATCAGCCATGTCAGGTGGGCTTCCAAATGATATGAGATACGAGTTTGAATCTTATTGAAAGTAGCTTCTTTATTTCTGTTTAATGGTTGTAAAATGAAAAAAATTAAATGACTTGAGTGTTGCAATAAAAAAACAACTGAAACGAAATATAAGAGAATCTATTAAAAATGATTTTCTTTCATTTTCTTTGAAAAGAAAATTTGTCTAAGTTAAAAATGTGACTCACTTTGTGGTTGTATTTCTGCAGTAAAAAATCAGCCAATCATGGCTTTCTAAAAATAATTTTACATTCAATTTTTTCCCCTTCTACCTTCTGTATATTAAAGAAAACTTCCATCTGGATTGACTGAATTGTGTTTGTACAGGTGATCAGCTAATTTAAGTATGTCTACCATCCACTTAGAAATGATGACAAAGACAGGTATTTTTTATAAAGTATATACAAAAGTTTCTGTTGGCAAATTAGTTTCAAGTTTTTATTCAGTCTTTAGTTTTCAGATAAAGAGTTCTGGAATCTTTTCATGTACCTAATAATTTTTTTAATTGGTATCACCCTATGCAAGGTAGTAAAGCCACTAAGACTCAAGGGGTTACAGGGTATGGAAGAATTAGGAACAGAAACATTAATAATGAGCAGGAAGAAGAAAGAGTTATCAGGAAGACAGTATATAATAAGTGACATTGTATTTAAAATTTTGCAGATTAAAGTTGACTGGAAAGCATGGTGCCAGAAGGGATTTCCACAAGCAAGAAGTGCAAGAAAAGGAACTGATAGCATAAAATTTATGGTTACATTTAGACAGTTTAACTGTAAATTGATGAGATCTCAACACCAGTCTAGTGTTGTATATTGCTGATGGACTCAAATAAGGTGATGAATACTTAGATATAAAAATATATAAATAGCTATTGTTTGAGTTGCAGGCAATTGGGTAGAGTAAGGGAGAATCTCAGAGGTTAGGAACATGCACACAGGAATTGATGGACATAAAATCTTTGGTGAAACTCTAGCTAGCCTCTCTCTCAGGCCAAGAGTTGGACCATTTTTATAACATTTGGACACCCATGCAACTTCATGTGGCTATGCCTTCTTCCGCTATGTTGCCTATGTAAATTCTTCTGGCCATGTGCCCACGCAACATCATGTGACCATGATTCTTCCAGCATGTGCCCACACAAGCACATATTTCCTTCCACTCAGGACATCTTGTGCCCTGTTTATTCAAGGCTCAGGACACATGTGCATCCTGTTTATTTCAGACATTTCCTGTCTATGCTATCACCCATTCCAATTTTTGCTCACTCTCTGATGCAGAGGAAGTGAGGTCAAAAGTCTTTCTTAACTGATATCCAACACTAGTACTGTGCTTAAATTTAGAAAAATCTCGGTAGCATAGCAAAGAGCTTATCCTAAATCTAACATGAAAGTATTTATAGAAAAGGGACAGAGAGGCAACCTTATGGCAGTGAGAAAGTAAATGAAGCCTATCCACCAGATGAGGACCAATATTATTTTAATTCTTCTTTGGATTTTATCAAGAAGCTCAAGGTAAAGAGCAGGGACACCAGACCATATGTGGCAGCAATATACTAAGCATTGATGGTAGACTTATAGATATGTAAGATAGATTCTGGTGAGAAAAATTGTCTCACACAACACAGTGAACCAACTTTCTTAGCAGCTGACACTTGATAACTGAGAATAATTTATAATATAAATAAAAGCAAAGATATTCAATAGAAAAATATATCTAAAAAAATGTGTTTATGTTTAAGCCATCATCGTAGTCAGCACCCACTCACATATGAGGATTGTCATCCTCTCTCCTTATTCCCATTCTCCCCAATGGTGGCCGTGGTGGAGATGGCTGTGAAGGGCCAGCCTACTCTTGAAAGAGTCATGAGCTGGAGTTACAGAAGAGTGTGGGTGGTGGATGTGGCTGAACATATTGGACCCTCCCTACAGCCTGTTGCAGATCCTCTTCATGTTGATGGTCGGATCAAAAGTCTTGGTCTCTCCCTGGACGGTCCTACACCAGGAAGCTCAATTTGCAGCAAAAGTTTCCTAGGTCTCAGGGTCAATGTTAGCGTATGTCAGGGATGTCTTCAACTGATCCTTGAAGCCTTGTTTTGGGTCTCTGTGTAACCTTTTGGTGTTGAAATGTTCTCCAAGCAGGATGATAAATGGGAGTTGAGTGGGATGAATTCTTGTCGAAGGAGGGTAGTTTCGATGCTGGGGAGAGATGTCCTAAAGAGGACCTCATTGTTAGTTATGTGGTCCTCCCAACTGATTCAAAGGATTCTTCAGAGCTTTGCTTGCTTGAATTGCTTCTGATGTTCAATGTCCCAATGATATAAAGTCCATGTCTTACAAGAGTACAGAAGGGTAGAGATGACTAAGTCAGACCATGATTTTGGTTTTTATGGTGAGCCCATGATTACTGAAGATCCAGTGTGAGAGCATTCCATAAGCATTATGGGCCACTGTGGTCTTGTTGTCAAGATCTCTTTCACAGGTAATATGTTTGAGTAATTTTTTAAAAAATTTTTGTTTTTATATGATTAAGCAGTGCATGGTGGAGTAATGGATAGCACTTCAGATTGAGGAATAGGAGATCCGAGTTCAAATTCCAGGCAAATCCATTACATTCACTTATGTGCTAATATCCTTGAGAAAGGTATGAATCCTCTTCTTCTCCCTCCAGCAGAACAGACTTGGATGACAACTGGTCTACTGTAGAAAGAAATGGCAACCTACTGCAGGAAAAAATCTGCCTTGTCAATCATATAGCAAAAGATACATGATCGCCTAAGTGTGTATCATGTATGGCACATAACTGACTGATGATTAAGTAAAAAGTAATAAAACTGCTCTCAACCTGTCAGACAGACTTCCTGTGGTCTTCATCCATGTTGGCTATCATGTACATAATAGCAGCTTTTAAAATGTTTTTCCTTTTATGCAATAGTTCACACAATAAAAAGCCCAAGATTTACCAAGAAGAGAGCCTTGTGGGAAGGGGGATTGTATTTTAGCTGTCTTTCAAATTGGAAACTCCATCTGCCTTGACAATCAGCATTCAAAATATCATCATCATCAGTCCTATGCCTGGGTGTGGTTTTAGAATCACTGCACAACTAAGCATCTGGCCAGTTTCCTCCACATATCTGGGTTGAAAGCCAGAGAGGTATTCATTAGCTTGTCTAGGGAAAGTAGACCTGGCTGAGTCCATCTCTCTCCAGGTGAACTAAAAAATATACATACCTCATAATATAAACATTATCTATAATTCAGTTGGTCATTACATCTTCTTCTTCTTCTTCTTCTTCTTCTTCTGCCCTTACCCCTGGCAGGAGTCTTTGGGGTGCCGACGTGCTAAGCTTTCCACCACTCTCCTCCACCTGTCATAGTTGTGTATCAGAGCCTGAGTCTCTGCAAATGGTTTCTTGGTGTACTCATCACGTGGCATGTCCTGGTAGTTTAAACCTGAAGGAGTCCATCCCTCTTCGGTTTAGATCACAGATGTCTTCTGGTGACCATTGTAGTTCATTTGAGGAAACCTTCTGCCCTGGCTGGTTACCTTATGTAATTATTATTAGTGTCATGATTATTATTATTATCTGGGGTGAACTTGAGTCCCAGTTGATACTCACTTGGTATTATGAGGGTGATGGTACTTCAAATGTGGTAGCCCATGGAATTCAACTAGGAAACCATGATGAGATTGACATGATCATGAAACTTCTCAGTCCATCACAGCTGGGCCATGTGGACCATGTAGAAAGGAGTAGACTCCTACTGAAATATGTTCCACCACTCACTTCATCCACAACTATAGCACTATACCTACCAACTCAATATAGGTGCTAACAATGACCCTCATAATTGATGACCTCTAGGACTATCAAATACATGCATCACCATGGGGTCCATGCAGAACCACATGTTCTTTTAGTTCATGTTGTCGCTTTGAAGAAGCAATGAGGTCATATGTTGAGAATGATATGATTGTGAAAATGCTTGACCAGCCACTTTTGGGTTATATATAAAAAGGAGTATAGTTATACTGAAACATGTACCATCGCCTACCTTATCCCGGGCTCAACCACTATGTCTACCACCTCTATATAAGTGGTAGTATTGATGTTCAAACCCTGTGTGAAGTTGGATGGTATAAAATAAACTTCATTAATGATCTTTGAGTCTGTCACAGGGTTTATGCAGAACCATGTGTTGTTCCTTCTATTCACATGGTCACTTTGAAAAAACTCAATATCTCTGAGATGCTGTGTTTAGCAATTAGCATTCTGAGCTCATAATGCCTTATTTTTCTTTGATTACATTGAAAGCTGTCATGTTAATGCACTTGATACATCTGAAAGAGAAATAAGAATGTTAAGATCACCTAACGTTATGTCAGGTCTTCCATCTATAGCCTGCAAAAAGAGTGTTCTCAAATATCTGGTGAGAAAGAGTGACAAACAGACAGACAATTAATCTTTCTTTTTATGGTTATGCTTTGTTCATGTTCTGTACCCACAAAAAATAAATAAATAAATAAAAACTTTTCAGACATATCTTTCTCAAGGCCATTGTTAGTGCATACACCTCTTTTCTATAGAATTTTTTTTACCTGCTCATAAAATATTTATCTTTTTAGCTTCCTTTTATAACATCTTTTTTTCATTTTCTCATTTTAGATTTGATACAAAATTTTATGTATTTCTAAGAACAACTTGGAGAGATTTAATAAAATGTTTTAAGCAAAGGAATTTTTTATTTTTATTTTTTTACAATCTAATAAATTTTTATTTGGAAAAATATTTTTCAGTATTACAATAATATGTAAAAAATTATTACATAAAAAAAATCAATTAAACTATATACATATGTATGTAATTTGTATATACTTGTATAAAATTATTATATAGCCTTTGTATGGTCCAACCTCTTTAATCTTGCATGCTGTGGTCTGGTAGCTCTCATATTCTGGCATTTTTTTTAATCAGCCACCCTTAGTTCATTGAGCAGCCACAAGGGCAGCACCGCAAATTGTTTATATCTTTCCACAGCAGCCAACAACAGCAGAGTATTTTGGTGATACAGACTTGTTCATTTCTTATATATAGTTGTACCCATTGAGGATAATAAGTATATATTACTTTTTTTTTTTTCTGTCTGAATTTCTTGGATAAGGAGTTATCATTATTTATACTATTTATATTTGAACTATCGTCCTCATTGTTATCACAACATTTCAGCCATTGTGCCCTCTGACCTTCCTCTGGGAATTCTGAACTGAGCCCTTTATTTAATCTAGACTGTTCTCATTCCATTGCCCATGTCTAGGGAAATCTTGTCTAGATCATATTTATAGTAATGCTCAGTTATTGCTTACCCATCCCAAATTGAACTATATCACCAAATTCACACACCAACACTTTAATCTGCTAGGCCATTGTTCCATAGGACAATTTACTGTAATGAATGTGGAGCCTTAAACTTAACTTGCCTGTTGATTTATGTTGCTGCTGCTGCTGCCTATCAGGTTTTGATTACTGCTACTGCTGTTAAAGACTTGCTTTCATTTGCTTTTCTTTCTTTATTCGTAGCTTCCATATTGTATTTATTTATATGTTAGGCCTACTAAGGATGTCCTCATAGCCTAACATATGCACTGATTCTTTCGGACATCTAACTCCTGTTAGAACCAGTGTTCTTCCTTATCTATTATTTTCACTTCATTCCCCAATGGCTGATGACTGCTTCTTTCTCTCCATACATTATCAGTCACTCACAATTTCACTGTCTCACTCCTCACTACTGCTTTTTTGATTTTCCTCCAGCCTTACTTTAGGTGTGGTGGCTTCTTTCACCTTTATATTCTCTGCCCAAAACTACAAAACTACAAAACTACACTCATTTCTTGGTCATATACTCCCCCCTGTGTCAGGTTTTATTCAGCAGAGATTTCTCTTCAGAATGGAACTGCTTCTGAATATTTTACCTGATGTATGGACTTTAGATCTTAATTTTTTCTAATGAACCCATGACATAAGGTAGACAGACTGTGACAATTTTCTGGTCTTCCTTGTTGTCCCTTCTGTTCTCATATGTAGATACTGATGTTATGTTTGCCTGGTAGTTGTTATTCTGAAAGGTATATTTGATGCTGATCATTTCTTGTTGGTATGTGTCTAGGTCACCACTTATGATTTTTGGTTTTTGCAGGTATCAAACTATCCCTTTCTTCACACTGTATGGGTGGTGGGAATTGAAGTTGAGATATTGTCTGGTGAAGGTTGGTTTGTGATATATGGCTGTTTTGAACCCATTCTCTGTGTGAGTTATTAGTACATCCAGAAAGGCTAGCTGTTTATTATTTTCTTCTTCCATTGTGAACTGGATTGAAGATCTTATTGAGTTCACACAGTTGATCAGTATTTGTACAGCTTCCTGGTGCAGCCAGAGTACGAAGGTTTTATCTATGAATCTCAGCCATACTGTTAGCCTTAGTGGAAAGAGTAGGACACACTATCATGAGGGAAAGGATTTCTCTGCAAAGATCAGCTGGAATATGAAATATCTGATCAGACCTGAACTTTAGGAAAAATAATGGATTTTTTTTAGGGGTGATTTCTGTCATCCAGCATTTTTTTGGGTCAGGCAATGACTTGGTCCCAGGGATACCAAAGTAAAGAAGCTGGCCTGTAGTATATATATAAGTTGCAAAAGAGATAATTTGGTAGATGAAAGTCTTATTCAAGAGTAAGAAAAAAGAAATAATAATAAAAAGTGAATATAAAAGAGAAATTACATGTATTTTTTATGCTATTATTCACTGTATACAAGGTCAAAGAGCATCACAAGGTAGAGCGTCACTGGAGGAGGTTTTTGTAAGGAGGAGGTTTTTGTAAGGAGGATGTATGGAGTGCATATTATGAGGATATGTAGAATAGATAATGGTTGACCATAAAGAAGTTATGTTCATACAGATTGGGGATTGGATCTTTCAGGAGTCTGTTCCACTATGTAATGTCTTGGGAAGAAGTTGTCTTTGTGGAACTTCCTCCTTTCAAATGGAATATGAAGGGAATGAAAATAACTTAACATTGTATACATGACATTGGGGTTCTAGCTGTGAAGGTCTGGATTGGTAGAGCTAAAGAATATAGCATGAAAATAGTGATAGAGTAGTGAGTTAGTCCATTAACTGTTATTACACTGTTTAGTATTGATAGAAGTTTCCTTTCTAACCTTTTGTTTATGATAGTGTGGAAAGCTAACATCTTGATTATATAATTATTTTCCCTTCTATTTAAAATGTACTATTGATTTGCAGATCATATATCCCTGACAAATAGTGAGATAAATAAGCTCCAAAAATATAGAATTGTTGTTTCTGTAAACCTAAAGAAGCAGGTCTCATTGTTTCATTAACAACAGACAAAGTACAGATATTACTGAGCATCCAAATTAATCGAACAAAAATTGAAGTGACTGATTTTGTATATCTTTGTCAGCAAGACATTGCTGTAAAATACCAAATAATCTTCAGGGGAGCTGGTTTTGAAAACTGCAAAAGAGTGCCAATTTAAAATGAAGATATACCTTATATGCTTTATTCCAGTTGTTTTATTTGTTTTAGATTTTGTTCCAGGGATTAAAAAAAACTTTTCAGCTCAAACTAAAACATTCCAAAATGATATGATATAAATCATCGCAGATTACAAATTTGATATATAAAGTGAAAATAACCACTTTTAGAAATGTAACTAATTTGACTTCATTTTTTAATACAACTGATAGCAAAGTATCTGGTTACATTAAAAGAGCTAATTTATGGCTTGCTAATTTGTGTCCTGAGGTAATGATGCCTGGAAAAAACATAGAGGAAAATGTGTACAGATGCAGAGGATCAGCCTAACTCTTTGGTCACCAACTAAAGAATGTCAAACACTAAAGCTTGCTCAAAATGGTAATAATGTGTATATTTTGCTTTTGTGAATACAAAGGAACCAATTTACAATGAATCTACATAGCAAATTGGACCCAACTAATAACTTAAAAAATTAAATAATAATAAAAAAAATTCATGATCTGGAGTAGTTAATCTATAGAATCAAAATCTGATCCTGACTTGGTATCTCAACTTCAGTCACTTTCTCAGCAAGGTGACATGGTTTCACTCTGTCTTTTCTACAAATCCATGGCAACTGCTTTGACAAGCTTTTTTTTTCTGGTGCCCTGACTACATGAATTTAAGCATGCTACTAGATTGGCATTTAGTTCCCACTCATCTACTGCTGAAATAATTAAATGTAACCACCAATTCTACTCTAACTTTTTTTCACACCTCCCACCTGTGGAACTCCCTTCTGTTTACTTGATTCCCTGATAACTACAATCTTCAAAAATTTAAATGCAATGTGAATTGCTATCTTCTGTCTTTTTGAATACTGTTCATCTTCCCTATACTCATTCTTTTCTATCATTTTCACTCCCTGTAAACCCCTGTATACTAGTGGCATTCCCATTTTGCTTGGAGAGAAAAAACGAAATAAAGCCAACTCTATCCATAAATTACTGATTTTCAAGGTAGCTTTTTTTGTACATAAGGTAGATTACATATTTTTACTCTTGTAGATGTAAGTGAATTCATGTAAACATATATATCATATTGGGCAGCATATTTTATATTATAAAGAGGTAATCATACAACGAATCAATTAGTAATATTAATGGAATTAATGGCAAATTCTCTTCACTAACCGACTTAATATAAGCATTAACTTACTAACAATCCACTGAATGACATGATCCTTATGTATAAAATTGTTGTCAGATGGTCTACAATACATTTATTTTGCCTTGGAGTTTTATTTCTAATGAAAAAATTACAGCCTGACAATGAGAACATGAAGTCTCTCTCTCTCTCTCTCTCTCTCTCTATATATATATATATATATATATATATATATATATATATATATATAACGAAAAAACAGACCACTTTAAGATACCATTACAATAATTTATTTCACCAAAATCCTTTTTAAAGGACTCGGATCATCAGGTAACAATTCCAACAACGAAAAAAAAAAAAAAAATATATATATATATATATATATAGAGAGAGAGAGAGAGCAGTGGCTTTAGATATTTCAAAGGCATTTGAGAAGGTTTGGCATGGTGGCCTTCTACATAAGCTTCAGGGATATGGTATTACAGGATGATTATTTGATTTAATCCAAACATTCCTATCAAACCATGAAATGAAGGTCACCCTGAATGGGTTCTCTTCCAGTTCTTTTCATATGAACACTGGTGTTCCCCAAGGATCTATCCTGGATCTTACATTGTTTCTGACCATATTAATGTTCTTCCTGACAACATCAGTTCTCAAGTAGGCATCTACACAGATGACACTACCATTTACTCCTTTCTCAATTGTAACCTGGCCATTGGTCTCAAAGAGGATCTCCAATCTGTGGTTGACTGGGGCAGGAAAGGGCTTGTAAATTTGAATGCCTCCAAAATAAAACTGCTTTCATTAAACCACCAGAGAGAAACATCCCTGCCTCCTATCATCATGGTTGATGTTCAACTTCAGAAGAACATCTCACTGCATCTTCTTGGTCTCATGTTTTCCACTTACACTGAATCAATAGTAGCATCTACTGCAAAGAAAGTTGGTTCAGTGTTGTGTCAGAAGGTTTTTTTTCATTTGAGTCTATCCTTCTCATCTACAAATCTACCATTCATCCATGCATGGAATATTGTTGCCATATATGGTCTTGTACCTCTGCTGTTTATCTCAAGGTTCTCGACAAAATCCAAAGATGCATATCCAATGTGATAGGTCTTGACTTGGGGTCTTGACTCCAGTCACTTCCTCACCGACGAAATATGGCTACCCTCTGTCTTTTCTATAAATATTTTCATGGCATCTTTTCTGACGAGCTATTTTCACTGGTGCTCTGACTGCATGAATTTAAGTGTGCTACTAGCTTGGCATCTTGGCCACACCCATTTACTGTTAACCCTAACTGCCTCTTCTACTCCAGCAGCTTCTTCTATCACACTTCCTGACAGTAGAACTCCCTTTCTCTTACTTGCTTCCCTGATAACTATAATCTTCAAAAATTTAAATGTAATTTCAATTGATATCTTCTGATGTTTTGATCCTCATTCTTCTTTTTATCCTTTCGTCAATCACCCCCCCCTCTGTAACGCCTTGAGTATTAGTGGCACTCTTGCCTTGCTTGGCGGGAAATGCTTAAAATATATATATATATATATATATATATATATATATATATATGTGTATATGTATATATGTAAATAATATAAATAATAATAATATTATTTGATAATTTGTATGGATAATTCCAAAGAGGATATAAATCCAAAGTGAGCTCAATGTAAGAAGAGAGCAAATGAGACTTTAGAAATATATATATATATATATATATATATATATATATATATATATATATATATGAATAAAAAGATAAGATTATTTTGTTGTATGTCTTTAAATACAACAGCAAGAATGTCATTGGTTTATTAAGTCTTTTAAATTTGGGAAAATTCATGAGTATACATTAGGTAGTTTTTAGGTCAGTCAAAACATACAGAGGACACAAAGTGACATAATTTCAAAGTCTGGTAAGACTATAGCAAGCAAGTAATATTGAAGAAATATTTTTTTTAATAAATGAATATTATTTAAATTGTGATTGTATTGTTATGGTTTGGGATGGGCATATGTGCCATACATCTTCAAAAACATTTTGGATTTAATTTTTTTTTTATTTTTTAACATTTATAATATATATATATATACAGTGTAACCCGGATATAAGAGAGTTGTCGGAACCGGAGAAGAAGTCTCTTATATCCGAGTTTCTCTTATATCCAGGTTTGGTCTATTTTATATACATTAACACAGGCACTAATTTGGGACCAGAGAAAATCTCTCTTATATCAGGGTCTCTTATATCCAGGTTACACTGTGTATATATATATATATATATATATGAATTGGGATCAAATACAGATAAAATATGGATCGGATCCCAACAGAATGTTAGGACAAATTAAAAAACAGGAAATGTTTTTAAATCTAATATGTTTCATTTATATCAAAGTTTCATCAGAGAATGAGATATTGCATTCTCTAATGAAGTTTTAATAAAAGGATAACATGCTGGATTTATAAACCTATTTGCCTATTTGTTCTTTATCTTATCATATACATATATATATATATATATATATATATATATATATATGCATATCCAAATGTAAACAAATGACGTCACACATTATGAAATGGACAAAGTCCGACAATTATTTTAAGACATTTTTATGTTTATACATTCTTTTTATAGATAAACATAAAAATGTCTTAAAATAATTGTTGGACTTTGTCCATTTCATAATGTGTGACATCATTTGTTTACATTTGGACATGCCATGAGCAGATATGAATGTACATGAGAAAATCATGGAAGATTGTAGTTTAAAAGCAGTAAAATCAAACTTGCTAACCGAATGATCCTCTGTGGCTCAATTGGTTAAGGCACGTCAGGCTATATGACAGTTCTAGATAGGATACAGGTTTGATTCCTGTCGGAGGACGAATATTTTCTATGAAAATTTCTCAAACATTCAGGTCAGTAATTGTTACTAATACTGTTTATTATAAACAGAGCATTTACTTAAATGTTTGTATCTATAAAAAGAATGTATAAACATAAAAATGTCTTTAAATAATTGTTGAACTTTGTCCATTTCATAATATATATATATATATATATATATATATATATATAATACCATTTTTTGACTGGTAGGGATAATTCCAAGGGGGATATTAATCCAAAGAGATCTCAATGTAAACTACAGAGCATTATAATCATAATATTAATAATAATAATTTTAATATAATAATAATAATAATAATATACATACATATATATATATATATATATATATATATATATATATATATATATATATACATGCATAAATTTATAGACATATATATATATATATATATATATATATATATATATATATATATATATATATATATATCAAGTTTAATTCTAACTTGGCTCTCAATCCATTATTCTACAGTGTCTCCTTTATATATATAAATGTGTAGACATACAACTTTATGGGTTTATATTAAGGTAATTTATTTTCAATATTGAATCTTTTACAAGGAACCATTTTGATGACACTCTGGTGATTTTCATTATTTCTCTTTTTCTGTTTGACACTTTGTGATGTTTTCTCTTCGTATGCTGCATTTAAATATACATTTCTCCTCAGACAGAATTGTGGGGCTTTACTTTAAATCACTTCTGACAACTTAGCTACAATCAATTGTTGAATCTGCTCTGATTTCTCTTTCAGTTTCTCTTCTGACTGAATAAAGAGGAAATAATTGAGATGAAGTCTGTTTGGATGAAAATCAAAGGCTCTAAAGTATAATTTATACACACACACACACACACACACACACACACACACACACACACACACACACACACACACACACACACGTGCTTGCACACACACACACACACACCCACATATATAGATATATGCACAAGTTTCATTACAAAACAACTGACAAGGCACTGTAGTTGAGTTTTTTTTTTCATTTTTCTTGTGTTTGTATAATTTTCTTCTTTCCTGGACATAAATTATGCAGACATTGTCTTACTGTTCAGTATGTTTGTGTACTTTCAGCCGTACTTGTAGCCGTTATCAAGGATGATTTTATTTTTACTTTTAGTTGAAGGTATGGATTGTTTTATGTATGCATCGAGATTTTCCAAACATGGTCAGCACATCATGTCCATTTTCAGAGTTGCTGATTCTAAGTGTCTTTTTTGTTCCCATTTTCATTTAAACTTCCTCATTGCTTACATGCTCTGCTGTGTCCATGGTATACACACCATCAGTTATCTCAATTTTCCTCTTTATCTGTGAAGAAATTTTCCAGAAAAAATATAATTTTCTTTGCCTCATAGGAGGATTGATATTATGTAACAGTGCACCAGTCTTTTCTTTGTTTCTCATGGCATATTTCTTGATGAGTTTTAAGACAACAAAAATGAAGTCACTAGCCCACATGTAAACAATGTAAATAATGATAACTCCTCATCCCAGAAATTCAGACAGAAGGCAATCAGGTGATAATAACAACAAAGATGAGGATAATAGTCTGAATGTAAATAATGCAAATAATGATAACTCCTCCTCCTCCCAGAAATTCAGGCAGAAGGCTGTCAGGTGATAACAACAACAAAGATGGGGATAATAGTCTGAATGTAAATAATGCAAATAAGGATAACTCCTCATGTCATGAAATTTAGACAGAAGGCTATCAGGTGATAATAACAACAAAGATAGGGATAATAGTCAGAATGTAAGTAATGTAAATAATGATAACTCATGTCATGAAATTTGGAGAAAAAAGCTGAAAATAATTGGTCTTTGAAGGTGTAAACTCACTCAGTCCTTCTCAAGTACAATATCAATTTTGTTAAGCTTACAAGAATGGGTGACATTAATACGCCATGAGTAGAAACCTACAAACTTTTCTCATGTTGTTCATCAATTATTACCCATTCCTGCTTTTGTTTTTATAAATCCAAATCTCTGCCATTTCTTAATCTTACTGAAAATATGAACGATGGATATCCAATTTCCATATTGAAGGGGTAAAAATCAATAGTGTCTGATGGCTGCATTTCTAACAATAACATTTGCATAAAAATATTCTTATTTTTTTCATTGTGTTTCTGAATAAAACAGAGCCAATAAATGTTAAAATAACAAAAGAAAATTTGGACAATGAGAATTTTGTCTCAGTTGCCGCTTTCTTTGATTTTTCATTCTGGTTGTTTCGCTGAAGTTAAAATGTTTTGGGATTTTTTCTTAAATTATTCTTTCATTTCATGTATAGAGATTTTTGCAAAATTCTACTTCTTGATTATCCTCTGGTACAATTATCTAGTGAGTAAAAGCATTGGTTACTTCATAGTAATGAGTTCAATCCCTATGCTAGGCAGTGAAATTCATATACTCAGGTTCAATAGAAAAAGCAAAAATAGCTTTCTACTGATGAATTAACAGAAATGAATTAAATTATCAAAATTATTATTTAGCACTGACTGAAATTAAGTATGTTGGGATATCATGGATATTGGCTTGGATTTAGAAATTGGTTGGTAAAGGTATGAATACATCACTTCTCTTCCCAGATATGGGTTGAATAGCAGGACATAGTGGTTCTGCAGTCTTGGTTGGGAATCAGTCTACTGCAGAAAGAAATGGCAATCTACTGCAGGAAAATGTCTGCCTAGTCAGCATTGACAGATCTAGGGTTGGGGGACATACTGGATTCTATAGTCTTGGTTGGTAACCAGTCTACTGCAGAAATAAATGGCAACCTACTGTGGGAAAATGTCTGCCTAACCAGCAGTGACAGCCCAAGGGTTGCTGGCAACTTTGTCTTCCTTACAAGTAAAATTTTCAAAAATTTTCACAAGGAGAAAAACTTAAAATCTAGAATAACTAGTTTATTACAATATACAACTTAATACAAGCTAAATAAAACATTCATTATCGTACTTAAAATATTTTTTCTAGCCTTTAGATTTGCACATCTTTTCATGACATTTTCTACACCCATCTTCTTTAAAAGATCATTTTCTATTGACAAAATAGCCAAGGAATTTAATCTTTCCTGAGTCTTGGACAACCGCATTTATATTTTTATTAGCTTTATTTTAGTAGCGGCATGATGATGCCCTTGGTCTTAATGATACCTCAGGTAACTAACTACCTGAGTTGCCAGTACTTTGAGCCAGCCCTGCTAGTCAGTCATGAATCAAAAGAGGTTTGATCACACAAGTGAGTATCATATATGGCACTTAACTGATTGACTGAGTGAAAAGTAGAAAGATCTCTTCTCTGTTAAATAAATCATGTGGCTAAAATTTCTTCAAAGATTGCTAAATATGACAGACACCTGAAAAAGATGATTATAATAATCAAACTGAAGACACAAGTTTAACTAGATCAGTATAATTGTTTTCTTATTTCCTGATTTATTATGTTATAATAGTTTTCAAAAACAGTTTCTGAAAACAGACATTATACAATACTTATATTAACCTTCCACACTACTTCAAATAAATGGTTAGGAAAGAAACCACTGTCAATACTGGAAAAAGTGATAACAGCTACTGAACTTGAGAAACCTCTTTTCTTGAGAGAGATAAAGATTTGATAAATTTCAACTGAAAGCAGTAATGGCTGCTTGGTCACTGAATACCAAATGTTTCCTGGTAGGGAAATGGCTAATATTGTCATTACCATTAACATTTAGCAGAAAATATCTTTTATACATATATACACATGTCCTGAAGGTGGTGTTCAAGCATGGAACAGTCTTCAGTAATATAATTTTCTGTGGACAATATGAATACAATAGCATTTTCTAAATTCTTCTAGTTGCTAAGGACATTTTGTTTGTTGTTAATAGCTACATTGTTTTCAATAAATTCATTTTGGAAATGTATTATCTTTTTTATAGTTGTAGATCTTGTATGCCTTTCTGCTATGGTAATTTACCCATGCATGCATGGACTCTCAGCTATAAATAGGAGCAGGTACTGCCTTTTAGAGAGGGAAGTTTCCTGCTGCCAGCTCTGATAGTCAGACTGAACATTCTTGCTGTAACACTCTTGTTTGTATATGCTTGTATTACTGTTTCTGTTAATATATTTGTTCAATTCAGTTCCGCTTTTGTGTCTTTATTTCTGGCCCTAACAAGGCCACAACACTTTCTCTTAGTGGATGAAATGGTAAGGATATTGAAAGTTTTTAAAGACCTTTTCTATGTATATTTCTTCTTCAGGTAAATATTGGGAGCTGCAGACTTTTAGTGCTCTTAAATAAAATCCTATAATTATTATAATTAAATCCTATATATATATAATGAACATTACTGAATGTTCTCAAATTTATAAGCCTTGGCAAACCAATGACATCTTCACTTTTGTATATAAACATGTGCAACAAAATAAATCCTACATTGCATAGATAAAGTCCCACAGAGGACAAAATGCCTCATCTACGAATAATTTTTCTTCTTGTCTTGTTTTATTCATTTTGTTCCTTTAGCGATACAGCTCTATCAGAAAATAATTTACATATAATATATATATATATCTATGTGTGTATATATATATATCTATCTATATATATGTATGTATGTATGCATGTATGTATGTATGTATGTATGTATAATGAAATAATCATCTCAGGAATTAATCACATTAATATTGCTGATTGATTCTATGTATGATTATTTCTTTATATATAAAATATATACTGCCTAATATTATATGTTTATAAAAAAAACAATTGATCCGGCAGTATGAAATTTCTGAGAAAAAAAAAACTATTCAGACATATCACTATATTAATTGAACTATATACTTATTTCATGTCATGTTAACCGAAAAACACTTGTAAAAAAAGAATTTGTGGATTTACCATATTACAAAATTCATATAAAAATTCTCACTTGAAATTTTGAACTTTAGCGTTGCAACTCACATGTTCCAAGATTGTACAACCGTCAATAAATAGTACATTCTTAAAAACATCTTTTGGTCTACAAACAATTATTACATCTTCAAGTTTTAACTTTAAAGGAAAAAAATTACAGCCTGATGATGGAGATATGGATCTTCGAAAGTACTTGCTTAACTTAAAAAATATGCACTAGAAACATCTGACAACAGTTTTATAAATGAGGATCACATCATTCAATGGATTAACAATATTTTAATGCATACATTATGTTCTACTAGCGAAATGATTTCGCCATTAATTGAATTAATATTGCTGATTGATTCTATGTATGATTATTTCTTTATATATAAAATATATGCTGCCTAATATTATATGTATATATATATATATATATATATATATATGAGATAATGATATATATTTTATATATTAAGAACAATATATATTTATATATTTAAGTCTTTTAATCTCCTCATGAAGCATGGTAGAGTAATAGATAGCAGCTCAGATTGAGGAATCAGAGAGCTGAGTTTGAATTCCATTTGAATCCATTACATTCACTTATGTGCTAATATACTTGGGAAAGGTATGAATCCTCTTCTTTTCCCCTCAGCTATAGGCAAATAGCAGGACAGACTGGGTTCTATAGCCTTGGATGGCAACTGGTCTACCACAGAAATAAATGGCAACTTACAGTGAGAGAAATCTGCCTCGTCAGTCATGTATCGAAAAATACATGCTCGCCTAAGCATGTATCACGCATGGCACATAACTGACTGAATATCCTCAATGGAGTATAGTACCATAGCCTTACAAGATATTTGATGCTGGTTTCTGTAGCAAGTAGGTCCTTACAGAGTAGGGATGCTAGACCCACATACAACTGGTTTTGAATTCAAAATGTCAACACTTTTCTAGGGGTCTATCCTGCTGTTAACCCCTAGTTGGGAATAGAAGATATGGATTCTTACCTTTTCCTAGGGTATTTGTGTGAAAGCGAATGCCATAACCTCAGCTGGATTTCACACTCGGCATGCTAATCCCAATTTTCATGCAGATAACCACTATGTTACATGCACAACCTGAAAATACCTTACGGCTTTGATAATCATTGTCGATTTTAGAATGGACACCTAGTAAATCTAATGTGATCATTTCATTTAGAACAGAGTGAGAAATTGTGTCTATTGTTAACATCCATAGAAATGCGTGTTTGTTAATTGGATAAGATGATGCACATATAAAGCAAATAAGGTAAATAAATGAATCTTGACACTAATCACATTTGATTTCTCTGGGAAGAGTTCAGGCAAGAGTATTTTCAGGCTTTTGTTCATTTTCTTTTATAGGTTCTCTATTCATTATCAAAATTTATCTTTTGCTGAAAGAAATTCTTTTATTTGTTTCCATAGCATTTTGATTACTACATTCTTTGATCAACACACTGCCACATCTGGTCTGGTGCTCTTGCTTTATATCTAAACATTCTTGACAAAATCCAATAAAATTCGACAATGTTATTGGTCCTGTTTGGCAACTTGGCTTCAGTCACTTTCCCACTGTCATGACATAGTTTCCATTTGCCTCTTCTATATATACACTTCAGTTCAAAAGTTTGGAGCCACCCCTAGAATTAGCATGAACTATCAAAAAATAAAATAAAACGAAAAACAAATTAATGTAAACAATTTCTTTTATTTATTTGACCAGATTATAAAATGACCACCAAAATTCAAGTTTTTATTGCTTATATAATTCCAACCTGTACAATGAAAGCAGTATAGCTTATAGTATCCTATTAAATTCAGAGTGAGATGATCATGAGAAGAATGTTGTATCATTCCAACACATCCACTAGTAATAGAGTTCAGTCATAAGATGAATGATTTGATTTGTTGATGTAGCCTGGCAGATTCTTTCCTCAGACCAAGCTGCAATTGTTCAATGGAGGAGAGATTGGCTTATAACTTCCATTACCATAAAAACTAACCATCATCATCACTGAATTGACCCTGAATTCTCACCAACCATGATGACTGATTGAAATTTTAAAGAGCCTCCTTTGAGTACTAACTGGAACTCAAGTTTACCCCAGGCTTTAAGTGGAACTCAGATATATGATTGAACACTAAAAATGCTGGAAAGATGGTCGGCTCTTTATACTGCTTAAGGAAGTACCTGACTTCTGATATGTTCTATGTTTCCAATAGTCAAATCAAATCAAAAATGGAATATATCACAAGGATTAAACCTCTACTCCTGTTGAATAAACAATGAAGAAGTACTGGCTGTGTGATAGGTGACCCTATCTACTCCTGTTAATATAGCTATAAATTTCAAACTGTAGCAATAAAAAGATTTATATTTACTTAGGAGTCATTCTTTTTTTGCTTCTTCATAAACTATATATATATATATATATATATATATATTTTAATAAAATAAGCAACTAAGTTTGCTACAGAGGCACACCTGAGAAAGAGAGCTCAATGTCATATTAAATGGCAGAGCCTTAATATTTCTAAAAATAATTCCTAGTGAGCGGTGGCCGACCGCAACTAACGGTTTTATGTATTTTCATGCAATTATCAGTGAGTCAACAACAGTTATTTGTGAAAATGGGAATTTTATTTCTCCTTTGGGTAGTTGATGTGTCCATATGATGTACACACCAATGAAACTCACTGAGCAAGTGGGTGGGTGTAGGCCCAACTGACCAAAATGGAAATACTCCTAACTCACCATTATTTGAAAAAAAGAAAAAAAAAGAATACCAAAAACCAGAAAAATTCACAAATGTGCTGGAAAAGAGTTTGATATTATGGTAAACTTTAGGACCCTTAACAAAGTAACATACTGCTAAAAGCAAAATAGTGCTTAACAATACTGAGCACTCAAAGCCCCTCTCCCCCCATAACATAGCTTATAATTTAAATAAAATAAGTAACTTCCAAGTGGGTATGCCACAAAAGCACACTGGAGAAAAGTGATCAAAGCTATATTAAATGCTAGAGCCTTACTATTTCAAAATAAATTCTCAGAAGTCAATGACAACTAAAAATTTCATAGTTTCACACAGTCATCATTTATCTGTGTAAATGAGCATTACATATTCTCTCTTACATCACTTTGGTTAGTATGTTGACTACCTGAGAATTTACATTGTAGTTTCACTCTGGTGGGTATATGAAATCAGTATAAAGCAAACAATACTAGCCACCTGAATATTGTGTAAGCATGAACTTGAAGTAAAGCCACTTTTAAGGAATAATATATTTGCTCTGTCATGAGCACTTTTTTTTTCTTCAGTGTCTATTTTCTCACTCATAGTGGATAATTTACTTATGAAGTATAGATATAGATGATGTGGATTCAAATGTCAGACTCAACTGTAATGGTAATATTAGCCATTTCCTTACGAGAAATTTTCATTGACCACATAGCCAGTACTGTTTTCAGTTGCTCCCTGTTTAGGATTGAATTTCCAGTTCCTTCTAAAGTCTTTTCATTCTCTTTCACTCCCAGGATCCCTTTGCATCTTAGTGGCATTATTGCCTTGCTTGCGGTGAAGGGATTAAAAAAAATATAAGATGGATACTATATAGTGATCCAACACTCTCTTTGTTTCTAATGAAATTTCTCCATTTCTCAGTACTTAGCTTTGGGAATGCCTCTTTCGCTAGTCAAATGTGTTCAGATCTCAATGTTACATTTACATCCTCTGGTTTCTCAGAAAAAAATCTGTATTAATTTTTTTTTAAGAATATCTATATACATATATGTTTTTAGTGTTTAGACATAAAATGCACAGTTTAAATCTTGTTCAAAGGATATTAAAAACCATACACACACACACGCATAAATGTATGAAAAGAATCCTCTGCTGATATTGGCTATGTCTTGAAGCATGCATGGTGCACACTATTTTCTGGTTGGTGTAAAATGTGTTTGCTAACAACTGGAGGGAAACAACCTTGCTGGGGAAGGATTGCTATGTAGAAATGTGAGACTGAGTAAACTTGCAAAGATGCTGGGCATAAAAGATCATTGATCCATGAAGCCTTTTTCAAGAAAGAGAAATGGAAGATGGACAAGAGAAAATAGAAAATGTGGGAAAAGAAATATGTATGAATTAGAATCATGAGGACAAAAAGAATGGATAAGTATATATAGAGTGAGGAAATATATATATAAATGCACATATATACATCATATATATATATATATAGAGAGAGAGAGAGAGAGAGAGAGAAAGAGAGAGAGAGAGAGAGAGAGAGAGAGAGAGAGGAAAAATATATATAAATAGAGAGATAAAAATATGTATTATAGAACATAAATGGAGAGTGATATATATATATATATATATATATATATATATAAAGAGAGAAGGATAGAGAGAGGGAGAGGAAGTGAGAGAAAATATATATATATATATATAGTGGACTCTCCTGTTGTATTTGACATATGAGAGTCAAGCAGCTCAGTTCCTAGTAACTGACAGCCCAGACACCAGCACATATGATTTGATTATAGTGGTGAAGGCTTTGTGCAGAGCCAACCACACTTTTTGAATACAGAGACCCGGTGCACTACATGCCACAAGGTCCCCAAACAACACTCCACAGGTTTTGAATTCAGAGTTGCCCTTCTCCTACACTAGTTGCCATCCAAGGCTATAGAATCTGGTCTATCCTGCTATTTACCCATAGCTAGAGGGAGAAGAAGAGGATTAATACCTTTCCCAAGGGTATTAACTCATTGGTGAATGCAATATATATATATATATATATATAGAGAGAGAGAGATATATATATATATATATATATATATATATATATATATATATATATATAGAATATATATATATATATATATATATATATATATATATATGTGTGTGTGTGTGTGTGCATATTCAAATAAAAAGAAAGAACAGTAAGATATGTAATCCGCTGTTCTTGTTGATACAAAGAGAGAGAGAAAGTGTGTGTGTGTGTGTGAGAGAGAGAGAGAGAGAGAGAGAGAGAAATATACATTATCGAATAGAAGGTTAGAGAGGGAATATATCTCACTATATATATCTATATATATAGAGAGAGAGACAGAGAGGAAAGAAAGAAACAGAGAGAGTGAGAGAGAGAAAGAGAGAGGGAATAAAACATTATTGAATAGAGAGTGAGAGAGGGAATATATATATATATATATATATATATATATATATAGAGAGAGAGAGAGAGAAAGAGAAATAAAGAAAAGAAGAGAATATGGGGTGGATAGAGAAGGTGTGAGAGTAGAGTGATATAGAGGGGAGAGGCAGAAACAAAAGATGACAAAGAGAAAACTTAGAGTGAAAGAACAGCAAAAAAGAGATGAGAGAGAGAGATTAGCTTAAGAGAAAGGATGACAAGCAAAAAAAAAATTAAAGATTAGATTATGAACAGAGACAAGGGAAGAAATAATAAAACTACACAAAATTCATTTGTTTCGTTTGCTACCTGACTGGGCAAACCTTGTTTTTTAGCCATTACAAATAATGCCATTTTTTTGCTCCATTCCCCAATTTCTTTCCCTTTTATTGTGAATTTATTTTGCTTTTATTCTGTAAGGCTCGTACAAATTCTTCAGAATAGGAACACACACATCATGCAAATATATAGATCTGTGCGTAGATGTATACATGAGGTGTGCCTGGCCCTAAATTAGGAAAATTAAACAAATTGATCATTGTACCCATCTGTTACGATAGCCAGAATTCTACTTGTTATCCCAGATGTTTCATACCTCTCTCAATATTGCTCAACCCAGAAATATAAAAGTTCATTTATTGTCAGTTTTTAGAAAAGGGGTGTAAGACAAGGAGGTGTTTTCTCACTAGATTTATTCAACGTATACAGCAAGTCAGTTCTGAGAGAATTAGAAGTCCTACCAGGTTCCATTATTAGTGGTCAATCTTAACAACATTAGATATGCAGATGACACAGAGTTTACAGTAGACATGGAATGAAAACTATGAAGACAGAAGGTAGTGAAGGAAAGTGAGAAGAAAGGATTAAACATCAACTACAAGAACTACAAATCTGCATGGTTACTAGCAAAAGGATGAACCCAAAGTGTGAATCGCAAATTGGAGATATTAAAATCATACAAGTACAAAAATTTAAATATCCAGGAAGTGCTGAAATCTGAAGGAGCATTGGTATAGCCGAAGATGCATTCCAAAAGCTAAGCAAAATATTAAGAAATAGAAAAACTTTGCTAGAAACAAAGAAAAGAGCACTAAACTGTTAGATAATATTTGTCCTCTTGTATGACAGTGAATGCTGGACAATCTCCTCAAAGATGAAAAAGAGACATGAAGCAACAGAAATGTGGTTCTACAGAAGGATGCTAAGAATACCATGGACTGAACATGTGAGCAACAACAAAGTGTTAGAGAAAATGGAAACAAAAAGGAAACTTTTACTTAACATCAAGAAGAGTCAGTTAAAATTTCTAGGGAACATGATGAGGAAAGAGGGCTTAGAAAATTTGATACTCACAGGACAGAATGAAGGCAAGAGGGACAGAGGAAAGTAATGCATAACCTACCCAGAGAGCTTGAGTAAATGGCTGGCAGAACAAGGATTAGGGGAGATAGCAAAAAGACAACATTTTCTAACAGCTACAAGAGATAGGAAATTGTGGAGAACCATGATCACCATCAGCCTGAAGGGATACAGAACACAGAAGAAGGAATGATAAATCATCTTGAATCCTACTGTTTTGCTAAGTGTGCCTGGTCAACTGTCATCTAAGTCAAACCATATTTAACAAGAGATTATTATTACAGAGTACATAATGAAGAAGGAGGGCTTGGAAAATCTGATACTCACAGGACAGATTGAAGGAAAGAGGGAAAGTGGAAAACAGCACATAATATACTTAGTGAGCTTGAGTGAATGGATTGTGGAACAGGGTCTGGAAGAAATAAGAAAAAGAAAAATTTATTAAGAGCTACAAAGGACAGGAAATTATGGAGAGTCCTGATTGCCTGATGGAACACAGCACATAAAGAAGAATATTAAAGCTATTATATGCCTTCTTTGAATATTGTTCTGTCTTTGAATAGCGTTCTATGTGTGGTGTGTATCTAGTGAGAATATCACATATGAGAAAACAAAAGCTGAAAAATAAAACAAGTTTCAATTCTACAATAAAATTCTACGATAAAATTGCAGTAAATCTTCTTAAAAACTTCTAAATAATGGTAAATTTCTATAATAAAATATCAGGGAGAAAATCATTATAAAACATTCTCCAGAATCTATCATATATGTCTATATGTCTACTATTCATCCATGCTTAGAATATTGCTGCAAAATATGGTTAGGTGCACCTGCTACTTATCATGTTACTATCTCCTGTTAATTCACCTTTCCAAGTTCTCCACTGCCTTAACCAGGTATTGAACTCACAGCTCTTTGGGTTAAGGCAGTGGAGAACTTGGAGAGGTGAATTAACTGATAACTGACATCCATTAAACATGGCACATGGGACTAGAACTATCCCACCGAGTGAAATAAAGGGTCTGAATAATGTAAATAGTGTACATAATACTTCATCTCAGAAATATAGAAAGATACTAAAGTAATCTTCTGCAATATTAAAGTTCTCCTCTTTAATATCTGATGATACCTGCTCCTTTAAGTCACCTAAAACTCCAAAGCAGTAGCCTAAAATGACTCCTCAGCAAAATAATGAGCAATGTGTTTGAAGTAACCAAAGAATTTGGCATGAAAGAATCTTGACAGACAACGTTGCATTGTTTGTGTAGAGTAGCACTTCATGCACATTGTCCTATTGTCAACCTTTGTCAGAAATAAGGACCAAAAAGCTAGACTCTTTTTCTTCTATGTGCTGTGTCCCTTTGATTTTGTCTTTTTGTTATCCTTCCCAAACCCTGTTCTGTCATTCATTCACTCAAGCTATGTTATACTAGACTTTGCAAACAAGTACATTGTCTAGATCAGGCTTGTACAAAATATGGCCCATGGCCTGCTAGACTACTCAGTTTCATCTGCAATGGGCTTTCAAAATAGTAAATTTTTTTGATCATCAGAATTCAGAGACTGAGAATGTATGAAACATTAATTTTTGTGGAAGCATGACTTTATTCATCCACTTCATGAAATCAGACTGACAGTTGGACTTTAGACTGTCAAACCATTGTCTGAATGAAGCCAAGATACCCTGCTGACCCCAGTTTGAATTTGACACACATATGCACTCAAGTGCCTCATGGGTAATAGCCATAGCTATTTATAGTCTTTGTGACTTAATATGTAAATGAATCATCTCATCTCCCTGTGCCCAAGGGGTTTTATCCCTTTATTTATCCTGGTACTACTTCTGGGAGCTTTTGTCTCCTTGTTATCTTCCTCCCTCTCCCTAAGAGATAGTCTAGATATGGAAGATCTTGATTTTTTTTTTTTGTGTCCCTCCAATGATCGTTCATCTTCAGAATCTATATTACTCTTGATTTCACTGTCATGTCAACTATAATATACCACACTTTACGATACTAAAAAAAGGGCCTGTTTTCTTGTTTTCCTGAGGGAAATAGGTTTTCTTAAACTCTTGCAGATATAGCACACATAAAAAAAAAACTCCACAAATTATTTGTTTACCAATACAAAGTATTCACATCCCAAATCATCCAACTACAAAATGAATTGATGCAAAAACTACCTCGTTAACTATGAAATGACCCATAAGGTTGATGTGCCGGTAAACAATACCTTATCTTACCTTTATTCAGACAATATTTGTTCTTGTTTTTTGTTATATTCCATGCTAATAAGAATATATACTTAAAAACATGGTGGAGAAAATAAGTAAAGTTTTATTGTAAAAACCAGTACAATAAGAAATAATGTAACACGATCATCGAAAGTCAATCCAGTAACGAGTGCTACTGGAAGGTCGGTAGTTCTCACGTAAGTCTGAGTCATACTCAACAGATCCCAGCTAGTATATTTAGCTACCCCCCCCCACAAGGGTTGTATGTGGCACAAGGACGGTTTAACCTGAGTTCTCTGAGCCTGTAGGCTCAGCCAAAAATATTCCCTTTTGAACCCATATAAACGAGTTCAGGAGCAGTCTACCTCCCCGAATGAGATTCTGCCCTTCAGTGGAGCCTCGTCCAGGTTCCTCTCTCTGAAAGGCAGAGAGTTCGACTGTTTAGCTGAAACAGATCGCAGCTAGACTCCATAGTCTGTTGACTTACTGATACTTATCGGTAGTTACTACCTATAGTGTAGTTACTCATGGGGGCGACAGGTTATTCCATTACATCATTTTTGTGACTTGCTTCCTTCCTATATCTCTCTTGCTCTCAGTATTCCCTGTGAGGGTTAACTTTTCTAAGCCTTCCTGCTCATTGTTTTCCAAGGAATATATCAAACATTGAGATAGTATTTAAAAAAGTGCACATTTCTCAGTTACTAGGCTTCCCAAGGGAAATATATCTTCAAATCTTGTAGATAAAATATCCACAAAAAAAACCCACAAAGTATTTATTTACCAACTAGCAGCATGGCCTGGCGTTGCCCGTGCTTGATTAAAAAATCGTATGACTCATACAGCAATCGCTATCACTTGACTTAAAATATTTTTGCCCTTCCTTGCCTTTAAAAGATTGCCCTTTGCCGTGCTGATGTTGCTACATACCTTACTTCTTGTCTATCTCACACTGCAAATTTTTTCTAAGCTCTATACTAAACATTAAATTTGTTACGAAAAAAGAACTAAACAAAATGAGCACAAAATGATCAGCTTTAAAAAAGGACTCGTAACTGGAAAAACCGAATGAAAAAAGAAAGTTAACAACAAATACTTTTTCACACCCAAGCCAGTTCTGCGGAATCAGAATCAACGTTGAGTTTAAGCAAGCAAATGAACCAATTGGAGTAAAGTGCCATGCAGATTTAAATTTTTCCTACTTCTGACGAATGCAGCTATCGATTTTTTTGCATGCTATCATGCTAGTTAACATTCATATCAGTCAACTGTTGGCTCTCACGCTGGCCAATAGAATCTTCCTGCCTATTCGTGGCAGCCAGCTATAGGCTCTCACTCTGGCCAGTATAAAATGGCTGCAAACTACATGAAAAGTGCCATAGAAGCATGAAAAAATCGATTATTTCCACTATTGCTGGGAGTTGGGAAATGCTAACTGCTAACTTGGAGCGTGTGCATGTAAATTTTGGTGCAAATCCGTCGAAAATTGCAGCCATGCATTCATTACACACACACACACACACACACACACACACACACACACACACACATACACACACACACACACACATCCTGCCTTTTATAGATAGAGATTCAAAAAAGACATCTGTCTGCAAAACAATAAAATGAAAAGGATTCAAAACTACCTAATTTGGCATGAAATGACCTATAAGGTTGATGTGCTGGTAAACAATACTTTGTCTTTACCTTTATTTAGAAAATATTTCTTTTTGATTAAGACATGTTTCCTTTGGGATATATTAGTGCATTTGAACTATTTTTTAATTTACTCAAAAAATTGATTCTTGCAGCCCATGGTTAATTTTCTGCAAGTAGTATGACCTTTCACATTTTATAATTGTGTAGACCTGGTCTACACTGATCATAATTGGGCAAGACTTTTCTTCAGTGAGGACTGTGAGTTTAATTTGATTGTTACTGACAGTAGTAAGTGTGTCAGGTGGCAAAAAGTTAAGAGATTGCTTCTCAAACATGTAGGAATATAAGTTAAATTTAAGAATGTTAAGGAAGTATGCCTCGCACAGACATCAAAATAAATAAGAAAAAAAAGAAGAATTAAATATAGAGACAGCCTGACATCACTGAGAGACAGATACTAACAGTGTTAGCTAGATAGCTAGACTGATATGAACAGATTGAGATAGATAGATAGATAGATAGATAGATAGATATGAACAGATTGAGATAGAGGAGATAGATATGAACGAACTGAAAATTTAGCCTTCACAAAATACATCAGAAGTAAAAAAAAGGCAGTGGGCTTACCTACCTGAGCTGTGAATGGATGGTAGAACAGTTTTGTGGGAGATGTTGCAAAAGGCCGAGAGCATGAAGGGATAGGAGTTTGTGGAGAGCCATGATCGACCCTATCCTAAAGGGACATATCACTTAGAAGAAGAAGTAACATATTTGTTGGTGCGGGGTGTTCTCTGGTACTGATTTTCCAATCATTCAGTTATGCATCAAAGTAAATGAATAAAGACAAAATTAATTAATCCCAAACTAAAATAATTCAATTACTATCTGTCTATATTTCTGAGTTGAAGTATTGTAATTATTTACATTATTTACATTGCTCGGACTCTTCTCCTCATCTTTGTTGCCATATTCATGACATTTCAATCATTGTATGCTTCAGCCTTCTTCAGGTGATTGGAATTTTGAACTGAACCCTTTATTTTGTCCACCAGGCTAGATTGTTCTAGTTCCATGTTCCATGTCTCTTCTGGATATCTCAGTATCAGTTATCTCCCTTTTTAACTCAACATTCCAAGTTTTTGTTCACCTCTGCTGTAGTCAGGTATTGAATTCACAACTCTTTGGGACAAGTCACTGGATTCAAACAATGCTTTTATCCACTCTTATTCTCAAGGACACATTGCCCAGTGGATAAAAGAATTGGTTGAATCCAGTGACTTGAACCATATTTATGAGCATTTGTAAATTTTAGAATTTTGAAAAACAAATAACATTTTTGCTTTTGTATATAAATACTTGTTACAAAATAAAATCCTTGATAAAGTCACTCAGAAGATGAAACATGTCAGCTAAGTTTTCCTTTTGTATTTATTCATCAAAGTAAATGCTGCAGTGCATAAGAATATATTTGAACAGAATATTGTTCTTTTTCTGAGAGCATCACTTGTCACTGGGACTGTCTTTATGTGAGACAATGTCCCTTGTCATATTTTAAAAAGGGTAAAACAATTCTTAGAAGCTGAAAATGTTGAGGTTATGCTATGGCCCACCCATAAACCAAATGAGAAAATATGAAGGATTATTTGTGATAATACTGGAAAAAAAACATATCTGAATACTGTGACAAATTAGTGGATGTCTCTGGTTGTTGGTGTGCATAAGAAATTAATGACAATAACCTGTACATGTCTTATTAATATTCTGTATTAAGTTAATAATATTGTTAATTTAAATTAAATGTGCAGTTTTTGATTGATAATTTTCTTCATTCATGTTTTTTAAGACATATCTACTATTATTTTTATTATGATCAAATATGGTTCTAAAAATTGATATCCTAAAATTGTAAATTTTTCAGTTTTAAACTTTCATTCTTTAATATCAAACACAACTTTATACTCATACAATATTTAATGGAACACACACACACGTACAAACACACAACTATATATATTTGTATATATATGTTAGTAAATATATATATTTTTCCTCACCAGTATCATGACTTAGAGTTTCATGCACAATACAAACTTCAGGGAATCTCAATGCAGCACCTGAAGATTTTTTTTTGCTTGAAACTCTGAGTTGTGCTACTGATGAGGAAAAAATGTATATTTCTAATATATAGTCTATATATATATATATAGTCTATAGCCCTATTATATTGCATCCAGTACTATTTTATTAACACCAGCACTTAATGTGTGATATTATATATATATATATATACATATATATATATATATATATATATATATATATATATATATATATATAAAATCAACTATGAGCATAAAAAACAAAGTTCTTAAATGAATGTAACAGCAAAAATTCATATATATATATATATATATATATATATATATATATATATATATGAGAAATAATAAGTAAATAAATAAAATGAAAAAGTTACCTCCCTTATACTGTGGAAAAAAAAAACGTGAATTTTGAATTTGAATTCTAGAATGATGCATAATGCAGTAAAACGAAGAGTTGAAATGTTTTAAAATTACAGATATACATATGCACATTGACAGACAAGTTAACTCCCTGAAGATGGTCTCAGATGTGATTGAAAGTACTTGGAAAAATAAAAATTATTTGAAAGAAAATTTTGGAATTTTTCTTCATCAATTTTTTAAGGCTATCAAGAAATGAATCCATGAATTTGAAAGGAAACGATCACAACATATGTCAAAATTATTTAAACAAACCTGTTTGAATGAAAATATGCTGTGTATACACACACACACACACACATATATATTGGATACCTTGACATGGTGTAATGGTTAGAAAGCTTGTTTTGCTAGAACAACTACCACTGAGTAGTGAATATGATCCTCAGTAGGTGCCCCCATGCATTTGGCTTTGTACCATATATATAGGCACGGTGGGGTAATGGATATCGGCTTGGATTGTGGAATTGCAGAGTCGAGTTCGAATCCAGGTTGAATCTATTACATTCACTTATGTGCTAATACCCTTAGGAAAGGTGTGAATCCTATTCTTCTCCCTCCAGCTATGGGTTAAATAGCAGAACAGACTGGGTTCTATAGCCTTGGATGGCAACTGGTCTAGGAGAAGGTCAACTCTGAATTCACAACCTGAGGGGGGTTGTTTGGGGACCTTGTGGCACGTAGTGAACCAGGTCTCTGTATTCGGCCCTTCAAAAAGTGTGGATGGTCCTGCACGAAACCTTCACCACTATAATCGAATCTCATGTGCCGGTGTCGGGCTGTCAGTTTCCTGGAAACTGATCTGCTTGACCCTCATACATTGAACCTGATGGGAGAATCGATTTTTATATATATATATATATATATATATATATATAATACTGCACAGTGAGTACTGTTTGTAATGAAATAGTGCTCAATATAAAATATCAGTGCTAAAACTTATACTAATAATATATATACAGTTTGATTTTAAAGTTAATTTTTAGCTTCCACCTTCAATTGATGCAATGTTTTTTTAAAATATGTGCGCACATTTTGAAGGTGAAAATAAATATAAGACATTCTTTTAATATTCTAATCTTTTTCACAAGTTCCCATAACTTTCTATTGATGCAACTTTGTTCAAGTGATTCTTAAAGTTTTTTTTATTTATCATTGCTTACACCATTCCTTCATTCAGCATCCATCACTTTTGGGAGATTCAAGAGTTCTTTTCTGGATGATGTATCAGCCACAGCATCTGCCGTGTCTTGATCGACCTACTCAAGAATGGCATTCCTCTCCATACTTTGTGCAGACAAAATTTGATACTGGGCTTTCTGTTAGACTTTGGTCATTCCTTTTTTGCCCTTTCACCTATAACTTTTGGAATGTGAACAGGCCTTTCTGCACAGTCTGCTACAGTTCCCCACTTGTCTGTGTTGATGTCCAGTATCCCCATGTTTTTATAGACATCTTTGTAGTGTAGGTTTCCCTATGAGATGCTTTCCATGAGACAACTCTCTTTACAGGAAGTCCCTGGGTACTCGACCAATGTCCATTTGCATAGCGTGTCCAAGCCAGTGAAAGCATCTTTACTTTAAGAGAATGAACAGGTTGGGAGTTTATGGAATTAACATTAATTCCATTTATAATTTTACGCGCGCGCGAGTTTCCTCCCTTTTGTTTTACACTCGTGCGTGTGTGCCGTAGCGTTTGACACTTTTTTCTGTCTTTTTTTTAGTCTAATACAGTAGTAACTGTTTTTGGTCAGCAGTCAAGACGAGCTGCTACTTCTACTTATGCAAATTAGACTTTTTGAATTTTTCCCGCGTTTTCGGGCGTTTCAAAACTGCTAACGTTTGCAATCCAGTTGCCTCTTAGCTGTCGACTGGACTGGATGGGTAACTCATTTATTCCGTGCCCTTAATCCATATGCGGGCCGGAATATCTATTTTTTTACAATGTCGACTGCACCCTCTACCAAGACTTTTTTCTCCTTTTGAAGCTGCCAACAGGTCGGACCCTTTTCTCCGTTTTCTACCAGAAGACGTTTAGAGACACACGACACTGTCGCGGAGCAAAAAGTTCGTTTTCAACTAATGGCGTATTTTTTATCCCTCGTCAGGGGCCTAATAAGTATAGGCAGGGATGTCCTACTGAACGAACAAATTGCTAATCACAGGTCAGGACCTTTTCTCCGTTTTCTACCAGAAGACGTTTTTAGAGAGACACGCGACACTGTCGCCGGCAGAAACTTCGTGTTCAACAGGTGACTTAAACTTACCCCTGGCTTCGAACCAAATAATACAGGCAGGGATAGTATTACCTTTGAACGAAAAACATTTTTCGTCTTTTCTTTGGGCTCGCCGTAAAACCATTCTACAAGACCATGCTTCGTCTCTCCCTCGGCTAGATGCCCACAGCAGTCCAGAACATTTACCAGCGGTCAATTCAATATTTACCTAACATTCTTTATAACTTTGAACCTGTACATTAAAAATATGCATAATCACTTACAACTTAAAATATCCACAGTGAGTACTCCTTTCTATCTGTGCGCACATTCTTTTTTCGGAACTGTATAAAACTTTCTTTTCCCGCCTTTGGCCATTTTGTATTTCTATTTTGCGGAACATTTTCATTGATCCCTACCTTGAGCTAAGTTACTTGTTACTGTTTAATTAAAGTTTTGTTTATTCATGTTTTATAAACAGATGTCTTTGTCATTTTTATTTCGGCTATCTTAATACCATTTATTTATGCACTTGTTGATTGACCCCTTTCCTCTCATTGTTCATTCACGCATTTTACGCATTTTTACTTTGCTTGTAGACTCGGTAGTTTAGTGTGGTGTCTGGCACAAGGCCACTTAGTAATAAACCAGCACTGCACGCTGCCGGGTCTGCAACAAGTTCCTACCCTCTTTAGGATGGTGCTGTTGGGGACTTTGTTTTGCCAAAAGATGTATACATTATGAGTCAGAAACAATACATGTGGATGCTCCACACACAGTACTTGTCAAGAGGAACAAGTATTTCTAAAGAAAAGACAAAAACTTTGGATTGGTTGCCTCTCTGTGTCTTTTTCTATAAATACTTTGGATTGGTTTTTATGAAGGAAAAAACAATATTAATTTTACAGCACAAAAATTGAATTGATCCAAAACTGCTGTAAGCACTTTTTTGAAGAAATTTGAAATATACAACAGAAAGAAACGATAATAAATGCCACCAAAAGTGACTGCCATGTACTGTCATTGCTTCTAGAGGTATCTAAAGGGGATTTACACTCTAGTGGCTTGCAAAATTTGATGTTAATAGCACTACATGAAGTGAATTGAGCAATCTTGTGTTTCAGTCCAGTAAGGCGGCTTTTACTTTGATGCTCATAAGGAAAAATTTCTTAAGTAGATTACAGAAAAGTAATTTGAACCAAAGAACGACGAAGTAGGTGGTGTTCTCTGATATGAAGAATTTCAATTTAGATGCTCCCAATGGAATGTAATGCTATTGGCAGCATCTTCAGAAGAGGGAGCAATTTTTTTTTCAAAACATCCATTTAGCAGATGATCTGTTAGTGTGAGTAGAACTTTTTCAATTGAAAGTAAAGCTGAATTGGTTTTAACAGTAATGGTACTATTAGCCATTTCCTTATAAGGAAACATTTAGCATTCATTGACCAATCAGCCTGTACTTCTTAAGTTATGCTTTTCTACATTTCTTGATCATCAGACTGGGATCTAAGTGTAGTATCTGTTCCTCTCATCTCTAATGGTATACTAGATGTTTCCTTATAAGAAAACATTTGGCATTCATTAACCAAACAACCTGTGCAACTTTTGGTTGAAATTTCTAAAATCTTTCTATTTAAAAAATTTTTCAGAAAAATTGGTTTCCAATAACCTGAAGCAGTTGGTAGTGTATGTAGCCACTGTTGCAAATTAGTGGGGTTACTATTATGAGTGTAAGTTTATTTGTTGTAGTCAATAAAAAAAATTAACTATCTGACCCCAAATTGTAGCTGAGGAATCTTCCGGGTTAATATTGAAAATGAATTGTGAGGAAAAACATGTAACTAAAACACAAGATATTAAATTGAGACATTATTCCCTTTTATGTAATTTTTTGTTGGTAATAAATTTACAGACATGTTTTGGGTATAATGACAAACTACATTTGGCAGCAAGACCTCTGATTGGAAGATTAGAGATTTTCAGGAATGTGAAACTATCTCTTAATTGCTGTTGTTCTCAGGTCCACCATGACCTGGGGTGGTAGCACCTGTTAGGATCCTAGCTATGGGCAAATAGTGAACCCCTAAACAAAATCAAAACACTATGAAAGTGTAAAAATATTTCTATACTAAAAATACCCTTTTATATGTATAAAAAAAATAACATTTATGTATAAAAACAATACATTTTATCTGTAGTTGAAGGCATACAATTGCATTCAAAATATATAGATTTTGGAATTAAATAACTCTTAGAGGTTGATATGTCACTAAAGAAAATCAAGCAAACAACAAACATGAAAGAACTCTTTCATGACATTAATCCATATAATATCTGATAATTTCTGAAAGAAATCAAACCGTATTCCAAAATATGACTTGTCACCACATCTAGTAATTATGTCCATACAAACATGTATATACATAAAAGCTGAGTATCATCTACCATGTATTCAACTGTGAAAGTAGAATAAAATATTTTATTATTTCAAAGCTCCCAACAAAATTACATTTTGGCAGTAAATAACCCAGAAGGAGTTGATATGCCATTAAAAAACCAATCAATATATGAGTTTTGTTTTGTATGTGTTAAATTGGTGATATGTGACACAGTACATAAATGCTTTTAGTATTATGATTATTTGGTTGTATTATGTTTTTCTTTTCTTTGTTTAATTTACTTGAATGTATCTGTCTCAAATTCTTTTGAGGATTAAAATGCCTAACAAGTGATGTGATTCGGAAACTGGTTTTTCTTGTAGTCAAATTTTCATGTCTATTGTATTTAAAAATCAAAAGTCCTACTGCCTTGTCCAGTGTTTAGGTGAACAGTGATCCTTTTATCATACATTACAGATTTATGACAGTAAAAGAAGAGAAAGATTTTTTTTTAATTTTTAGATGTAATGAAATATCATCATTTAGAGACAGCTGCAAAATGTTTGTGCTCTTTCTGGTATTAACTTTATGGTGAAATTATTTTCTATAAATAATTTCATGGTAATTGTTTGTATGAGCTCTTTGTCATGGTAACTAGACTTTTTGAATTTAAGTGCAGTACCAGACTGTTGTTGAGATCTAATCAATTTATATTTGAGCTGGCTAGACATAATTGTAAATTCTAACAGTTTCTTTCCTCACACTTCTCACTTGTGGAACTTGCTTCTGGCTCTATACTCTCAAGTCAACTTTAATTTGCAGAAATTTAGATGCAATGTCAATTGCTATCTACTGTCCTCCTGATTACTCTTTTCTCTTTTTGCTCATTATTAATGTTTCTCTTCTTAATTCTGCCACACCCTGTGAACCCCTTGTGTCTTAGTGGCTATACTGCCTTGCTTGGAGTGGTACAAATTAAAAATAAATAAATAAAATATATATTTTAATAAATAAAAATGATAAATATACAATATAAGAATAAATGAAGAGATGAATAAATAATAATCAGTTTTCTTATTTTTCTTTAAAAACCCATCACTTTCTTAGAATGATAAATACCCATCAGCTGCAGCTGTCAGTGTTCATCATTCAGATAAGTAGTGTGGACCAATAAAAATGAAGGGGATTATGTTGAAAACAATTTATTGTTTAAAATAAATGCATTTTATATCTTTAGATTATTGAGATATTAATTCATCTCTATAAATAAAAATTAGATATTTCGGTCAAAGAGAGTAGTTGAAGGATCATTACCATTAATCCAGAGTGTGCCATTGGTAACTTACAGTATTGCCAGATATTGTTGGGACCTTAGTCATAGCATAAGAAAGCCACATCGATACAGATCAGGCCTTTGCCTGATATTGCAACCTTTTAATATATTTCCTCTTTTCTGTCAGTGACAATGAGAGTTAAGTCAGGTCGGCTGAGAGTGAGTTGGCAATAAAGCCTTAACATCCTATCTTTGATAAGAAACTAGTGGTTGTCCTTTCTTCTGCAATACACTTGCAGATCTTCATACTTTTCCAGCTTATCTTTGTATGTTTAGTTGATACTTTTCTTAAAAGGAAATTTTAATTCAATGAGTTGTGTATATATATATATATATATATATATATATATATATATATATTATAAATTAATTGATTTAATATATGTTTTTTTCACTACACAGTTCTAACCATGTTTCAAAAATGGAAGCTAAAAGCTTCAAATTTAATTTTGTAATTAAATTAAAGACATTAGTTCCATTTCATCCAAATTCACTTTGATTTGTTGGTTGTTTAGTTGATTTTGTTTAGTGGCATATTAACACCTCTATGGGTTATTTAACGCTGGAATGTAAATGGATTTGGATGAGGTTAATATGGATTTGGGTGGAGTCGCTAGAGTTTGTTAGTATGTGTGTATTTTTGTAATTTTACTATAAATATCTATCATTGGTAATTTCTTATATAAAAATGTATTTCTGGTAATTTTATTATAAGAATATATTTTATACTTTCATATTTTTTTGCTTTTGTTTGTTGGTTCTCTATTTGCCCATAAGTAGGATCCTAACAGGTCCTACCACCCTAGAGCTGGATGGACCTGGGAAAAACAGCAATTAAGAGGGGGCTTATGCTTCCCAAAACCTTCAATCTCCTGGTCAGAGGCCTTGCTGTTGGATGTAATTTATCATCATACCCAGTACTACCAGTTTTAAATATCATTAAAAATGTTAATAAGCTGCAAAAAGAATTCAATCAATCAATCATTCAATCAATATATATATATATATATATATATATATATATATATATATATATATATATATATATTCAAACATGTTTCATTGAATAATATAGACATATTGTGTCTTTATTTTTATACTAATCCTTTTCAGTTTTCTAATCAGTCTCTTGATGTTAAGATGAAATTCATCAAGGATGGCGCCATAGTTTTTTTCTAACTCATGTACTTTTGATCTTTTCCAAGATCATCTTCAGTGATAAATTACAAATTTTTAACATCAAATTAAAAAACATTAAAGAAGCTCTCAATAATAACGGCTTTACCTTAATTACATCATTGATGAACAATTTAGATGAGTTATTAGAAACATTAACATAAATAAAAAAGAACTTAATACTTCCTCAACTAACCCTGAACATATCAACCTACTATACTGCAATCAAATGCATTCTAACTATGAACAAGATGAAAAAGTGCTAAAAAAACTCATGATTACTAATATATTCCCCACTGATCCCAGTAAAAAATATAACTAATTATATATTATACAAAATTTAACTCAACCAATAACTCTTCTATGTCAGCTAGTGTTTTGAAACATTGTATATCAGTTTAAATGTCCTTTGAGAGATTCTATCTCTGACAAAAATTAAGTACATATGTTGGTTTGATGGCCACAATATTATCAAGAAGTCCTATATTTATCGGATACAAGTTCTATTGCACGACATATAAAAACACATTTCTGTCCACTTTCACAATACAGAAAAATACTTGTTGACAACACCACTATACTATACAATGAAAATAATAAACAAAAACTTCAAATTCTTGAGGCCCTCTATGTCAAATGCAACCACCAAACAACACTCAACAAAATTTATTACAAGTGTAGCAGTAACATATTGAAATGCATATAACAAAATTTAATGCCATTTTACATTTCTGCCATTTTCCAATTAGCTTCCTTATATTGAAATACTTGTTTTGCAAAAATTTCCATAGCTACAATGGCTAAATTTTAAATTAAAAAATTAAATGCAAAATAACTAGAAGCAAGAAAAGTCTTCACTTAGAAATATCATAAATAAATACACAGCTCCCGTTGACAAAAACAAGAAAATTAAATTAATTGCTTATTACAAAAAATTTAAAACCATTAACAACATTGTCAAAAATGATAATTCACCTGCAAGATCTACATTATAGAGAACCAATATAATTTATGAATTCAAATGTCCCTTAAGGAGCTGTGTTTTTGATCAATCCAAATTTATAAATAATTATATTGGATATACAAGAAGATTCATGTCACCTTTCTCTGCACATAGCTCAATTAGGTCTCATTTAAATACACATGGAGACCTACAAAATCGTACCCGTAATATGCTTGTTGATAATACAAATATAACAGCATCATCCACATGTAAAAAAGACTAAAAATAATGCAAGCATTATTAATAAAAAAGAAAAAGCCAACACTCATTAATATCAACTATGTGTTGGCTGTGTTTAGAAAATAAAACATTCCTGTAACTTTAGATATATACATAAAACAATCGATATATTCAGTTAAAAGTAAAATAAAATTTATCCTTGGTAATGGCTAAAAGTGTATCCAAAAGTGTGTGGAAAACATTCAGACAATTTTTATATAATTTATACCCTGAAAAGAAAAAAATTATACGAACATATGAGAAATTATATAAAAACACCACACCTTGTCAGTCATTTTCAATAAAACTTGCACACACACACACACACACACACACACACATGCACACATATATGTATGTATTAAATTATATAAAAAATCAACTACAACACCTTGTCTGTTGTTTTCAATGAAACTTGCATATATATATATATATATAAACCTTTGGACATATATATATATATATATATATATATATATATATATATATATTTCACACCCATATATATGATACACATAAAACAAGGTGATTGAAAAGTAACTCTCCATCTTAAATTACTTTTAATTTATTAACTATCATTTTTACAAGAAATGGATATGGGAGGAAAGAGTTTAGCATGAGGCTTTATTTAAATTTGATATGGGCACCAAATTTCACTAACAGCTTGACCCACCCAGGAATTGTCAACTTATTTTACTTGTGGTATGGAAGACATAACTTCTTGTATTTACCTTTGAAGTTCTTCCAAAGTCTTAGCATCAATCAGCTAAGTGACAAATTTTATATTTGTACTAATCACATATATATATATATATATATATATATATATATATATATATATATATATATATATTTATTACTTCAAAAATTATTTTTAGTGGATAACTGTGCTTGAAATAGATGGTCTGTATTTTTTTCTTTTGAACAGTTTTTAATAAAGAATAATGTTGTAATATATATATATAAATATATATATATATTTAGCATTAAGGTTCACCCTGTACAATGTCAATGTAGAAGGTTAAGGAGTAGTTTATATGGGTAGGAGGGGAAGATAAAGGTTACCTTTAGACTTGAACAGGTTAAGATTGTAATGATCAGAGAAACATCCTCTAGGGACTCTGTTCTATGGAATAGTGGTTCCCAGGAAGAAGCTGTTTGAGTGGAACTTCTTGCCGATTAATTACAGAGGGAATGTCCGTCATTTGCTACTATATGTGGCATGGCGGGTCCTAGCTATGATGCTTAGAACTAGCAGAACCAAGGAATATAGTTTGTCTGAGCACTTTCCATGGAAGTAATGATAGAACAGAGAGAGGCTTGTGAGAGAGAGAGGTTGGAGGGTGGAAAATAATTCTTTCCTCACAAGGACAAGGAGATGGTTTTGAACTCTTTCAAGAGTGGAAAGTAAAGACTGGGAAGCTCCAGCCCAATTATGGCAACAGTATTCCATTTTTGGTCAGATCTGGTTCGTATAAAGTTAGAGGATAGTATGGGTAATCAGGTACTTACTGGAGTCTTACAGGGAGCTGATCATTTTACCTGGATCTGTATCAATGGATTGTATAGAAGAGTTCCACTTGAGGTCTGATGAAGTCCAATATTCTCTTAAGGCACAGTGCCTCCTTGAGGGTACTTCCATTTATCATGACTGGCAGTAGTTTGTGGCCTGGAATGTAACTAATTGATAATGGTGTGGTTTGAACCCAGGTCTAGTGGTTAAAAGTGAACGTTTTAACCACTTGGACACACTTGAGTTCCAAAAAGAGGAGTAGTTGAAATAAAAGGAGTGACTGGAATTTTTTTGGTAATTTTTGGTAACAAAACCCTTTGTTTTTGAAGGCTCACAAACTAAATTAAGGGGTGGCAGGATATTAAATGAAATAATGTTTATGAAAAGGGGTGGTTAGAATAATGTACTGGGTGGATGTATTGGGTGGATTTTCCAAAAAGAATAATCATTTTGGGCTGTCTTTTTGAAATTCAAAGATACATTATGATATTCTCTATGGTGTAGAGTTCCTGGAACATGTTACGCATATTGTGTATGTGTGTCTATGTGTGTTTCTACTCAATTTATTGCAAGAATATCAGCATTTTCATTTCTCTTTATTTTATGCCATTTTTCACATTCACAAATGTTTTTCCTTTCCAGATTAATTTCTTTTTATCATTTTTATCCTTTTCTTGCTTTTTTCCCCCTTTTCAAATCAAACAAATCTTTCTATTTTTTTTTAAATTTATTTCAGCCTCTATCCTATTGAATCTTCTTTTAATTTCAGCTGACTCTTGGCATTTAAATAAAATTTCTCCACATCCACAGCAGCCCGTTTTCCCTACCCATCTCATCTGTGGCTGTCCTATACATTCTCATAATTGTACATTCCTCAAGCCAACACTGTTAGCTGGGATGCATACTAGGAGTAAGACTTGCACTAAAGTTGACAACTTGTAGGAGACCTTGGCTCCGATAGAACGCATGACCAAATGTGGATCAATAAATTTTATTCTGTTGGTGTGTCTGCTCTTAGAAAATATTTGTACATTTCAGTGCATTCACCTACACCCACACCAATGTATATTCACCCTCTTTCTCATACACATAGAATCAACATATACTAAGTTAACAAACAAAAACCTCTGTGGGTAGACTTGTGCCAAACTACATTAAATTTAGTAAATTACTATTAAGAGTGCCTACTGCAGAGCAATGGTCAGCAAATTCATCTTGCATGCAAATAGTTGAGTGGAGTGGGCTTGATCTTTATATGATACCTCACTTTTGTGGCCTTGTGCCAGACTACATTAAATTTACTAAATAACTAATAAAGGTGTCTACTGTAGAGCAATGATTTGCAAATTCATCTTATATGCTAATCGTTGAGTTTGATCTTCATGAAATACCTCACTATTGTCGCCTTGTGCCAGATGAAGCTAAACATTGTAAATAATTATAAGAGTACATGCATTTTCAGATTGCATAAGGTGGCGTGGAAAAAGTTCTGGAAATTTCTCTTTAATTTTCTATGAATTGGTGGTGAGATAAATAGTTCCCAAAAAATTGCATTAACTTTCAGAGTTCTATAAATCTGGTAACTAATAACAATTTAATGAAATGTAAATACCATATTTCCTACTGTATAAAGAGCATGTTTTTAAAGATCCAAAAATCTGGCAACACAGATTCAGAAAATGTTTAGAACGATCAGCATCTTCTATATTTTCCTGTGTATTTTTTGGGGCAATTCATAAATTTAGCAATTGATATTAAATTCAAAAACCCTGAGAATATATGCTAAATACTATATTTTCTGGACTTTTCAAATCTAGCAAGCCATGGTTTATTCACAGAATGCTTAGAATAAAGAACAAACAGAATTATTGAAACTTATTTGAAAAAAAAAAAATGTTTCTAGACATGGTTCTATACATGCTGCTTACATCAGTCAGTCAGTCAGCTATGTGCCATGTGTGATACACGCATAGGTGATTATTTATTTTTCAATACATGACTGACGAGGCAGATTTTTTCCCATTTGCCATCAAAGGCTACAGAAGCTGGTCTGTCCTGCTATTTACTCATAGCTGGGGGGAGAAGAATAGGATTCATACCTTTCCTAAGGGTATTAGCATATAAGTTAATCTAATGGATTCACCTGGAATTCGAACATGGCTCTCCGATTCCTCAGTCTGATCTGCTATCCATTACTCCCCTGTGCCTCCTTATATCTAATCCACTATCCATTACTCCACCGTGCTTTTATCACTATAATCAAACCATCTATTTTAACTCACTCTCTTTCTATCTTGCTATGTTTCACACACACACACACACACACACACACACACACATGCACACACACACACACACACACACACATATATATATATATATATTTATGGCATGGTGGAGTTATGGATAGTGGCTCGGATTGAGGAATCATTGTGCCAAGTTCGAATTCCAGTTGTATCCGTTACATTCACTTACATCTTAATACCCTTGGGAAAGGTATTAATCCTCTTCTTCTCCCCTCAGCTATGGGTAAATAGCAGGACAGACTGGGTTCTATAGCATTGGATGGCAACTGGTCTAGGAGAAGGACAACTCTGAATTCAAAACCTGTGGAGGGTTGTTTGGGGACCTTGTGGCACATGCTGCACCAGATCTCTGTATCCAGCTCTTCAAAAAATGTGGTTGGTTCTACACAAAACCTTTGCCATTATAATCAGATCATATGTGAATGTTGTCAGGCTGTCAGTTCTTGTAGGCATGAGTTAACAACCTGTCCATCAACAACAGGAGAGTCCACACAATATATATATTTAATCATTTCATCCACGAGCACAGCAATAAAGCCAGTAAGATATAAGGAGTTACTGAGTGTGAAAAAAAACATTATTAAGGAGCAAAAAAAAAAAAAATAAAAGAAGTGGAATCAAGAAGACAGGAGGTAATGATTGATATGACATTTAAATTTTTGAAGATTAAAGTTGTCTGGAAAGCAAGAAGTCAGAAGAGAAATGAAAGTCTTAACAAAGAACTTGTAGTTTCATCTAGCCAATATATATATATATATATATATATATATATATATATATATATATATATATATATATATATGATGATGGACACTTTCGTTGTTTTCGACATATGAGTATCTTTCAGTTTAGTTTTTTATGTTTTGTGTGAGACAACAATCCCTGCACGAGATTTGCAAACAAATCCACATAAAGGGCATACTGAAGAGTTGACATCATATGGGCAGATGTATTAGCCCAAGATTTAGTATTAATTCTTAATTCTCTCAGATGGTTGAGATGATTCTTTTCAAAGTTAGTTATGCCTCGGTAGAAGGTGTTTGTTCAGTTTGTTCAGTTTTCAACAGCAAGTTCGAAGTCCTCTATAGAAATGTTTGCAGCAATTAAATTGTATTTAAGTTTCTCCTTGAAGCATAACCAAGGACGCCCTATATTACGCTTACCATGAAAAAGTTGGCTATAGATGAGGATTTTTGGCATCCAATCATCATTCATTCTGTGGTTGTATCAGAAAGGATTTGATACAACAGATGCTACATTTGATGAAAAGATGAGGGTTAGAGGTTTTGTCCTGCCATGTACAACTGCATATTGAATGAAGCCAGCATTTATAAAAAGCATCAAGTTGATTGGTGCACCCTATATGACATCCATGATCTGACCCATAAAGAAGTGTGGTGAGAATGACTGTTTGATAGTTATAGATTTTTGTTTTCAATGAAATCCCATAAACATCCCATAGATGATGCTTAAGCTTCTCAAAGGCATTGGTTGCCTTTGATATTTGGTTAACTACTTTATCATCCAAAGAGGCACTTAAATTGACTTTGCTTCCTAAGTACACGAATGATTTCACATACTTCAGGTTGTTGCTGCCAACCATAATGGGAACAATTGGAAAGGTATGGGCAGGTAATTTTTGTTTTACACCCTTGACCTGCTTAAGTGTAGGCCTTGGTTGATGGATAACTTCAGTTTTCTTTATGCTTATAGTTAATCCGAATGTGTTGCAAGTGGTTTAAAAACGATTGATAAGAGCTTGAGCTTCTTCGATTGAGGTGGCCATGTTTGCAGCATCATCAGCAAACAAAAGATCATGAATAATGCTTACTTGAGTCAATGATTTTGATTTAAAACATTCAATGATGAAGAAGATGCACAATTCACAAAAATATTCTTAAGCAACAAAAATTGTCCATCAAAAAACGTATATATAAGCAGTGTAAGCGGGAAGTGCAAAATGCTTTCAGAAAAATGAAAGAATCTTGGTGGTCTGGTAAGTCTGCGAAAATCTAGACAGCAGCTGACAGAAAAGATCGCAAAGCATTCTATGAAAGCCTTAAAAAGGTGAATGGCCCACAAGGAATTTCACCTGTTATGTCGTCTGATGATAACACACTTCACACAAACAAAAAAAAGGAAATTATGCCACGATGGAAAGAACACTTTGAAAGTGTCCTTAATTCAACCTCTGCCATTGATGACAATGTCATTGCTTCAATTTATCAGTGACCAGAAATTTCCCAATTGTCTCTTGAGCTATGCCTCAAGGAAATTCAGAATTCTATCAAGCAACTGTCCTTGAACAAAGCCCCTGGAAAAGATGCTAAAAGATTTTTAAATATGGTGGGAAGACTCTGCTTAAGAAACGTCTTGATCTTTTTAAAATCATATGGAAGGTTGGTTCTGTTGCACAGGACTACAAAGATTCTTGCATAAAACATCAGTTCAAGAACAAAGGCAAAAAGGTTGTATGTGATAATTCCTGTAGCATTGCACTTCTAAGTATCACTGACAAAATTCTTGCTTGTGTTATTCTCAACAGAATAACCAAATATCTCATTGATGACATCTATGCTGAATTTTAGTGTGGTTTTCGTTCAGGTCGTGGAACTATTGATATGATTTTTTCACTTTGTCAGGTTGCTAAGAGAGTTTGCAAGAAGAACCATGATCTCTATGCCATCTTTATCGATCTGACCAAAGTGTTTGACACTGTAAACAGGGGTGCCCTCTGGAAAGTACTCAAAAAGCTTGGCATACCTGAAAGTATGCTAAATGTTATCATCTTGTTTCACGAAGGAATGAAAGTGCCTGTTCTATCTAATGGAGAGTTTTCAGAAACCTTTGATTTAACAAATGGCACAAAACAAGATTGTGTCATGGCTCGTGTACTCTTTACTCTATTCTTTTTGGTCATGCTACACTGTGCTTTTAGTGATCTTGACATGGGTGTGAAATATGAATTCTGCACAAGTGGTTGCCTCTTTAAACATCATATATATATATATATATATATATATATATATATATATACAATATATATTGGGGAAATTGTTTATTTGCAACACATTTTAACCTTCAGGACTTCATCGGACTAAATTTGTTATGAAGGATGAAATTCATCACAAGTAAACTTTTTCCACTTTCTCATACAATTTCCCTAATACTGTTGTTGATATATAAAATATATATATCATTATCTCATATATATATATATATATGCATACACAAACATACTACACATATGTATGGTAGATGATATAAAAATTTATAAACCAGAAAAAAAAAATTATTTAAAGTTCTAAATTGCAGCATCACAACGTTTTCAGTATTTCCTATTGGTGCATAATTATAACTAATTTTTGTAATTTTATATAATCCCTCTCCATTTCATGCACATGTGGGGTTACAGCCACAAAAACATCACTTTTGTGCATTGAAGTCCTACAGGACTAAACACATCATACAAAAGATTTTTTTCCACATTGTCCTTAATTTTCCTTACACACACACACACACACACACACACACATATATATACACACACACACATATATACACACACACACGCACATATATATATTTATATATATATATATATATATATATGTATATGTATATATACACATACAGACATATTCACATACAGGTATGTGCATCATTTTTTTATGTGGCTCTGTTCTAAACTGAACTGATGGAACCTCATATGTCATGAACGGTAGAGCCCATTATATAATTAATAATAGTGAATGGTAATGTGTATATATATATATATATATATATATATATATATATATATATATATATATATATATCAACTTCAGCTTATTCAACGCTGTGAATAGTGTGTTGAAGGTAAAAAATAAATAGAAAGACACTCACACTCAAAACATGAAGGTTTGGAATAAATGCTCCTACAAGTATTCAAAATGACACAAAAATATACATAATAAAGAAATTAACAATTCAAAAAGACCTTTTTCAAAATGGCTAAATATGTGGCTGAATGCGGTTGGGACAATAGACAATATGGGCAATTTTTGCATTCCCAAAAAATGTAAGATGGCTGGGATAAGAAATTAATAATATTTTCTATGTTGCTTGCCAAATATTCATATACATACATACATACATGTGTGTATATATATATGATTAAAAAATCCTTAAAGTTAAAAGCTCTACATGTTAGTTTTACATTTATTTTATTTTTTCACACGTGTATTGAGCACATTTTAATACCATTGTTTCATGGTCTGATTCAACACTTAGCATTAACCATTTATATATATATATATATATATATATATATAAAGTCTACATTGAAGTCAACACCCGGAGCCGACAGTAGCTTGTTTCATTCTATTTCATTTAGCAACAGACTGCCGGCTCTTAATGTTGACTTCAGTGTACACTTTTATATTTATATCCGCTCTATCTCTTATATTGAACACTTTAACCCATAAATATTCCATCCCTTAAAATTATATTTTATCATATATATATACATACATACACACACACACACACACGCACATATATATATGTATATGTGTGTGTGCGTGTAACATATTTACTTAATAGCTCTGTTATATTACACTGAGCACTGATTTATTAACACCATCACTATATGTGCAATATTATATATATATATATATATATATATATATATATATATAAAAGGGAACATTGACATCAACACTGTTTCATCCTAGATGGCGAGCTGGCGATTGTGTCTAGCATGAAAAAGCCTGTCACCTCTGAGAGTTGACTTTGATATTCACTTTTGTATTTACATACGCTCTATCTCTGATATTGAGCACTTTATCTAAAAAAATATAGCACACCTTAAAACTATATTTCTTCATATATATATATATATATATATATATATATATATATATATATATATATATATATATATATATAAGTAAAAGTTTGTTACTTAGTTGATTGATGTTACCTTCAGCATCCGAATTCTAAAATTTTTGGAGATGGACCTGTCTGTCCACTCTTCAGAGGTATCAGCAATTAGCTGCTTATATTTTTTTATTTATCTTTTTATGCAGTTATCATTGGTGCATTTTTCTGTATTGTTTGTGATTGTGTTTGTGAATGTGCGACCATGTGCACAGATGTGTATATGTGTAGGGTGTCATGATCATTTGCTCTTTTTTTCCTACTTTACACTTACTCCTTAGCTTTTTCTCTTCTTTTCCTTTCCCTCTTTCAATTGCAGCCATTTGTGGCCAATTATATATATATATATATATATATGCACTGAATAAGCATTGCCCATTCATTGATATACATACCTGTACAAAATGCGCCATATATAAATACAGTTATGACTCAATCTATCTATTTACCTAGAGAGAAAGAGGGATTGAGAGAGAGAGAGAGACAGAGACAGAGACAGAGACAGAGTGAGAGAGCAATCAAGAGAGAGAGATATAGAGGGTGCGAGAGAGATATTGATCAATAGATCTTGTGATAGAATTAGATTTGTAATTTTGTACAATTCTTGTTTATTTGAATTTCCTTCTTTGCACGTTCTGTTACTGACCTACAAAATGTGACCAGGGTTACTGCTGCTATGACAGTTTCAGTAGTGGCCTCATTTTTATCAGCAGAATATATTTCTGAAATATCTTATGAGATTAAGACCATAATGCTGTAATAAAACTTGCATCTTTTGATAAAGCCTTCATTGCTGTTTCATTTTCATTGTTTATTATTTTGTCATCCTTTTATTTTGTAAATTTATTTCCTCATGTTGTACTTGCTGCTATCATTTTTCTCTCTCCTGACATGTTCTTTCATTAACGTTTCTCTCTCTCATTTCTTTGAGCTTCTGCTCGTCAGTCATCTATTCAATGTTTTGCATGGCTAACTTTATTTCATCTACTTTTTTCTCATTTTTATAAGATAATCAGTTCTGACTAATGCTCTCATTTTGGTTATTGAAAAGCACCTTCGAAAAACTAAGCAAAAAAACAGGAAAATTTCATTAGAAACAAAGAAAAGAGCGGTAAACTACTATGTAAAATCAACCTTCCAATATAGCATTAAATGATGAACGTTTTCCTTGAAAATGAAAGTAATACTGGAGGCAACAGAAATATAGTTCTACAGAAGGATGCTGAGAATACCATTGATGAAGCATGCAAGCAACAAAGAAATTTTAAGGGAAATGGTAATGAAAAGGACACTAGGAATCATAAACAGGCAGAAAAATTTCTTAGCACATAATAATAAAGTAAGGCTTGTAGAATTTGACATCCATAGGTCATCTCAAAAGCAAAATAGACAGAGGGAGGCCACTGGGCACCTATTATATGAGCTTATATGAATGTATGGGAGAGCAGGAATGGTAAAAAGACAAACATTACTCAGAGCAACAAAGGACAGAAAGTTGGGGAGAGCCATAATCATCCACATTCTGAAGTGATGCAGCACATAGAAGAAGAAGAGTACCAAAGGGTTTAATTTGAAATTCCCAGCAGGGTATCAAAGGCATGAACACTTGAAATAGACAGGGAATTACAATGTTTGAAATGTTCTGCCTATAATAACAAAGATAGTGATATCAGTCTGAATAGATTATTGTATGAAATAATTGTTCCTTCAGTAGCTGATACAAAATGTGGGACGCCAACCCAACAGTTGTGTGTTTTTGTTGAGACATCATCTCTAGAATGACTGCCACCCAAATCTAAAGACTTCTTTCAAGCCATGAAGTGAATTATCCTGTACCATACACTAACTTGGAATTTGAGTGTAACAAACTTCAAAAGGTTTGGTGCTTGAACCTTCCATCCTTTTCAAAAGTCTAAACATTTTGAACACTTACTGAATCACTCCTGCTGTATGTATCAGAAACTTGGACATTATCTGCTCGTCTTGAAAGATGACTGAATGGAACATATAAAAAATATGCTTAGAAAAACCAAGAACCACAGTTGGAGATCTCATGCAATGCTTAACACAATTTACAGAGAACTGAGACCAATCTCTCTTAAGCACAAACAAAAGCAATTGCAGTTTGACGGCCACTGCCACCAAGTAGACAGGGAGGTTGTCTCATCCTTACTTCTATGGCATCCTTCTGGAGATGTCTGCTCATGAAAGAATGACTTTCCCAGACATCATGGCTTGGGATGGACCTTGGGGATCCGGGGATCCGGGGATGGTAATGCAGAAGTGAACAATGTGGAAAGTTCTGACCAACCACAGGAAGGTTGAAGGATGATGATGATGATATAAGTAATTCATTTCAACTAATGTTATCATTTTTGTTATTATGATCACCACAATGTTTCAACAATTGTGACCTTTAGCCTTCTTCAGGTGTTTGTCAACATGAGTAACCTTTGAAAAATTTCAAACTGAACTCTTTTTTAATCTATGAGGCTATATTATTCTTGTTCCACTGGCCATGTGTTTTGTCTTGTTCTTTTTAGTACTGCTCAATGATTGCTTGTCCTGTTTTAACTGATTTTGAGTCTGTACCACCCATCCCACTATGCCACTAAATTCACAACCCAATGCTTAAATCCACTAGGCTAGAGAGTAAAGCATTAGCTCAGGGGTTCAATCTCTGGGCTGGGTAGTACAAACTCAGACTCAATGTAAACAGGACAAGCAATAACTGTTCTCTTATTTCTCTTTTTTTCACCTCTTTATGGTTACTGTATTTGATAGTTTATAAAATCTAAACCTCCTTCCTCTTTTTGCAGGCAATATTAAAGAAATACATTTTTCATTTGTTCATTAAATGTTGCAGGAACTTCTGCCATATTTCCTATTTGGCCTCATTAAAAACAAATTTCTTTTCCTGCATTTAGGACACATTTATGAAATTCTAATATTTGGCTACAAATAATGGTTTTATATGAAATCAAATATAGTAATCATAGTAATATAGTAATCATTTTATCACAATAATCAGCAGGTATTTCATATAAGCTAAACAATGGACACCTGAAGATGGACATAGGATATATGTCTGAAGTGTTGCGTCTATAGTAACACTTTTAATAATTAAGATGAAAACAACAGTTTGCACTAAGAAAAGTATATAATCGATATTTAGGTATATGAGTTCAACAAAGAATGTCATATAAATTAATGATAGAATTTCTCATCTTAAATAAAACTTATCTTTATACTTTTCAGCTCATCAGTTGATCTCAGTGTGTCTGTGTCCATCAGTTCATCTCAGATGCTCTGTGCTCATTGGTCCAGTTTGGTTGTTTCTGTCCATCTGTTCATCTCAGTGGCTCTATATACATCGGTTTGTTTGTTCTCGTTGGTCTCTTTGTGCCTTACTATTGGTCTATATTTATCTGTTCATTCCTGTTTATCTCAGTCTATTCCTGCTGAAGAATTACTAATCTTTTTGTGAAAACCTTAGTATATTCATGTTCATAGTACTGTCTAAGAATCCAGGTGCAAATGAATGCAAGCTCCATCAGACAATCAGCTGAATGAGCCACATAACCAAGCCAGTACTCTGAATTCTGATGAATAGAGTGTGAAACAGAGTTAGTCTGGAAATAGGGCAAGAACTGTATGGCTTTGTCAAAGACACTGGAACAAGAAATTGTGTAAGGTCAGAATGATTTTGGAAAAAGCAATAAAAATGCAGAAGGATATACAATTCCTTTTAACAGAGTTAGTTTGGAAATAGGGCAAGAACTATATGGTTTTGTCAAAGACACTGGAACAAGAAATTCTGTAAGGTCAGAATGATTTCGGAAAAAGCAATAAAAATGCAGAAGGATATACAATTCCTTTTAACAGAGTTAGTCTGGAAATAGGGCAAGAACAGTGTGGTTTTGTCAAGGACACAGGAACAAAAAATTCTGTATATAAGATCAGAATGATATGGGAGAAAGAAATAAAAATACAAAAGGATGTACAATTCCTTTTTTAAAGATTATGCAAAAGCATTTGATAAGGTACAACACAAAGATCTATTTGAACTGTTAGGAAAACTAGATCTATTTAAGAAGGATGTTAGAATAATCCAGAACTTACAGTGAGAACAAACCACCTGTATACAGAAATGAATTGAGCAGGTACCAAAAAATAAAAAGTGGTATGAGACAAAGATGCATTTTCTCCTCTGATTTATTCAATCTCTACAGCAATGTTATCCTAAGGAAGTTTGAAACCCTAGTAGAATTTGGTATTAGTGGATATATATAATGCATGCAGATGACACTCTTAGACAAAGTAGGAAAGAAAAGCAGGAAGAAAGGACTAACTATCAATTGTAAGAAGACAGAATGTATGGTTGTCAGCAATAGAAGCAGCCTGAAAATGCAAAGAAAAAAGGAAAAATGTCTTCTTTTGTGTGTTATATCCTGAAAGGATATGACACATAAAATATCTCTCTATAATTTCCTGTCTTTTGTAGCTCTTACTGTAAAGTTTTACCTTTTCTTATCACTCATAATGTAAATGGTTGACAGAACAGGGATTAGAAGAGACAGCAAAAAAATTAAACAAATACAGAACTTTAAATATCTGAGAAGTGTTTTAACAGAGTATGGAAAATGTGACACCAAAATCTGAAGGCGGATTGGAACAGAAAAATCAGCCTTCCAAAAGTTAAGCAAAGTATTAAGAAACAAGAAAATTTCATTAGAAACAAAGAAAAGAGTGCTGATCTGCGATTTAATACCAATCCTCCGATAAGGCAGTGAATGCTGGATAATTTCAAAAGGAGACAGAGGTGTGATTCTCTACAAATGCTGAGAATACTCTGGACAGAGTATATAAGTAAAAAGTAAGTTTTAAGGAAAATAGAGAAAAGGATACTTATATATAGAATCAGAAAGAGGCAGTTGCAATTTATGTGACACACAATGAGGAAAGAGGGTTTGGAAAATTGGAGGACATGCTGAAGCCTAAAAGGACAGCGAGGACTATGGGCCACCTATCTGATGAGCTTATTTGAATGAATTTTTGAAAAGGGAGTTGGAAGGATGGCTCAAAAACAAACATTGCTAAGAGCTACAAAAGATAAGAAGTCTGGGTGAGCCATGATTGCCCACGTTCTGAAAGAACACAGTACAATAAAGAAGAAGAAGAAGAAGAAGAAGAAGAAGAACCAATTCAAGTCCCTTGGAATCATTAGTAAATCTTCATAAGCAGACAATTTTACAGCTTGGTTTGAGCTCTTTAATGGCAAACATAACATACACTGAACAGTGAGATGACAAAACCTTCCATCCCAAACATTAATGAAGCCTATAAACTCAGACTGACCCATAAAAAAAGAAAAATTTGATTTTAGGCCAAGGAAAAGTACTCTGTAATTTCTATGGTCATTTCAGACACTTACCAAGTTTATAAACATCTTCACTGATACTCCAATATATTGATCATGTACCAATATATTGATCATGGCTCTCTACTATTTCTTATCTGTTGTAGCTCTTAGTAATTATTGTCTTTTCACTATACTTCACAATTCCAGCTTTATTTGGAAAAAAGCAACGGAAATATGATCAAAGAGAAAATAGTAAAAATAAATTATACTTGATAATGCTCTATCTAAGAAATTCAGGTAATTTAAGACTATTGTATAACTACTTGGTGTAAATAAGCAAGAGAAATAAGATGAAAGAAATACTAATCAAAAATGAATAATAATTGACAATGCTTGATCTAAGAAGTTCATACAAGTTAAGACTACTACACGGTATTATTACTTGGTGTAAATAAGCAATTTTATCTCTTTAGAGTATTACATCATATTACGACTTATTAAGAAATATGACGAAGACTGGAATGCGCAACGGCCAAAACATGAAAACAACAACAATGATGAAGACAATAGTCTAAATATCATTAGTGTAAATAATGATAACTCCTCATCACAAAAATTCAGACAGAAAGAAATACTAGTCAAAATGAATAAAATGTTTTATCTAAGAAATTCAGACAAATTAAAGCTATTATATCTTATTACAACCAGGTGTAAATTAAGAATTTGAATAAAGGGAATATTCAGTGTGAATATTTGGCAATGAAACAGCAGTAAACATAATTGAGATAGTATTTTAAATACAAAAATGCTTAAATGTAAATTAATTATTAAAACGTTTCTCTTAATTAATTGGAGAATTAATTAATAAAATTAATCATTTTTTTGTCCTATCTTTTATTATTATTTATAATTCTAACAATAACTTTTTTCAGAATACATTTCAACACCTATTATGGAATAGGTACTATATTAAGCTTTTATTGAAAATATTTATATTTAATACGCAATCTGGATTAAATTTTTGAGACAATCGAAATGGATTCAAGTTAGAAATAAGTTAACTATCTATATGAATTATGATATCACAGGTAGGGTTTATAACTCTAGTATATCAAATGCTTCCATTGATCATATATTAGCACTGAAACCTCTGAAGGCAAGGAAAGTAATGGAACAATAATCATAGTTGTATTTTAGCACTAACTTAATATGAAACCATTATCTATAGTATACATTGTGTTCTTATTAATGATTACATTAATACTACTGTACAGTTTTCATGATTTTTTGTATTAAAAATATATTTCTGATGGTAAGGATACACATTTTGATGATTTTTTTTATAATTATATTTACAAGTGTACAGTTATCCAACATTGTTTCATTGCTTAAATCACTTCTTTGCAGATTTTGAGAGCTGATTCATTGTAGATTTTACCTGGAATTGTTTTTCAGCTTTTGGTAGGTGCAATCTGTGAGCTACTTATCTCCAGATTGAGTTTATTTTTTTTCTTTTTCCTTTTTTCTCAAAGATTACACCTGAAGAAAGCTAAAGAATGGAATCACCAAAACACTGCATTGACCATTAAATATAATATTTGAAATTTCATTTTTTTCTATTTTTTATTAATCACTTCACCCCAAACAAGGTGATAATGCCACTAAGATGCAAGGAGCCACTGGGAGTGAATGAGAATAAATAGATTTTATAAGGAACTGGAAATCCAATCCTAAACAGGAAAACAAGGAATAAACCTCTACTCCTGTCCAAAAGACCATGAGGAGTGTGAACTGGAGAGTAGGCAAACCTATCTACTCCTATTGAGGAAAAAAAGTAAATAAAATTTCTGAGTTTAGGTGGAGATGTCAGAAGTATTGAGCTTAAGTAGATTTTAGAAGAAATTGAAGACCCTGTCCTAAAAAGTAAACAAGGGATAAACACTCCTGTTCAAAAGACTGGGGAGGAGTATGAACTGGACAACAGACAAACCTATCTACTTCTATATAAAAATATTAAAAGCAGTAAAAATGGTGGATTAAAACATAAAATCCATTAAATCTTTAGAAATTACTTTGTTTACATGTTGGATATGAAACTAAGCAGATATGGCTTTAGAGAAAATTCTGAATCAGTGTATGTGCAATAAAGCCACTAATAGAACCTTGCTTGATTGTGAAGCTCTGTGTAACCAAGCAGTCAAAGCATGCCAGATCAGAAGGTGGTTTCTCCTGCAATTTTGGACATGGGTTCAAATCCTGCAGGAGAGCACATATTCTTTATTAAGTTTTCTCGAGTGCATTGGTCAGAGAATTCAATACAGAGAATTTTAACTTAACTATTTATTAATCATGTCAATGTCTACATTTTCTAACTATCCAGTGGGGTCGCTCCCTCACTGGGGAACTCTTTCAGACATGAAAGAAAACATATGTACATTGTCTGACGGTTAAACTTGAGTCCCTGAAAAATGTTTTTCTGTCTATCATTCCCACTTTACCTCACCCAATCAAAATCTTCTTCCTATATTTTGTCTTCTATCTGACCTTGAAGGTCAATCTCAGGAAGTCACAGCAGATATACACTTCCCTCCCTAAAAATAATAGTTTGTTAAATATTATTTAACAAAATGAACACTGTTTAAAAAATGGAACATCTATGCAAATAATGATATTGACTGAAAGTTAATAAAAACAGTGGATATACAAACATATGTATGACTCATCTCAAAGACACACACACTCATGCACACACACATATATTTTTCCTTAAATTTATCACAAAAACAATAGAATTCCATTCTATTTTTCATTTGACCCATTGAAAACTTTATTTGCAAACCTGTTTCTCTCCATGTTGATTTTAGCAAAGATGTACAAAGTAAAAAAATGTTTTTAACTTAGTAAACTGATAAGCAGAAAATTTAACCTGCAATATTAGAAATATTACATATATATTTTTAATCATTTCACCCCACTCAAGGCAATAAAACCACTAAGATGCAAGGGTTTACTAAGTGTAAAAGTATATGGGTAAAAGAAAACATTATTAAGTTGGAGGACAATAAAAGAAGAGGAATTATGAAGACAAAAGATAAAAATTGACATGGCACTTAAATTTTTGAAGGTCAAATTTGACTGGAAAGCATGAACCCTGAAGAAAGTTCCAGAAGTGTGAGAGAAGAAACTGTTAGCATAGAATTTATGGTTTGATCTAGCCATTTCAAATGTAAAATGATTAGACCTTGCTGCCAGTCATTAAACATTCCTCTTGACAAACTTTCCTACATATGAATTACTAAATTCATATGTAGGAAAGTTTGTCGAGAGGAATGTTTAATGCTTTCCATGAAACTATTTACAGAAAAGGCAGAGGGAAGCTATGTTATGGCAGTGGGAGAGGGACTGATGCCGATATGCCAGGTAAAGACCAATAGTAAATTCTTCTTTGGATTTTATATAAATGGGTAGGATAAAAATATCTACATATACATACATATAAATACATATAAATATATTTCTTCTGCAGGTGTTATAAATACAGTGGTGCTCAATGTTATGAAACAGAGCTATAAGTATATGTTAGCGAATATACATAATATCCAATAGCATGACTCGGAGTTTCATGTAGTTATTGCAATATTCAGTTGCAAATAAGTTCCAACCATTATAGATTTTGTATTCTCATGGTGATGATTCAGAATTGTGTGCTAAAACTTGTTTATTAAATTTTTGTTGCATGACATATTAGAATTAACTAATAATAATTTATATCAGTCAAATCCTTAAGTTCGAAAGGTGAAGAATTTTAAAAAAATATGAAAAAATTCTTTTTCTAATATTTAAATTTAAATTTGAATTCAAAAGTAAACATTATATCAAGGGGGATAACTCTCTTTTTTATACATAAAATACCCTAGTTATACCAAATAACTTAAAGTAGAACACAGGGTGGAAATATAATATAATTGTGCAAATATAAAAAAATACAATAGGTTGTTGGTACGATATATCTAATGTACTTATAAAGGTGAAATTATATAAACACACACATAATAAATTAATCGTGTACAGTAATATTGGATTGTATGTGTGTATGTAAGAAATGTTATTAATGATAGGTTTTAAGAATATTAAAAGTTGTTGCATTAATTAATATTAATATTCATAAAATCTATTTAATTGAGGGCAATATGTTTGAGCAAGTGTTTGGATTTATGAATACATGTAGATATCAATTTGGACCTTATTTTCAGCAAGTTATGGTTATTTAAGTGTTTTAATATAAGCTTCTCCAACAAACACACATTACATCTGTCTCCTTTTCCATTGTATAGCTTAGCTTTCACAATTATCTCCCAGCTAATGGTTGGGTTCTTATAGTTGTTTTTTAATCACCAAACATATTTTGAAAGTGTTGTTCAGTTTTTATATTTGATATTGCTCAGTGTCATTTTGTGGTGGTAAAAATGTGATTTCCAGCTGTTAATTCTAATATTTCATGCAACAATAATTTAAGAAATAAGATTTGGTACAGAATTTTGGATACTCACCATGAGAATGTGAACTCTATAATGTTCAGAACGTATTTACAGGATTGCAAGAATGGCATGAAACTCTGAGTTGCACTATGGACATTGGATATTATGAATATTCACTGATATAAATAGATTCTTTACCCAACTTTATTACTACTCTATATTACTACTCCAAAAATTATTTTGTAGATACCCATGTTTGAGTAGACAGCCTGTTCTGTTTAAACAGTGTGGATTATATCTACTGGTCTGCACATTCAAGAGACATAATAAAGAAAGCATGCTCTCTGGCAGAGTTGGAACCAGCATGCTATCTTTTAAAAAAACTAATGTGTCTGCTGAAACATCAATATCTACAAAATAACATTTTGAGTAGCAGGAATATATATATATATATATATATATATATATATATATATATATATATATATATATATATATATATAGTTCTTATAACTTAGTTCAAACAAAACTCTAATCTTGTACCAGGCATGTCTGAATATGATTCAATCTAAAAAAGACAAGTTGAAAGTTTATACTATCAGAGTAAATAACCAAACATACTTTCATATACTGATATGTAGCCCTCATACACACTCTTAACTTGGTTTAAATCTCTCTACTAATATTGTTGTCAACTGGTTCATATCTGTTTCATTTTTCCATATCTATAAGTCTATGTTTCTTTATATCCTTCTATCTATTGTAGACTGTTCATATCTATCTATCTATCTATCTATATATCTATCTATCTATCTATCTATCTATTGTAGGTTCATATCTATCTATATATCTATTTTATACTGTTCATATCTATCTTAGTCTGTTTTCATCTATCTATCTATCTATCTATCTATCTATCTATCTATCTATCTATTGTAGGTTCATATCTATCTATATATCTATTTTATACTGTTCATATCTATCTCAGTTTGGTCTCATCTATCTATCTATCTATCTATCTATCTATCTATCTATCTATCTATCTATCTATTCTGTATGTCTATCTATCTGACATCTATTTATCTGTCTACATACACTCTCATTCTGTTTTTGCACACATCATATAACAGAAAAGGGTGCCGAGTGATGTAACAGGTAAGGTATAGAAATCAGTTCTGAAGCGGCATTCATATTCTGACAAATGTCCTTGAGGAAAGCATGATCCCATTTCTCCCTGTCCTATCATGAGATATGTTGACAGAATGTCTTAACACTGAGCTGCCACAACTGTTATGTCCACAATCAACTCAGATGGTATATAGTTAATACATAGGAAAGAAAATCTGTAAATGGAAAACAAATTAGAAAATAAAGAGAAGCTAATAGTTATCTTATTCATTTTTTATTTTTTTGACTTCATATTCTATCTAATTCTCTAAACGTATACTTGTACGTTGACATCCACTAAGTGTTCAGTTTATGACTTTATCATTTTCTTGGGATTTAAATCTGCTTGCCGTTGTAAATGTAGATAAATCAAGCATTGGTTATTGTCACATCAATGATATTTTTCCACCTTTGTTAATTTATATTTTTGAATATTCATATATGTATATTTGGGGTGGTGGGTATAGCAAGAAGAAGAATTTTGTTATCAAAGAAGATAAAATAAACTTCAAAAACTGGATAAAATGAATGAAAGTGAATTATGAACTGTGAACTGTACATGGGAATAAAAATATTATGAAGAAGAAATGGAATTGAAAAAAAAATAATTTAACTTTCGGAAATCAGGAGACAAGATGTGATGGAAGGAAAAAGTAAAGAGAGTATAAAGAAAGTATAATGATGAAAAGGCAAAATAAAAAAAAATGGATGGGAAATATGGGTTAAGAAGAGATAAATAGCGAAATAGAAAAAAAGATGTGAACTTTGATAAAGGAGAAAAGGAATAAAGGAATGAGTTGTAAGTAAGCTAAGAAAAATAGTGTGAAAAGTTTGAGTAATTACATTTAGTGTATGGAAAGCATAAGGAAGAGATATATGGACAGTTTATTTGGAGGGAGGTGGTGTTTAATAAAAGATGGGGTAAGGTAATTAAATAAAGAGAGGAGGTGAAAAGTAATTGGAAACAGAAAGATATGTCAGAAGGAAGAAATGTTTGTCTAAAGGAAAGAAAGAAGAGAAAAAAAATCAATGTAGATGAAGAGGATAAATATATGGAATCATGAATGAAAGACAAGAAAATGATTGAGAGAAACATTTGTTTGAGTTTGAAGGAATAATAACATTTTCTCGACCAACAGATGGTTGTGTAAAAGAATCATGGAATCAATGAGTGGTAAGCTGGAAAGTATGAGTTTCATTAAAATAAATTCTTGGAATGAAGAACAAGAAGTGAGATGAACTACTTACAGGCTCTTTTGATCCATGTCTGAAATCCTGAGACTGCCAATGTTTGGTATCTGTCATTGTGGTGGTCCTTGTAGTAGTAGTAGTAATAGTAGTAGTAGTAGTAGTAGTAGTAGTAGTAGATGTTTTGATTCTGAATATATTGTTGCTTGTTGTCTCCTAAAAAGACAGATCGATTTTGTTACTCCTGACACTGTATACAATGTGTCTAAGTTACCAAATTGAAGATAACTCAAATATGATCACATCAGATATATATATATATATATATATATATATATATATATATATATATATATATATATATATATATATATATATATATATATAAATGTTTATAAAATAAAACATATAGTATATATATATATATTATATGATTTATTATACAATATATATATATATATAAAAAAGACACTACAAA